>CM062804.1:1600388256-1600961265 GCA_031772625.1 Pinus tabuliformis
AATTCCTTCCACTGCATAAAAGTCCTTAACTCTTGAGAGACATACTCGCCACTATTCTCGCTTCCTAAGGCCCTGATCTTCTTCCTAGATTGTTTCTCAGCTAAAGCTTTGAACTCACAAAACTTGAGAAGGTTTGGGCCTTCTTCTGCATGAAATAAATCCAGCATTTATGAGAAAAACATCAATGAAATCACATAATACCTTTGTTTTGCCGGTGGATGCTGTCGAGAATGGTCACACACATCAGTATGAACACTCTCCATGATTGCTTCACTTGACTGTCTCTATCATGAAGGAAGACTTGGCGTACTTTCCCAAGGTGCAACCTTTGCATGTGCCCACTTGCTCAAGTTTACCTTTGGAAGTTCGATAGAGATCTGCCGCATTATCTTCAGGCCCCAAGATGCAAGTGGCCCAAACACCTATTTCATAACTTGCCAATGTCCTTGGCTTTGCACCAATTTTGCTTTCGAACTCACTCAATGCAGCACAACCAATACCTCTAGCTTATAGTGATTCTTCACTCGAATCCCAATCTCTCCCTCTTGGTTTTGACCGTTGCAATGTGTCTATGGAACGCCTTTCTTTACTGAAGACAACATCATAGCCTTTGTCCTCCAACATCGCGACCGATAACCAAGTTCTTATTTAGTCCAGGCACATACTTTACATCAGTCAGGGTGACAGAGCTCCATGCTCCCTCTGAAAAGCAACTGTACCTTCTCCTGAAACATATACTTTCCATCATTGCCATCTCTATGCGCATCTTGAGGTCTTTCTCCTCCAGGTACTGAATAAAATTTTGTCGCCGATCATGTGGAATGAGTCTCCACTGTCCAAATACCAAACACAACCCACCACCGATGAAGCCATGCATGCGAATGAGGGTAAAATCCAATTCAAACTGAGAGGCTAATGCCTCACCTTCTGATCCTTTCGAGGATCCCTTCTTGATTTCTTCAATGGACAATTAGTTTTGCATAATTGGCCCACCTCATGAAATTTAAAGCATCTCACTTTAGATTTGTCAAACTTCTTCCCTCCATGGGAAGAATTTGATTTGGAATGCGAAGCCTTCCCTTTTCCTTTCCGTGCCTTACTTGCTAAGCCAGATTTTCTTCATCATGCATGCTTAGATGAAGAACCATCTCTTGTGCTCCTCTTGATCCCTCCTGCATCAGATCTGACCACAGTCATTCCAATCCGACTGTTCTCTCTTCCATTCACAGTCTTGGAAACTATTCCAACTCTTTAGAAGACCTAGGAGAGCAAGGCTCACCATATACATCATCGACAGCCATTATTCCCACTCTACAACTCTATCTCTGCAGGTGGTGAGACTTGTTTCTAGATATGCTAAAATAGAATCACCCTTCTCCATCTTGATTTTTCCCGAAGCTTATCCTTGAGCGCCAGTTTCCTCTGGTTGCTACTGTATTGATATAGGTCCTTCAATGTCTTCCACATTGAAAACACAGTCTCCTTCCCATGGAGACTCGAGACAATATGGTCTCAAACTCCCTCCAGAAGAATCCTTCTTGCCTTCGCCACACACTTCTTCCATTCAACCAATTCTTGTGCATTAGCTACAACTAGCTTGGGGATTTATTGATCAATGAAATCCTTCAAACCACTGTCTTCTAATACCACTTCCATGCGATCCTTCCATGCTATGTAATTCGAGCTGCCATCCATAGCATACCCGAGTCTCAAGCCATTGAATGCCATTGGTGAACTTTGAGGTGTGATAAGAATTCGATTTTGCACCTGCAACCAAGAATTTCAAACTTTGAATTTCCATTCTCAGTATACTGTTCACGGCTCTAATCACCTTTGCTCTGATACCATGTAGAAATTCTCACTGTAGATTAACCTGATTATGCAATATAACTAAAGCAAAATACTTAATCTACTTCTACAATCAAACTTGCGGAAGCTGAATCAATTTGAGCAAGATCAAGCAGAACACATATAACATAGAAGAAGAATCAATACACATGAAACACAGAAGAATACTTTGGGGAAAGCCTCAGCTAAAAAACTCGCTTTCTCTATTATCATACAAGTGGAAATATCTCAGGATTACACACAGCTTTAGCTCTCATAGCTATCCAACTCTCAGTACAACCCCTCACTACTGCTCATAGACAGAATAGACAACTCATATGCCTTCTCCTCTATCCTCCAAGGCTCCTATTTCCTTGCGCTATTTTCCCTGGGTGTTCCAACTGTAACCATGTGACACTGATTTCACACACTGCTCCAACACACTGTAAAACTGCGCAAATCTCAAAAAATGAATTCCTTCTGCATGCGAGAGATTTTCTTATAGGAAAATTCTTGCAACTGATAGTACACTATCCCTGCCTTTAATCTCATCTGGGTCTTTTTCTGAACTGACATGCATGAGTTATTTATGAGAGAATATTCAGTTATCTGGAGTACACTAGTTTCATGCATGCATGCATTAACTGACTGAACTCACAATTAGTTCCTCAAACTGTTTGGAACTAATTTAACTGGACTTAACTCAGTTAAATGAGCTAACTAATTACAACTCAAATACAACTCATCCTTATCTCCTTAATTAAGGGATAATTTCCTTAGTCAAAGGCATAAATGTTGCATGACTTCACAAAAACTTCCAGCTTGAATTTCTCCAACTAATTGTTGACACCTAATCATAGGGATTGGATGAAAAACTGTAATTAATGTAAATAAATAATAGAGGAAATGGAGAGTCATTGAGAGATGAATTGAACAGTCACTCCCTCTTGTATATAATAATGAACAACCTAAATGAATAATACAATTACATTTAATGAGTTACCTCTTGGTCTAACATGGTATCAGAGCCAACACCATTTTTGGCTTCTCTACTTTGTAACTCCCATTTTGCCTATTCTACCCATTCTGCCCATTCTGCCGAGTCTGCTCCCGAAGCAAGTCTGACGATGCTCTTTTAGGTGTGCAACTCTTCTGACGATTATTTCTGCTCATGCCCTCTAGTTTATTTTCATTCGTTGGGGGACTATTTACGTTACATATAAACGAAACAATTTCTTCAGAATCTTTTAATGGTTTTGAAAAACTAATTCCGTCTAACCAGGCTCCACCACCCAAAGCTCGAACCTTGAAAGAAGATTCTGAAACTGACTGCCTGGATGTTTCACACGCCTTCTAGGAGGCATCAACATGAGAATGTCTTACTGAAGAAAGTCTCTTAGACCTACAATTTACCGCAGGGCTTCGTGGTTCTCAGCCCGATTTCCCCATGCAGTGAGAAGCGAGACTTTCCTGAGCTATCGAACCACCCTTTGCGGCCCTCTCAACTGCCATTATTCTCTGTTGCGATTTCTCCCTTACTCCTATTGCGCAGTGGAACCCTCCATTCATGCTCCCTCCATATGTGCATTCTCGTCCATATGAATTTTTGCTAAATGTGTCGACGAAGGGGGAAGCATGGATGAGATGGGAGCGATGGTAACTCCTCCTGCTGCTCCAGCCACACTAGTTTTTCGATGGAGCCTTGGATGTCAAATCTCGTGGTGTGGGCATTGGCTTCGTGCTCAGAGATGGTATACCACGTTGATCCACATACCACACTCTGTTTTACTGTTTATCACTGTGTTCAATAATACTTGTAACGCTTCCCATTAACGCAGTCCGAATCCACTCCTCTCCCACTCTCGGTTTTTAATACATGTGTTTTTTTATTATTATATATAACTGCATTTTAATACTATGTTTCCATACCATATATACCTCCCTATTAAAACTCCTCCGCCATATATATCTCTCCCATATATACCTATGATATTTACATATCAAAATAATATTTTTACATTTTTGTTTACACAGCAAGTGCAAATTTTTGCCAATAGAGGAGCAATTTTTTTACACAGTACACATTTAAATGCATTCATTGATCTCTATAGTTGGAGTGGTTCTCACTGGGAAGGAGAACTATCCAGAATGGTCGCGGAAAATCAAACACACTCTCATTTTTAATGAGTTATGGAAAGGAGTATGTGTTGGAAACAGAGACAAAGAGTCAGAACAACCTACATCAGACAAGGAATTCGCCATTTGGGAAAATAAGAACAACAAGGCTTATGCATTGATTGCAGCATTAGTAAATGAAGAGGTGAGTCGCCATATTTCACCATTTTCAAATGAGTTCGAAGCCTTACAAAAACTGAAGGAACTCTATGACTCACACTCTGCACTTGAAGTTGTTCAACTCATGATTAAACTGTTCACCCTTGAATTACAAAATGATGATCCTCTTGCTCTTGAATCAAAATTAAAATCTATTATGCATGATATCAAAGTCACTAATGTTGAACTAGATATTACTTTGATAGCTTTTATCAAGGCACTTTATCCCACTTACTCAAATTATCTTGAGTCATTACAAGAAAATGGAAACCTCAAAGATATTACCTTTGACTCCCTTGTGAAAAAATTTGCTAAAAGAGAGAAAGATTTTGGGAAGAAGACAACTCCTCAGTCTTCTGAAATGGTTGTGTGCCTTGCACATAGAGAAAATAATCTTGCTCAAGATTCTTCCAAAGGAAGAGGTGGTCGAAGAGGAAGAGGAATAAATTTTAGAGGGAGGGGGGTAGACACTCTCAAGGAGAAAAGTCATATTTGCACTGCATATGCTTCAAAAGAGATGGATCACATGATGCATCCACATGCAAGTTGCCTTGGGACAGAATTGAGCAGGAAAGAAACCAACCCAAAGGTAAAACTAATGACAAAGACAAAGGTAAAGAACCTGAATCCGCTCACTATGTTGTGGCACATGGAAATATTGGAGTAAATGAAGACTTATTTAATGCTTCACTTGCTTCTTGGAAAAATGATTGATTTCTTGATTCACGAGAAACTTTCCACATGAGTTTTAGAAGATATTTTTTTGAAGAATTTACTGACAATGTTGATGGAGCAGTATGCTTTGTAGACAAATCAAAACTAAAGCCATCAGGGCTTGGCACAATCAGGCTTAAATTGCCTGGTCTTCCAGACTTTTTTCTGCATCATGTCATATCTCCCACAGCTGATTCTATACTTGCCACTGTCTACTTGCCCACATCCACTAGCAAGGAAAATCCATTCATATGTTTGATGGCAAGCTTGAGGTGAGAAAAGCATTAGACCACTCACTTGTCATGATGGGGATAGAAGAAGAAAGGCTTCTCAAGTTGCAGGGTACCTCTGCTTGTGCACAAAATTTCTCATACAATTCTCATTATGAAGAAGGTACATTTCCATCAAGTTTGTTATGGCATTCTAGATTTGGACACTTGAACTATGACAGCCTCTGCTTGTTGAAGAAAAATGGTGTTACTGGTTTGCCTACAATTCCTAGGAAACTTAAGCAATGTGATGCTTGCATTGTAGGAAAGCATAACAAACAGTATTTTCATGATTCACATTCTAGAGCACATAGAGAACTTGAACTCATTCATTCAGATTTATGTGGTCCAATGCCCGTTCCTTCTGTAAATGGAAATAAATGTATGATGGCATTTATTGATGACTACACCAGAATGTGTTGGGTTTATTTATTGAAGAACAAATCTAATGCTTTTCAAACATTCAAGAACTTTCATACATGGATTGAAAATGATGCATAATCTCATATTGGCTCTATTCGCATTGATAATGGAAAAGAATATACTTCAAGTGAATTTGAAAACTATCTTTGCCAACATGGGATCAAACATCAAACCACTGTGCCTTATAATCCCCAACAGAATGGAGTAGCTATAAGAATGAATAGGACAATCTTAAATATGGTCCACTCGATGATGTCTTTCAAAAATGTAAAATTGATGTTTTGGGCTGATGCAGTTCTATGTGTTGTATATGTAAAGAATAGATGTCCATCTAATGCTGTTAGAAACAAGACTCCTTATGAAATGTGGTATGGGCACATTCCTTCGGTAAAGCATCTCAGGGTCTTTGGTTCTGCATGTTATGCCTTGATACCAAAGGTACATAGAAACAAACTTGGTGCAACAAGTCGTAAGTGTATCTTCCTGGGGTATTCAAACACCTCCAAAGCATACCATCTCTATGATGAAGTCAATAAAATGTTTGTTGTATCTAGAGATGTAATCTTTCTTGAATCATCCAAAATTAACAATGTTGTTGAGTGGAAACTTGATCGCTTGGATAGATTCACAAATGCAAAATCATTTAAAGAATTTGATAGATTCCAAATATTGAAGGGGGAATCCTATACTATATCAACCTATGGAATATTTTTCTGAAGCACTCTCTCCCCCACATGAAACTCCAAAAACAGATGATACTTTGAGTGATGTGATTGACAAAATTGGGAGACTCAATCTTGATTCAGTCCCAACTCAATCAACGGAGCAGCCTGGACCATCTCAGAAAGGTACCCCAACATGGATGAAAAAGACACTTGAAAGTGTTCATCCTAATGAGGTTGGAAAGACAGGAACTAGAAATTCAACCTGAAAAAATGGAGGTGATGTAGATGACTTTGATTCACCCGTTGATATGGATGTTTCTTATGATTGTGAATTGAATTTGTCTACAGATTGTGAACCAACTTCCTTGAAAGAAGCTGCTTCTCATGATGAATGGAAAGAAGCAATGCAAAAAGAGTATGATGCCCTGATAAAGAATGGCACTTGGAAGCTGGTTGATCCTCCATTGGGAACCAAACCAATTAGCTGCAAGTGGGTCTACAAGAACAATTATAAAGCTGATGGCTCACTCGAAAAGCACAAAGGCAGTCTCGTGGAAAAAGGTTTTGCACAGAAGGAAGGGGTCGATTATGAGGAGAATTTTGCCCCCACAACAAAATGGGCTACCATCCAGACACTCTTTGTCCTAGCAGCTCATAACGGTTGGAAAGTCCATCAAATGGATGTAAAAACTGCCTTCTTGAATTGAGATCTAAAAGAGAATGTTTTTATGTCCCAGCTTGAAGGATTTTCTGTGAAAGGACACGAACATAAAGTATGCAAACTTATGAAATCCTTGTATGGCCTCAAACAAGCACTGCGAGCCTGGTATGAAAAACTAACTAAGCATCTTCTAAAACTCAATTTCAAACATTATGATCTTGATGATGGAACTTTGTTTGTCAAGAAGGTTGGCAAAACAATTGTATATCTTGTGTATATGTAGATGACCTTTTGATGTCAGGGAATGATGAGAGCTACATTTCATCCATAAAGAAGGAATTGAGGAAAGGTTTTCAAATGACTGATTTGGGCTATGTTCATTACTATCTTGGTATTGAAGTAACTCAACATCCGAAGTCCATATTCCTTTCTCAAAAGAAGTACATTAGAGATCTGTTGAACAAGTTTGGCATGACTGAATGCAATCCTTTGACTACTACAATGGAACAAAAATTAAAGCTCACATCCATTGAAGGAAAAGAATTTGAGGATGCAACAAAGTATAGACAGCTTGTAGGAAGTCTGAACTAACTAACTACTACCAGACCAGACATTTCGTTTGTTGTTGGAATCCTCTCCAGGTTTATGCAAAAGCCTTGTGAGGGACATTGGTCTGCTGCAAAAAGGGTTCTAAAGTACTTGAAGGGAACTCAAGACTTTGGAGTCAAGTATACACAGGTGGGTGACTTCAAATTGATTGGATACTCGTGTTATGGCCTAAATCTACCTCAGGCGGAGAAAGGAAGGATCTAGGGTACCATCAAACCACGCTTAACCTAGTAGCTAGCCCTACCAGGTCGAGAGAGGGCTCTCTCCTTGTCAATCTTAGAAAATATGGCCAATAAAGTTTGAGATGACTGATGTAAATACTGATTTTAGGCTAGGTATGTGTACAAAGGAGTTTGATTGAATTTAATTTTGGTTTGCTGGTTCAAATGTGAAAGGTAGATTTGGGTCTGGGGAATGGACATAGTCTTGCAGAGATCTTTATGGGGCGAGGTAGGAAAATGGTTTAGCACTTAAAATTAAGTGAGATGGAGAGCTTATAGACTGGTGAGGAGTTGGAGAGGGCATGAAAGTCTCAGGGATCCTCTTCAAACAACTGAAAACATAAATAACTAAACAAACCCTAGGTAGAGCACTGCAACTTCAATGAATTCTACCTTTATCCTTGTTTCATTTAGTTAAGGTGAACAGAGAGAGATGATGGCATACATAAAACACATGTAAACTTGCAATTACAAAAGGAAACACAATACCAAATCAAGTTTCCACAATAATCCCATAAAGTGCTACAAACCCTGGTCTATTCCTTTGCCAAACTGCTGAAATGAGTGTACAATAATGCTCAAAGCATTCATAAGAGTCCAACCTTTAACAATGACTGAAAAACTACTAGATATAGGCAAAAAACAACTCATGCTAGGCTTTAGGGGTCGAATTCATGAGTTTAGGAGCTGTTTCAACAAGATCTAAACTAAGAACTGAAAAGTAGGCAGTGGAACAACTTGCCTCTAAAACCTAGGAAACTGATTCATTCAGTTGCAAACTACCTTTTCATGATGAATCTACCTCCATGAGTGAAAATTTTGCATAATTACATCAAAATCCATCAATTTACATCAAATTACATCATGAGTTTGACTATTAGAAAGAGAAAAGTTAAACTGAGAAGAAACTAGGCAAAAAATAGAGTTTTTTGTCCAAAATGAGAAAATTTCATCCTGTGCGCCGCGCTCCTATCCCTGTGCGCTGCACTACTTTAGAGCTGATTTTGAAGGCCTTTCCATGCATCAAATTTTCTCCAAGTGGGCTTGTTGGAAAGGTCTACTTGTCTACTTTCTAGAACAAGTGGAATTTCTGAATTTAGTCTCCATTTTCCCCTCCAAAAATGATTTCTCCCAACACTACTTCCTGTGTGGCCAAAAAGGGGTAGAAAGGTCATTTTTGAGGTGTTTTTGACCTTTTTGGGAGCTCAAAACTTGTCAAAATTTCTGGGCCATGTGAGGGCATTCATAGTTTTCCATGAGAAATCCAAAAATGCTAAGTTTTCCTCAAAAGGAGGTCCCTAGCAAAAGCGCGTGCCAGGTGGCGCGACACACCACGCAGAAAAACTTGTTTTTTAGGCCAAAAATTTCCCAGATTTCTTAAAATTTGGGCTGAGTGTCCTTCATCAAGTGCTGTGTTGGGCTAAGGAAGCCTCAGCCATGATCTAAAGTCTATCTTACTCTTTTCTCTTCCTTAATGCTTTCCTCAACTTGGCCTTTAAAGTCTTGATTCTTGCTTTGCAACTTTTGTTTCTTGCAAAATAAGGAAAAGCCATGTGCCGCAACATGCCCATCTCCTTGTTAGCCTTGTCCAACAGCTTTTCCAAGTGTATGTTTATCCTCTCAAGCTAAGATTAGCGATCAACTTCAATTTCTTGTTCAAGTGGTGTCAACTTGGTTTTCCTCCTCTTGATAGCTTGCCAGTTTGCCTTATGTTTTGGAGCTCCATGATGGTTTGTTGATCCTCTAACTATTTTTTCCTTTGCTCAAGATAACTTATTATCCACTTGGCTCTTTCCAGGTTGAGAGACAAGTGATGAATGCCATCTTGCTACTCCTGAATGATCTTCTTGAGCTTTGAGCTTTAGGAGCCCAAATCAGTGTCATCATCCTGAATGAGAATGAAATCTACCTCTTGACCTTCTAAAGGCCCCTCATCATGTAATGGCTACTTACCCTTGTCCTATACCTACTCTGCTGATGGAGGAAATGAGACCCCTTCCACCCTAAGTGGAGATAGTACTCATTTTGTTGCTGCAAACAATCTCCTAGTGCCCTTTTGGTATGTGACAAACACTGGCACACTGGTGGTTTGTGTCTCATGCACCTCTTGCTGTTGTGAAGGCTCTCCTGCCTCATGAAAAACTAGTGGGGGCACTTGAGGACCAGTAAAGACCTCATGTGAGATGAAATCCTCCCATGAAACATTTAGTAGACTAAGCTGATGCAAAACCACAATTTTGATTAGTGCAAAGTGATAAATGTTGTTATATTGCTGATGAGGAGGCTTCCTTTGCACTAGTGTGGTCGTCTTCTCAATATTCTGGCAAATGAAATAGAGGAGGTTCATCATCCTCACCATATTAAAGTGCATCAACAATCTGATGTGATAGGTGTACAGAGGAGAAAATCTGCCTTCACAGCTGAAATATTTAATTATGAGTTTCATCAAGGGAGCATATGTGTCCTGTAGGTACCTGAATGGTTAGAACCTACTGACATGTCTCTAAAAATCAGCCTTGATATAAGGCTCATAATGATCTCTGTCTACTAGCTGCCCCTTATTCCACTGCTCACCTACATTTGGAATGTCGGTTGCTTGAGCTATAGTCTCAGGTGTCAAGGTGAATGTCACACCTGCCAAATTGACTTGGCCATTGTGAAGATGGAGTACAAACAGTCTGGCAAGCTCATGGTGGTATTTGACTCTTTCCATCGTCTCACAAAATTGATAACAAGATTGATGTTGGAAGCATGTGACTGCAAGAGGACAGGCCAACAGCTCGGCAAGTGAAGTAGGCTCCTCCCTGTTATGTTTTCCACTCTTGTGGGGTCTCTTTGGTGCATGAATTTCTCTGGAAGAGTCACTGATTGTTTCCTCATTTCTGTGATAGGAAGAATCTGACTCCATGTTTTGCCAATGCTTGAATTTTCTTAGATGAGTATGAAGATATTTTATAGTGTCATTAGGTGTTTGCTGTCAAAAGATATGAATTTGATGGTAAGGATTGTGGAGGGATTGTGTATGAGGGGTTGAGGATGTATTTTGTAGGGTAAGGGAAAATGGAAATGTTTGGGAATGATATTTAGGGTTTAGGGATATCACTTAGGGTTTGGCGTAATGAGATTAGGGATTAGGGTTAGTAGTTTAGGGATATGGGGAATATGGAATGGGTAAATATGAATGAAAAGGGAGGGAGAAAATGAAGTGAGGGAGTGAGGGAGTGAAAATGATAAGGGTGGGATTTAGCAGCAAAAACAACAATTTGTTAACCCTAGGCAGTGTTTTTTCAACAAGCAATGCAAGGAGCTAGGGTTTCAATATTTCCTTATTGAATTACCATGAACACTAAGAAAACTCATTCATTGGCCATGAGGGAGTGTCAACTTACTTGTAAGATGAGGAATTTACAATTTGAGAGCCTTTGGAGGAAGATGTGAACGATTTCGGGCCTTGTAGACCTATGTGCCATGCCACCTCACAAGTGCACCGCGCTACCTCGGTGCGTCGCGCCCTTTATAAAAATACACTGTAAACCACTGCCCGGTGCGCCGCGCTGGATGGGTGCACCGCGCCTGCAATTTCCCCTGTTCTGAATAGAAAATCGTTCTCTTGGCTTTGGAGATGGAAATTCTCTTGCTCTCCTTCACTTGTGAACACAAATGAGCCTTCTTTGTCATGAAAACACTTTATATAGCAATGGCTTTGATTTTTCACTCAAGAAAACCCACTTTGCTAATGTTTGACTTTCACTTTCTTTTAAAACTCTGTTTTGGCATTTTGCTTGGTTTTTTTCCTTTGATGGACTAAATACTTTGGAATTTTGTTTCTTTTGCAGGAACTGGAGTTGCAGAGGCTTGGCAAGGTGACCAGGGCTACCTCTGAAATTATTACATATGGAAAAAATGAAATTACATCAAATTTGTACATGAAACATAAAAAACTATGTTTTTCCTCAAAACAGGGTTTTGAGGAAAAATCAATCACTGAACATGTGATTATTGAAATTATTGTTGCTGAGAATTTATTTGACCTCCTCATGTGCATGCTGACCATTATTGAGTGTTGACAAGATCTTATTGACGAAACCCTATACCTAATGAGACCTAAAACCCTAAAAATGATTTTTGCAGATTTAAAGACAAAAAATGACTGTAGATGATCTAGATGTATGAAAATGGGCTAGTAGGTAAAGAACATGAGGGAAAATGTATAATATGCCACTACCATCAGATGATCCATGACCCTAATGGAATGCAGCTGATCGAGTGAGACACCTAACATGCAATGTGACAAGAGAATTTGATCACTGATGGAGGGATGAAGATACCGACACTAACAACTCTGATTCAGACTTTAATGGAGATAAAGAAACTGGGGTATCTACTTCAGGTTATGCTATGAGTCTTGGGTCAAGAGCTGTCTCCTCAAGATCACGCAAACAATCAGTTCCAGCAGATTCCACAATAGAGGTAGAATATGTGGCAGCAACTGAGGAAACAAAAGAAATTGTGTGGCTCAGGAAAATTCTTGAATATTTGCAGGTAAAACAAGTACAATTGACTACACTCATGATTGAAAATACCTCGACAATAAATTTGGCCAAGAACCCAAAGTTCCATGATCGAAAGAAGCACATAAATACAAAATATCATTTGATTTGACATCATTATGAGGCCAAAACAATCCATCTTCGCCATTGTTCCACTAATGAATAGATTGCAGAGATCTTCACCAAATATCTTGGAATAGAAAAGCTTGAAAGATTCAGAACAATGCTTGGACTCACCAACATCGCTTCAGATTAAGGGGGGGAATGTTGACACCTAATCATAGGGATTGGGTGAACAACTGTAATTAATGTAAATAAATAATAGAGGAAATGGAGAGTCATCGGGAGATGAACTGAACAATCAGTCCCTCTTGTATATAATAATGAACAACCTAAATGAATAATACAATTACATTTGAGGAGTTACCTCCTAGTTTGTCGCTAATTAACTCAAGATGAATTAATTAATTATTTTTCAAGCAGTTGGTAAGACTAAATTCGAATTTTAATTCTCAATTTTAATTCAAGGACAAATTAAAATTGGAATATTCTTGTTGCCACATTTCAACAAGCAATCCCTATCCTGTGCTATTCGGAATAGATTGGGCCACTGACATGAATGGAGTGATAAATCTAAATTATGTAAGATGATTTTTGAGAAAAAGTCACTGCGTGTAGTGGTACCTTTAGACCCTGCGGAAGGATCGCACTACATAGAGCCGGTGCGAGACTACGATAGCGACGATGATCTAGACTATATCTACAAGATAACCACGCAGGAGCAAGACTGGGTATATCCAACATCGGATGGCAGGATTTCATGGGAGCGTGAAAGTTCCTGCACCTCAGATTTGGACGAAGAGATAGAACGATGGAAAAACCGGTTACACGAGGTAACCACGCTCAACTGCAACATTATGGTAAGGTCACTGCGCTGTGTGGCAACATAGGTAAGATATCTCCCTATGTATGATGGGTTGATAGCGGTGGATGATTTCCTGAACAAATTTGAAAGAGAAGTGCCAGAACAACAACATTTCGATGCTCTGAAATGGGCACTGCGTGCAACGCCCGCAAGATGGTGGGGTATGCATTCGAAGGATGATACTCATGCGGTTTGGGAAGCCTCCAATGCGAATGAAACCCAGGTATGACGGACGAAACAACCTATGTGCCCACCTTTCCAGATGGGTACAGACATATGATGCGCAACCTGCACGAGTGCACACCATCCTCGTGATACGAAACACGACCAACAAGATGGAATGAGTAGGATGATGGCGCGAATGATGACCATGAAGTATGATAAGACCATGCACGCCAAAGATTATCCTGTGGAAGCCTTTGACAAAGTATGCGAAGTACTGAACGTGGTCCACCAGGTGAGACGCACTGACTGGGACCTACGCGTACCAGTAGTTCTATGGGCTTATAGGACCATGTGCAAAACCCTGACCACGCGTGCACTTCCGACGCTGACATATGAAGTAGATGCTATAATCCCTATGGAGCATGCAAAGCCTAGTCCACGCGTAGCAGCGCCCATAGATACGACAGTTTGCGAAGCTTGGAAAGAAGAAATCACATAGCTACAAGAAACATAACACATGGGACTTGAGGAAGAAATCCAATAGGGAAACCTTAGACTCCGCGAACTTGAAAAAGAAAGGGTGCGGTTAAGGAAGAAAAGAACTTTGATCAATGCAGAGGTTAAGAAGCTGGAGGACGAGATAAAGGAAGAGTTTCTCAACGAAGAAACTAGGATGGTAAGGTAAGGTGCATATGATCATGCTGCCAAGTTTGAAAACTATCGCAGTGAATTGGTTAGTTTGATGCCTTGGCTTGGACCGCATATTGCTAAGTGTAGTGACCGAGGTAGCGCGTTGCAAATAGTGAAGTGCACGATGCCGACCACAATAATGGAAGGTGGGGATTCTCCAAGAACCGTGATGGAGGACAGGATGGAGCTCTACACGGGTGGTGCAGCCACTTGAATAGCCAAGGGAAGGATAGTCTTAGTGTTCCAAGCAGTTGGAAGGGAGCACGAGACTATAAACTATCTGCCCAGGAGCTACGCGACGTTGGAGATACACGTACAAGAAGAGAGTCAGAAGGTCCATGACTGCGCACAAGAGGCTGCGCCACCTCGCGGATAGACCAGAAAGTGACCGTTGAAGTCACTATTCATGATGGGATGCTCGACTTGAGGCGAAATGGAGCGGACGACAAGCATTTAAGATGTGATTTATGGGCAAGATTTGGGAAAATCTGCCACCAAGAAAGCTTTAATGAACCGGAATGGGGGAACAGTCGAATTCAAATTCAAAAAGCAATATAAAATACAAAGGGCTGCCCAGCAAACAACACTTAGTCATTTTCGAATTGAGCGATTGAGCAGAGCCCTGTGTATCGAGAGCCGAGCGTTAATTGAGCCCCTGAATTCATGAGTGATAGATTGCAACACAGCTACAATGAAACAACTAAGGATGGTCTAGGAATAGAAGAGGTAACCGCCGACGAGGTCGCGTAGGCCATAATTGTGGAGGATGTTCCAGAAGGTGTCGAGATTGTGGCAGAGATCCCAAAATCACTGCGTGTGCCAAGAACCAAGAAGGATAAACAACCAATAGCTCCCATACACGTGTCCCTACGGAACCCGCTGTGCAGCAAATTGTCGATGGAAGAGAAGGGGAAAGCTGTCATGATAGAAACAGATGAGGAAGAAGAAGATTTGCAGGACCTTATCATTGCAGAGGAAGAAGAAGAGAGCATGGAGGTGGATACTCAACCTAGGCACTCTGCGACAAAACTACCCGCCTATGTCTCTCCATTGAAAAGGAAGGCCAAAGTCCCCAAGGACTTGGACGAGACCAAGAGTTCGCTCCAAACCCCGCTCCTCCTAGATGGCATTACATTTGAAGGCATGCCCCTGGGCTGCATGCCGACCATGAAATTTGAGTATTGGGACCTCACTGACTGCGAGAAGTTCCCCCTCCTGGAGACTAGAAACCTCATGAAGTAGCACACAGCGGGGGTGGTAACAACATTAGAGCCGCGGAAATGGTTGCGCAGTGTGGAAAAGGTCGGGTTGCTGAACCTACTTTGGGTGCCACATTTCCACCGCCCCCCAATAAACATTTTCATCATCAGACAGCTGCTTTACCTGGTGCATGATGGGTATTTATGGCTGGAGGAGCCCATCCCCATCATGGAAGACCTGATTCATCACATTTCCTGACTTCTGTATGAAGGAAAGGACCCCGCGACCATATCAAAAGGAAATTGCAGTGATTTGGCCCTCGCGGAGGCCATGAAGAAGAAGTACAAGATGGAAAAGAAGAAGATGGGTTATGCCATCTCCAACATCAAGAACAAAGTGGTACGTGTGACAACCCAAATTTTGGCAAGCAAAGTTATGCGAAAGTGCCGCGTAGACGAGGTACCTATGCCAGTGGTCACACTGGCCAAGCAGTGCATAGAGGGGTTCCAATTTAAATGGTTCGAATTCCTCTACAAAAAATTCTAAGAGAATTGTCCTAAAGCCCAGGAGCACGGTAAAACCTTCCATTATGCATGGCTATTACTGTCCATAGTGCTTGTAGTAGGGGAATTGCCGGAGGATAGTCAATTCCCCACAATTGACAGAGATTTTCCAGAGGCCGTGAAGTATGCTTCGCTCTAGGCCACTAAGGACACAACAAGGATATGCAACACCAAGATCTTCTGGGTGCTCATGGAGATGACCATCTGAATGTGGATCAACTGTAAGCCGTGATTAGCACCCACGGTTTACAACAATTTACAGAGTTTCGCAGAATTCAAGGCAGACATACACAACATCTTTATCAGAGTGCACAAGGATCCAATGAAGCAATGGATGAAGCTACCTTTTGTAGCCATTGACGATGCCATTTTTACTATCTTGGAGGCTTGGCCTCCAGAAGAGTGCACCCTAGACATTGCAGAACTCGAGAGGTCGGCAGCACAGAAGAAGAAAGACGATGCCAAAATTCGCATCGCACAGTTGGTCGAGAAAAGGTGGAAGGAAACAATAGCAGCCAAGGTGTGGGAAGCATGGGAAGTGGCACAGAAAGCACCCGAGCAAGAAAAGGCTATAGTATCAGCAATAGCACAAGTATCTGCCGTGAGGGTAGGCGAGGGCCAAACAATGCCTTCGCAGGGGTAGGAGGTAGATGAAGCAGAAACAGTAGAAGGAAGTGCAGACCGAGGGACCACGTCCAGACAGTTAAAGTGCCAATACCCGATAGAGCGAGCAGGATCGAGGAAGAAGGTAAAGGCCTCGAAATCGTCCATTGACCCGATCACCCTAACCGAGGGTGATCTGCATGACATCGGTGAGATGGTGCGTGATGTCACCAATGAGGCTCTTCAGGATTTCATGCAGGAGCACCCGACTGTGTTGGGGGCCCTTAGAGTGTAGTTGTAGGACTTACAAGTGCACCCCCCTCAGGTTGGTACCCTTTCAACCAACCTCACAGTTGGATCCATGGCAGCAGAGCAGATGTTGCGTGCACGAATGACGAACACAACTGTATTTCCGAAAGGGGCTCTAGTGGCATCAAATGAGGATGCTAGGCTGTCGATTAGCACGATGAAAGTTCCCAGGGTTAATATCACTGCCCTTCTGTGCGAGACATTATATCTATTACAGGATGGGATAACGACAAAGCTGTGCACTAGGGAGAGCCGTGCGCTCCAAGTCCTCAGTGAGCAGAAGATAAACATGGAACAACTTAGCTTGTAACGTGACAAATTGGTGTCGAAAAATCAACAGTTGGTGCAAGTGATAGGCGATTCTTGCCACATCGTCCCGGAGCTGGCCATCCCAACAGATTTACCAGCAGAGGCGCGGATCCATAGGTTAGCAGCAGGATTCCGGGAGGCCACAGAAGAAACAACAAAGGTTCAGCTGGAGCTGAATCTTCAGATTTCTGAGCTGTGATTACAGACACAAACATCCACTCCCCTGGAAGTTAAAGAACAACTTGCTAGCACTATCAGAATGAGATTGGAGGAAATCAGAGGTGCAGTGTGAGAAGGCACCAACATGTTGGAAGAATCACTTAAGGTCCTCACAACTCTGCAGGAGGACCCCAACATCCAGTGCTTAGAGGTAGAGGCACGAGAACTCCAACAAAAATATGACAATGTCTGAGGAACTACGCAGACAGTGGTCCTCACCCAGCGACTTGCGAGGATGCAGCAGGCTAAAGCATTGAAGGAATAGGTGGATGCGGCGCAACACAAGGAGGCAGTTCTCAAAGCGCACGTCTAGCCTTGGATTGATGAGGCCTTCACCATCATGGTAGACATCGAAGGCAAGCTTGCAAACATACAAGGGATGCACACATTAATGCAGAGAAGCACCCCAGACATAGAGGTCTCAGAATAGTGCATGCAACAGATCTAGCAAGTAGCAGCTCAGTGCGCTGCTGATCTCTGCACAATTCGAGAATAGTTGGAGGGACTCCGTGTAAAGATTGCCGCGCCGACTGAGTGACTTGAGGGCAAGTCAAGATGTTTGTTTTGGGGTCCTGTTGGGCATGGAATCCCCCTAGGGCATGTTTTGGGGCTCAAAGCCCAAGTTTTGACTAAATTTTGTTGTAAAGTTCCGCGAATTGCGGGCGTGGGGCGTGAAGAGTATGATAGAGTCACAGGGTTGTTCGCCCTAGTTTTGTAATGAAATTTCGGCCTACCCATGGTCTACGGACCATGGGATTGTATAAATAGAGTGAGGCTCTAAGTTTCAAAGAGAGAGAGATAGTAGAGAAGTAAGAGTCTAAGTGACTAAGTGTAAAGTGTATCTTTGGGTCATAGGGTAGGAGAAAGCTCTGCAGCTGAGTGCGCAAAGGCCTAGTAGTCTGCAGCTGAGTGCACAGGGTGGAGTCGAGTTTGTAACCAAGGAAGGAATTAATAAAGAGAAGTTTTATCATAATTCTATGTATCTATTCTTGGGTTAATGCATGTTTGATATAATTTGCGAATATACTGTTTATTTACTGCGCGCACCTGTATGAATGGTTTATATTGTTAAGTATAACTTAAAGCATGCAAGTAAGCTAAGATAATCAACTAACATTGGAATATTAGTAAAGCCTTGGTAATAACGTAGAAGCACAGTGTTCAGCCCTTGAGTAGGGATGCACGAAGGAAGTATCTCAGGCTATGAGGTACGGGAAACTGCGCGAAGTGACTTGTGCGCAGGGTCAAACCACGGACCACTTGAACTCATTAGACATCTCCAAGGTGTGGAAACCTAGTTCTATCACTCTCCCATACTACCTCGGATGAGACCTCAGTCCGTGCTCCACGGACTGTTGCCAAAAGGGCCAGTAGTACCGGGATTTGTTTAGCTAAATCAACTCTGAACCTGGGTCAGGCCCTAACAAGCTAACAGATGTATTCTGCAGTTCACGGTTACCTGGTAATCCTTTTTCCTATATCATCTTGAGCAGTCATTTTTATTTTTTTGACTTCCTAAATATAAAAGATCACCCGAGCACTTGTCCTTTCGAGCTCGTTTCAAACCGAAAGTGATAGAGTCACCTTTGCTTCTTTCTTGACTCTTAAAACATGAAAGAGCACCAATTTGTTTTTGCGTCTTAAAAATTGTTGCCCACGATATTATAACATCCCTGCTAGTATTTTTTAGACCACATCGTGATTATACCTTTAAATACATTTTAAAGCCCTTGAAATCGATCTCTCTTTTGGTTAGTTGAGACAAGATCATCGTGGTTGAACCAATTGGTTTGCCTAGTTCCTCTTCCTCTCCTCTCTCTGAAAGATTGTTTGAGGAGCCTTTTCCTGAATTGCCATAGTCGCTTGAGGACCAAGGTGTTGAGCTTGGAATTGTTCTGAGTATTCAACCTTTGTCATCTCATCCTCCCCCTTCAGATACTGGGTCACTTTCTGACATTGATTTGGAATCTCCGGATAACCCTATCCAGACTCCCAAGAGTTCGCCAACTTCTAAAGGTTAGCTTGGATTGGTTGTTTATCCTCTGAATCCTTTGTTTGATCCTATTGTGATATCACCACAGCGTCTGTATAGTCTGTACGATCAGCTGGGTATTACTTTGGAATTATCCCCTCGAACATCTTCGGTAGTCCATTGTCGTCTGTTTTCACCCATGGAATCAGAAGGCGAAATCCCAGTCTCCTCTTCGGGTCACTTGGAGGTTTCCACTCCACGCACAGTCTAGAAGCAGGAATATCCTTTCCCTCCTGAAGGTTTCGCTTACAGGGGAAGCATTCCAACTAGTTTTCATCCTTAGTTACTACGTAATTACGTCACTTTAGCTTAGTTGGTTTCAAGCATGCCTACTACCTCATCATTGTATCACAACCCTATTTGGGTGTCTGGCGCTATGCCTACCATAGGTCTGTTCATTCAGAACCCAACCACCCAACAAAGGATGATTTCTCCAGTCACTTCAGTCCCAGTGCAAACCACCATTCCCAATCCTCTTGTTTTGTGGGTCCAAGTGACCCATCCAGTTCAGCCGGCGATCTCGAGTCATGTCGTTGTCAGTTCTTCGATTCCTCTAGTAAGTGGATAGGTCGTTCAATTGCCTGGGGGGTAGAGTTCGAATGTTTCTATGATGTCTAGCACAACCAATGTGAGTGGATCGCAACCTCACATGGTTGGGATGAACCAGACCTCTTCGGGTGCCATTTCAAATCCTATTGATCCTACTGGATCAAGTAATGTCCAGTACCAACAGCCTAATGTTGGTCCGTCTGGGTCAAGTCATGTCTAGTACCAACAACCCAATGTTGGTCCGTCTGGGTCAAGTCACGTCCAATACCAACAACCCAATATGGCTCAAGGTCAGTACCAACCTCCTTATGTTCCATATGGTTCACAAGTGATGGCTAATCTATCATACATCCCTCAGCCTGGTCCATTCACCACACTTGGTGGGTATGGCTAAATACAGTTCGAGAACTTTCAAGTTGTCATTCTGGGAACTATCCAAGTACCTTTACAGCAGTAAGGGAAACTCCTACAGCAGTAAGGGAAACCTTCATTGCAGCATGGGCCATCCATGTAGCAACAAGGCCAGACCATGCCGCAGCAAGGACAACTGCAAAAACCACAGGGGCAACCCTCGCAACAGTTGCAACAAACCATGTAGCCATAGATGTAGTATGCACTGCAATCTTCCCAGCCTATGCCTTTGTAAGGTCAACCTTTGCAGCCGCAGGGACATCCTTTACAACCATAAGGTCAACCCTGGCAACCATAAGGTCAACCCGGGTAACAACAACCCTTATATTTGTATCAACAAGGTTAGCCCTTGCAAGGGTCGGCCCAGGGTCAAGTCCTATAGTAGCAGGCACAAAATCCTTATGTCCAAGGGCAACAAGTTCAACCTCCTTTTGTCCAAGGACAACAAGTAAAAAATCCTTATGTCCAAGGACAACAAGCACAAAATCCTTACGTCCAAGGGAAACAAGTCCAATACCCATTCGTCCAGGGGTAGTAGGTCCAAAACCCTTATGCTCAGGGACATTAGGGGAAAAATCATATGTCCAAGGCCAGCAGGCTCAACAACCTTTTAACCAGTATGTTGCTTATCAGTAGCCTTTGGCCGAACAATTTCAAGGCTTTCAAGGTTAGAATCCTCCCTACGGCAAGGTAACCTAGAATCGGGGTAAAATCAAATGCCTTATGGACAAAACCCTCCACTTTGGGGACAAAATCCTTACCAGTAGGGATGGGCCCCGCCAGTTGGGCCCCCTTATCGACCTCAAATGCCTTCCAATACTGATCCAAATGGAAAATGGCATCAACCCATGGTATTCATCCACCCAAGGAATTTACCCATGGTATTGTAAGTGGCACCCACCCATGGTATTTATCCACCCATAGTATTGTAAGTGACATCCACCCATAGTATTCATTCACCCATGGTATTTTCCCATGGTATTGTGACATCCACCCATGGTATTCATTCACCTATGGAATTTACGCATGGTATTATAACAAAAAAAGACTATAAGTAACAAGTCGCATTTTCTAAAAGGATAGATTGTCCACCATAATGTAGCTTTTACAATTATCCTCTTTTCTAATAAAAAGTTTCTTTGTGGTTTTGTTTATTGGGTATTCTCCTCTTTTTCTTATGGCATTTCAATTTTTCAGATCTTGGGGGGCCTCTCCCCCAAAATCCATTTCAATTTTTTAGATCTTGGGGGCCTCCCTCCAAGATCCAGATCAATGGTATCAGAGCAGGTTATGATTCCATGGGAATGAGGGTTTGATGCATATTACAGTTTCAATTTATTTATTTATTTTTTAATTTTATTTTATTTTTAATTTTTTAATTTTTAATTTTTTTAATTTTTATTTATTTATTTTTTTTTCCAGAATTATTCAAAAAACTTCAAGCATATGCTACATCCTCCACAAAGCATTTTATTGGGCCAATTGGGAAGAATTTTTCCTTCTTCATTTTTTTGCTAGAATGTTTTTGGGCAGCGAGTTTGCAGATCATATCTGAAATTTTGGGTGCAAAAATTATAAAGACAAATAACAGATCTGGATTCCTTGTGAAAAAATACCCAAATTCAAAAAAACAATCGGCCGAATTGGAGTCCGGTTGAGGGAGATATCGTTGATTTAAAATCAGCTATGTTGCAGAAATGTTTCTAACGACAATTCATGGACGGAGGCTCTCCTATCGTTTTTTGACATTTTGGTGCAAAATTTTAGAAAAGTAATTATATATGTGGGCTCCTCTTGAAAAAATTTTCAATTTCAAAAAAACAATGGGTCGAATCAGTGTTCGGATGTAGGAGATATCACTGATTTGAAATCAACTATTTTCTTAGAACTTTTGTGATGACGGAAAAGTTGCAGCACGAATATGAGATTCTAGAGTGTCCAGATAAGGATTTCCAACACATGCGGAGATGCAAAATGGTCCTTCTATTTCCAAAAATAGGCTATAATAAATATTCCGAGTTGTATTGATCTAGTTATGTCCATTTTAATTCTGGAGCAGCATTTAGAGTGGGTTCCCTTTGGAGACGTGTCCTCCCACCTTGCTTTAGTAGGCACCTGCTTCACATTCACCAGTTTCAGCATAGCAACATTCTCCTTGGGTTCTTTGGAGATTTTCCCTCCCACCCCAGGCTATGTAGGCACCTGCTACTTCATCAACAACCAACATCACGGTTATGGGTCAACCGCACAAAATCCTTTTCTTCAAAGTCCATTTTCCAGGCTGCACACTGTTAGTATCACAGTTGGTCACAAGCATTACAAGGTATCTCTTTCCTTGTATCTTCAATTTTCATGTTTATGGGTCATCCACAAACCCACACTTCATCGAATTTTGTTGGCTTATTGGGGCCTGACCCAGGTTCAGAGTTAGTTAGCCAAATAAATCCCAGTACTACTGGCCCTTTCGGCAACAGTCCGTGAAGCGCGGACTGAGGTCTCACCCGAAGTAGTATGGGACGGTGCTAGAACCAGGTTTCTACACTATGGAGATGTCTGATGAGTTCAACTAGTCCGCGGTGTGACCTTGTGCGTAGGTTGCTTCGTGCATTTTCCCGTACTTCGCAGCCTGATATACTGTTTTCGCGCAACCCTACCCGAGGGCTGAAAGTCACGATCTGCATTATTACCCAAGACCTTACTGGTATTCCATTGTTAGTTGATTATATTAGCCTACTTACATGCTTTAAGTTATACTTAACAACATAAACCATTCATATAGGTGAGCGCAGTAAATAAATAGTATATTTGCAAACTATATCAAACATGCATTAACCCAAGAACAGATACACAAAATTATGATAAAAATTCTCTTTATTAATTCCTTCCTCGGTTACAGACTCGACTTCGCCCTGTGCACTCAGCTGTAGGGGTCTGCACACTCAACTACGGACTACTAGGACTCTGCTCACACAGCTGCAGGGGTTCGCGCACTCAACTTCGGACTACTAGGCCTCTGTGCACTCAATTGTAGAGCCTTCTCCTACTCTATGACCCAAAGACACACTTTACTTGTGACTTAATCACTTAGACTTCTCATACTTCTCTATTCTCTATCTCCCTTTTTACACTTAGAGCCTCGCTCTATTTATACAATCCCATGGTCCATGGATCATGGGTAGGTCTATCCAGCCGAAATTACATTACAAAATTAGGACAGACAACCCTGTGACTCTATCATACTTTCACGCCCCGTGCTAGCAATTTGCGGAGCTTTTACAATAAGATTCAGTCAAAACTTGGGCTTTGAGCCCCAAAACATGCCTTGGGGGGATTCCATGCCCAACATGCTCCCAACACAAACATCGTGACTCACCCTAGAGTCACTCTGTTGGCGCGACGATCTTTGCACAGAGTCCCTCCAACTGTTTTTGAACTACATGGAGGTCAGCAACGCACTAGGATGTTGCTTTCTGGATCTGTTGCATACGCTATTCCAAGACCTATGTGTTCTAACTTCTTCTCTGCATCTGTGCCGGTATCCTTTGCATTTTTTTTATAGTCCCGCGCCTTTGTCTGGATCCTTGGAGTGCGAAGACTATGCTTTCACTGGCTTATCAGATAGACGGGCCACCCGTGTAGGGCTTCAAGTGGCTGCCATTCACTTTGCTTGGGAAAGGCTCTCCATTTAGTTTGACTAGCTGTACTGCACCTCTGTCTGTGACCTCCTTAACCACGTATGGTCCCAGCCAATGCATTTTGAATTTTCCTAGGAATTTTTCAAACTTACTGTCATACACCAACACTAAGTCATTTACCTTGAAGGTGCGCAACTTATTATGGTGATTGTGCCAGGCCTTTTCACGCTGCTTTTGTACCTGCTGATGAAAACCAACCAGGAACCATTCCTCCTCAAGTTCTTCTAATTTTGTAAGCCTTTCTTCTAGAGCTTCACGGTCCATCATACCTATGAGCACTGCTATGCACAGACTAGGTACAATATACTCCATCGACATGATAGCTTCCACGCCATAAACTAACTGAAAATGTGTTTGTCATGTCAATTTCTTGCACGTTGCCCTATAAGCCCATAGTATTGTAGGTACGTGTAGGTCCCAATCGCTTCGCTATGCATTGCACACTTTGGTTAGCATAGTCTCCAGTATTTTGTTGAATGCTTCTACCATCCCATTGGCTTGTGGTTGATACGGTGTGATTTTCTGATGATACACCTGGAACTCTGCTGTGAACGTGCTGATGGTTTCGTTTAGGAAATGTGTACCGCAATCACTCATTAAGATTTTCGAACAGGCAAATTGGGTCAACATGTGTTCAAACAAAAACTTCGTAGCTGTAGCGGCCGTGCAGTCTTTGACCGGCTGCGCTTCTGCCCCGCATGTTAGGTACTCCGTCGCAGTGATGATGTATCGTGCGCTCGATTTTCCCTGGGGTTTTATAGGTCCCACAAAGTCAATTACCCACTTTTCGAAGGGCTGCAACATCATTTACGGATTCAAAGGCATCTCGTCCCTTCGCGATGGTTTACCGGTCCTTTGACATATATCGTAGGCCTTACAGTGTGCTTTTAAATCTTGATGAAGGGTTGGCCACCACAACCCTGGACGAAGAATCTTTTGTGTGGTTGCTCATCCTACATAGTGTCCTCCTACAACACCCCCATGTGCTTCCACGAGGATCTGACTTCATTCAAATTCAGATACGTACCTTCGCAATATCTCATCATTTCCCATTTTGTATAGGTGTCCCGTGATGACAGAAAAATCCCCTGCGCACACCACCAATTCCTTCTCCTGGTGGACAGAGTATTCCTTCGGCATAGTCCATATTGTCAGAAAGTGGATTATATCTTCAAAGTGTCCATTCGTGACACACACAACAAAGAGTTGTGCGTTAGGTAATCCTTCCTCCAAACTAGTAGGTTCCTCACCTGTCTCAATACATGACAAGTGATCCGGTCCTGCGTTTAGGCATCTAGGTTTTACCACGACTTCAAAGTCATATTCTTGGAACAATAAGAGCCACCTATATATGCCCCCCCAACACAGGCTTATTGACCAAGTACTTTAGCGTGGAATGGTTTGTATACATCGTGAAATGTCCTCCTATCAAATAGTGCCGGTATTTTTGGAGTGTGTACACCATAGCCAATCCCTCGTGCTCAATTGTGGAATAGTTCTTTTCGGATTTGGACAATATACGACTTGCAAATGCGATAGGGTGATCCAAGCCCTCTCTGCCCTCTTCTGTGAGCACCACTCCCAACACTATACATGACGCATCAACATGGACATGAAACTCCACATCCCATTTTGGGAAGACCATGATTGGAGCGGAGGCCAATTTCCCCTTTAGGACATCTAGGCTCTTCATGCAATCATCATTCCAGCAGATTGTGACATCCTTTTTCAATAGTTTCTCCATTGGTGCGGTGATCTAGGCATAGCTTTTGATGAACTTCCTGTAGTAGCCTATGTGTCCCAACGTAGTGTGCAACTATTTAACACTTCGCGGTGCTTCCAAATTCATAATTACTGCAATCTTCGCGAGTTATACCATTAGTCCCTGTTTGCAGACCACATGTCCCAGTAGGTTCCCAAAGGGAATGAGGAACGTACACTTCTTAAGGTTCAGCGCAATCTGGTGTCATCGGCAAGTATCTAGCATCAAGCGTAAGCTTACTACGTGGTGCTTAACCAATCCAAAGATAGTCCAATCATCCAGATAGACCTCCAGGAATTTGTGGATATATTCTTTGAAGGTAGCAACAACTATGCGTGAAAAGATGGCTGGCACATTTTTTAACCCAAACAGCATGATGGTGTATTGAAAGCAACCCCATTCAGTGGCGAAGGTGGTCTTGCTCCTGTCTTTCGGCGCGATTTTGATCTGGTGGTACCCTGAGAACCCATCAGTGAAAGAATATGCTTCTTGCCCGCCGACATTTTCTAATACTTCATCTGTGAACGAGGTTGGGAATGGGTCATGTACACAGGCATCATTCAACTTCCTGAGGTCCACGCATATTCTTATCTCGTCCTTCTACTTTTTCTCCTGCACTACCATAGGGATTACCCAGTCGGATTCTTCCATTGGCTCAATAATTATGGCTGTGAGCATTTTGTCCAATTCTACACGGACCTTTTCCTTGTATTTGGGATCAAGCGTTAAGGCCTCTGCTTAACCGGCTTCGTGTCGGGTATTAGGGTGATCTTCATCATCCCTAAATCATCAACGATCCCCTTTAAGTCCATAATCTTGGTTGGGAATAAGTCTTGGTACTCGTATAGTAACTCAACAACCTTATCCACCATGGAATCATCCCAATAGTCATCGAGCGTTGCATACTTTGGTTCGGCCTCCATCCCAATGTTTACCTGCTTCGTTTTTACCGGCGCGACGATGTCAGGATCTTCAATCAATGGTCCTTCAACCTCACGATAGCCTTCAGGTTCTGGAATGTTAATTTTTCATGGATCTTCATCATCCTCCTCAATGTTTACATTGTAACACTTTAGCGCACAGATCAGCTAGGTCGCCCATTCCAGCTGAAGCACTTCCATTGGTTCCTAGGGTATTTTGAAGATAGTTGCTTTTACTGCTTGTAGCGCATCATCAACATTATCCCACCAATGATCCTCAAATGTGAAGGTTAACAGGAATCCTTCGCGCAAGATATCTGTTGTGGACGTAAATCCCCTCTGCGGACAGAGGCGATCCCTACTAGCCCAGATGGGGTCTAGCAACAATCAAACAACACTATCACGTAGGTTCCTAATTGCAAATCAAAGACCGATGATGAGGGCCTACCTGGATTCCAACGCTAGTACTTGTAGAAGAGTCGTCGCTCCTGTTCCTTTGCTCTGGCTGGTCACGATCCTCACGATCTCCGTGAATGGACACCTGCACATCCAAAGAATGACACAAACACAAGCATAAAATCCAATAGATGCAACTATATATTAGTCAGAAAGGATATAACTCATCATCATCACAAATAATAACAAGAGTGGAACCATAATGATAGTCGTCTATTATTGATAAACAAAGAAGAATACAACCATAGTTCTGACGTCAAATCCTTCTTTGGCTGGGTTATCAGCAGCACATGCCTTGCAAAGCTTGTTGGGAATGGGGACAAGCCTCTCTCTCCTTGGTTACTTGGACAAGAATCTCCTCACTTTAGATTTATTTTCATGGGAATGAAGAAGGCTTCTTGTAGCACGAGCTTAGCAATTCTAAGACTTTGGGACTTAGAGTTTGGAACTAGCTTATCAAAGGCAAAAGGACAAGCTTTTATAGATAGAGGGGAAGGAGTTAGGATTTTCCACAATATCCATGGGGTTGGCTTTATCACTAAGAAGCTTCCATGAGAGGTGGATAACTACTTCCCTCCTATGGAGATTCGAAGCCAAATTGACCCAACTCAATACAGACTCAGTTCATGAGTGGGTTAGGAAGAACCTTCGTAAGTTTGTTTGTTAAAAACTTTACCCAACTGGGCTGGCGCAAGTGCGACTCTGAGACATAGCGCCAGCTAGCGCGCCCTCTTTGGAGGATTTCCACAATTGGCATGAGTGATACATAGTGAACCCGTGCCAATGGAAAAAGGGCTATTTTTATGGGTATTTTGCAGAAGGTGTCTTCAGGGCATATGAAGTACATACCGAGGGGAATAAAATGCAGGTGTTTCCAGGTTATGTCACTTCTCACATATCCCGGAATAAGTCCTCCAAGGTGCGGGAGAAGGGGTAACAGGGACGGTGACAAATTACTGTGTAACAGATGCCCCCTAAAGCATGAGGCCCGAGAGAGGGAGAGGGGTGAAATGCTTTACAAGAACATGGCCAACTGAAAACACTGCCACCGGAGAACCTGCATGAAGAAGTACAACTGATATCTCAAGTACATGATATATGTGGTATGGGCGCAACCATCCATAGCAGAGTACATAAAAATCTGGATCCAAGGTATGGATGCAACCATCCAGTGAGGATCGATAAACAGACTCAGGCATGGTCGCAGCCATCCAGTGAATGAGTCATGTAATGATCATAATAATCCACAAAATCGCAACCTGTATCCCAACAGACAAAATCCAGGGTCTTGCGCTCCATCTTGACCCGAACAAAGTAGAAGTTCAAGCATGCAAATATGGGAGTCAAAGTCGAACATGCAAGAACATCGTCTGATTACCAGTCAATAATGAAAACTATTAACAGACGCGAGAGGTACCACCAATAATGACAATGGTCCTCAAGGTACTATAGGTACAATCTACGGCGTGCGAATCAGTGAGCCGGTGTCGAACACCCGTAGAATCATTCGATCAGAGGTCAATAATGAAAACCTCGCGTCGAACACGAAGAACCTGCCATTGAGGCATGCAGGCTCCAAGGCACCTGAAGGGAGTCTCTAGGTCAACTTCCTGGATAATGAGCTGAAGTCGACAGGGAGAGACCTTAATCGAAGGTGGGCTATAATGTTTCCCACATCATCGACACGAGACAGAGAAAGAATGTTTTGTGAATCAAGATTATGTGAGGCATCAGAGGGAGGTTGAGTATTTTGCAAAGGTCAACTTCTCTTGAACATATTGGTGGCACGACAGTGACTTGGCAGTATTTGACATAAAATGATCACGGGTCATGGTGACAGGGCAATGAGCAGATGAGAGGTCAAACAGGATAACCCAAACCCATGGAGGCAAGTGTAAAAATAAGATGAGATGTCCCCACCTAGACATGAATGCAGACAAGTGCCATGTTCAAGAGCGACATACTACCGACACGATAATAATTGTGGTTCCATTTTCCCCACCATCTCTGGTGAGTACCCCGGTTATTTTTTGATGACAAGATTGACGGGGATAGCATATGGTTGAAAGGTGTTATTTCGATGGGATCCGATGTCATTAAGTTTTAATGAGTCTGACAGAGGAAGAACTCGACGTCTTTTCATGTTTAGAGAGTTTGAAAAGACAGCAGAAAAGTAGACTCCAGGGGTGTCCTTTTTCGTAAAGTTGTGTCTCTCGAGCCCGAAAAAGTATAAAACAATGCTCGAAAGAACCGCCCGATCATTACGATCGAGGAGTACTTTTCATGAGTAGTGATTTCGATCTGAAAAAGTAAAAAGGCGATCGAAACCACGTCGCTTCGTAACCGTTAATGAACCTGAAACGACAAGGGTCCAACGATATTTTCGTCTTTACACGATTGGAAAAGGGTTTAAAGACGACCGCCTCTCATTTACATTTTAACGAGTCGAGAGGAATAACTCGGTGTTCTTTTCACGTTTAGAGAGTCAGAAAAGAGCAGAAAGATGACTCCATAGTGACCTTTTTGTGTATTTACCGAGTCCGAAAAAGTATAAAATACAACTCGTTTCATCGCCTAAGTCGCCCAAACACCTGTCGCTACACAAAAACGAGTGTAAAATCCATTTTCGACACAAATATATATTAAAATATTCATAAAAAGGACTTTTAAAAACCTATTTTGAGTTAAAAAGCCATAAATATGTCAAAATGGTAAAAATCAAATTTACTTTTTACTTTTACCTCATTGGAGAGTGACAATAGTGCTTTTGGTGTGCAGTCTTCAGGCGACGATTGCGACAAATTCAGGTGACCATTCGGAGCACCGTCAGTTCCAAGTAAGAGGCCTCCTCTCCTACTCCATTTTTGTCCATTTTTAATTTGCTTTAGCTTGTTTTATCGTCCCCTATGGAGGGAATTGCGAAAAGTAGGGTTGTGCCCATTGGCGCGGGTTTCGGGCACGGACCCGCGCCAATGGGGCCTTTTTCTACAAAGGCTCATGCCCGTGGGCACGACTATTTTAAAAACAGTCGCGCCAACAGCCGAGCGCACCCACTTTTCAAAATTTAACAATTTTAAAGCCATTTCACTGCATTTTTTAATTTCTAAAGATCTAATTTAATGTTTTGACCTTGTGATTGCAGGAAAATATGCAAAATGGTACTCCAATGGAAGGAAAGAGAGCATGACCAAGTAGATGTATTGGCCATAGCCCATGAAAATTGCATGGAAGCCCTTAGAGCTTGCAGGCTCAAGAAATACTTTCTCCTGTCCTATCTACGAGCTCAGCCAGAGCTCTTGCGATATTTGATCAACCTGTGGGATGAACATGATGAGGTGTTCCGCATACAGGACCAAGTACTGGAATTAGACGTATCTGACGTCTATTTCATCACTGGACTGTCACGTAGAGGGCCAGTGCCCCTACTGACAGGTAGCAGGCCAACCGGGGAGAAGATGGAGGAGGTGAAGGCTTGAGTTTGCCCAAGGGAAAAATATGGATCCGGCAACTCAAAAGTGGATATCTCCACCATTCTGGACCTGATACTCAGAGCTCTATTGTTCACCACCACACGAGCTGCGGGGGCACAGGGACCCCATGAAGCCACAAAGAATCACCTGATACTGGCTACAGAGTGTCTCAACCCGACGATCTTCAATTGGGCGGCAGTGGTGACGACCAATATGAAGAGGCAGCTTACAAAAGGTAAGCGTGGCAAGCTGCAGCTGTTTGAGTATAGCTCCATTCTGGTGACGTTCTTCTTGGAACGTGTGCCAATATTTCAGGGCCAAGGTGCCTTTGTATCTGATCCGGCGCCTTGGGAGCCGAGGATGGCTCGTTGGGCAACACTGATGTCGAGAGGGGGGGGAGGCCAGCAGATGTCATGGAGGCCTGAGTTTTTTGGTTGGCTTCGCGGCCAACTGATCGTGGTTGAGGACTGGCCGTATGTGGGGACAGACTTCACTGGCGACCCTGATCTCCCATTGCCAGAGGGAGAGGATTGGGATGAGGAGATAGGTATGACCTCATTTTGATTTTGTGTTTTATGATTTTCTTTTGTTAATACATGATTGTTCTAACAACATTTATATGTGTATGCAGATGTTGGCCCAGAACGACTAGATGGCATGTCTCCTATTGCAAGGAGACACCAGGCTGCAGCAGATCCTCAGGAGGAGGGTGGTGATAGAGGGGAACTCATCCAGAACCTTGAGGGTATCACTCGAGGGATCTCGGATTATGCTCGGCTAGCGGATGTCCCATTAGCATATCAGAGGTACACGGTGGGGGTGCCCGATCGCATCCACCGACTCCTGAGACGTTTAGTGCGAGCAGTGATGTGCTACCATGAGCACCATAGGGATTAGATATCTAGGCTTTATTTCCATGCATATTTTTTGAGAGACATGTTGTCTCTGGATGTACTAAGACAAACATGTATTATTTTTTGATCTATGTGATGCACGCTGTGCAAACATTTTGACATATATATATATATATATATATATATATATATATATATATATATATATATATATATACATACATACATATGCCTATTTTGGATGGATCTTTTACACGTGATGATGTTTTTATATGATATGCAAATGTCTAACACAAATGTAATCTAATGTATCAGTTGCATAACACACGACCCGATGCGAAATGTATTTAATCACATATTTTATTTTTACCCAAGCTTAAAAGCACACATGACCACACATATGCAAACTATGCTTGAAAACAAGGGAAAACGGGCATGCCCCCCCATCATGATATCTCAATTCGAGGTACATGCCCCCCCAAGCTTTAGTCCATTGAAAATGGAGTGAAGGTTGACAATATTGTGATCGCACTCTAATTGTACGAGCTCATGTTTCATTATTTTAACGAGGTTGACACACTTAAAAGAACTATCATCGTGACACCTAGTTTCATTTGTTAAGGAGCTTGACATAGGGAAGGAACTATGCTCTGACCAAACCCAGTTTCATTTTTTTAAGGAGCTTGACATAGGAAGGCAAACTATGCTCCGACCAGACCTAGTTTCATTTTTTAAGGAGCTTGACATAGGAAAGGAACTATGTTCCGAACGAACTTCATCATAATGAACAAGAAGTTGTTGCTTCCAAGAGTGTCGCTCCCGGTGGAAGGACAACATCTTGGAAGTCAGGGCCCAATTCCCCCAGGACATCATGCACGATGGCATTATCACTAGATACAGGTACGGGATAAGTAGCCACGTAGTTGACCTGCGATGGGGTAGATACAACCGGTGGATAAAAACCAGGAGGGGATGGTAGTTGCGCAAGAGGCACCAGGGGACTAAAGAACGATAATTGATCGATAGTCACTATTCTTCTAGCGTGTGGAAAGCAAACCACATGGAAAAGCGAAGAGACAAGGGCCCCCATGGCATAAACATAGTCACGGCCAAGGAGAAGACTGAAATCTAAAGCACCTTGGGTAACTAGTACGTCTATAGAGACGATTTTGCCTCCCAAAGTAACAGGAAACTCTGGGAGGATCCCTAACGGTTGACTGGTTCCTCCGTCAAATGCCAACAGATTCTGTGCGACTGGTACAAGCTATGCGGAGCCCAAAGCTTGCCAAGTAGTGAAAGGCATGAGACTAACAGACGCACCCTCATCCAAGACAGTGCCAGGTACTGCCTTATCATAGGCATGTACTGCAATCTAGAAAGGCACATGGGATGGAAGGTGGAATGTAGTCAAATGACTCCAGTCGAAGGAAATGACTGAACTACTTAGTGGGGGAATCGTATGATTGCTCCCTGCGCTATAGGAGACGAAGAAGGACCCTCTTGATCAGTGAGGATAGGAGGTTCATTCTGAGACTCAGGAGAATCTGACGAGACAAGAAGAACATGAGCAATAGAATCATGATGCTCCTCCGGAACAAAGTAATCAACAGGTGGTGAACCCAAGTCAACACTCTCTCCGACCAATGGTTGGTCTAGAGTAGGCTTGGCACAGCCAGGTTTGGAAGGAGGAGGACAGACAAGAGAAGAATCTAAGTCGATCTCTTTGTCCACAAGGAGGGGGTTAGAAGAGCCTCTGATAACCAACAGGGAGTTGGGGTGAAGAAGCTGGAAGACTTTCCAAAATAGCGGAAGCTTTATCCATGAGCGAACAAAGGTGAAGGGGATGATTGCCTTCACATAGTCTACAGGGGATTCAAATCTTCCCTTTCTTCTGAATGTTGTCAGTTGATAGGTTGGCACCGCCATGAGCTTCAGAGGATGATGAGGGGAAAGCCAGATCGTGAGACCATGCTTCTAAGATCCTAGGAATGCTAGGCAATCACGAAGAAGATGGTCACCCTTGCACAATTTACAAGGAAACTTAACCTTCCGCAGAGGAGCAGAAGGAGTTCCGACTTGAGATGTACTCGGAGCAGTAGCTGCACTTTTAACCTCTCACTTTGGAGAATTCTTCTTCTTCTTCATCATCTTCTTCTTCTTCTTAGCCACCTCGTTACTTGAATCCAGACTTTCACCAGGCGAAGTAGAAGATGAGGACGTAGAAATAGGCGAAGAAGGGGAGAGGTCCTCCTTGGAATCAACATGATGTTGTTTGGGTGGAGGAACGGATTGACCAGTAACTGAGACACTAGGGACCATGGAGGTTGAGAACAACCAAACAGGCAACCCAACAGTTAACCCAGGAAGGGATATCGTTGCCATGTAAGGAGCACCAACATTTCCAAAAGGAGGGAAATGACCAGGATTCCCGTCAGAGGGGATTCCTGGGTTGGTGAACTCTGGAAAAGTTGCCATCAAAAACTGAAAATCACACACGGGACTGAAAAGAGCCAAGACACATAATAAAATGGCCAAAAAGCAGAATTTAACAGGGCGTGTGATTGTGGGTGAATAAATTTTAAGACACAAGGACATAACTTGACCTTTTCATCTTTAAAGAGTCGAGAAAAGGACAAAAATATGACTCTATTCGCCTCCGAATGTTTAATGATCCTAAAGTGACAAGTGCTCAGATGAGCCTTTTCTTTTAGGGAGTCCGAAAAGGAGAAAAAGTGACTACTCTGGAGAACTAGGTAAAGGTTTACCAGATAATCCGTAAAACTGCATATACACCTTGGCAATCATATGAAAACCAAGGACTTTCCATACGGCAGTCAATCTTCCTGAATGCTGTGTTCGGTGTGTTACTGGTCATAAGGTGACAGACACAGCTTCCTATGGATAAAGGATGATAACCTAGTGGGGTCTCCCCATATACTCGACGGTACGTGGGAGCACAATTCCGTACTAGACCACTATTGAGTCACAGAAGGAGGAATCACCCAACCTTGAGTGGAAACAAAAGTGAATAGGTTTAACGACGCCGAAGCACGTCTCTATCCTAAACCTCTAAACAGTGTGCGTTATGTTCCAATGCGTTGTTAGATTCATTCAGTTCATTTTAAAGTTGATCTTTGATTACGTTTCAGTTTTCAGGTCTTACCGTATGTAATGTCTCAAAATTTCCTAAATGCAAACTATATGCCACAATATATCCTTTCATTCGATGAATGCTAACTAAAGTAAGGAGAGAGTTTCCATTCACTTCCAACAATGCAAAAAATTGATCACTAAGAGAAAATATAACAAATTCTCTAATGCACTAATTTCATCAAGAAAAACTAATGCAAATCAATTCCAAAATAGTTTTTATTTTTATTTTTGTGTGTTTAAAACAAGCATAACAATATGTAAATTCAAATCAAAGAAAATTGATCTAAATCTACGACTGATTTTTCAGAATGTAAACTATGCAATTGTAATCTATGCACAATTCACTTGAAAAGTATGCAAATGTAATCTATGCACATTTTTCATTCATATTCTGAAAATGAGAATTCTAACTATGCAAGTGTGATCTATGCAAGAGAATTCTCAAACACAAGATGATTCTAATGTAATCTAAGAACCAGTCAAGTGCAAATCAAGAAAATTGGGTGAGAGTTCCAAAGATCAAAAAATAAAAACACTCAAAGGCGATTAACACTCATACCAAAATTGTGAAAAGACTGAGACAAACCTCCAAGTAATGACCAAAGGAAATCAAATTAAGAATTTCTCAAAAAAGAGACTCAAAACCAGTCAAACAAGACTCCAACACACTCAAGCAGTCGAGAAGACTCCAAGACTCCAGTCAAACAAAGACCAAGCTCAGAAGGCTTAAAACCAAGCAAACTTTAACAATTCCCAGGCCTGGCGCGACTGTCAGGCTGAAACTAGTGCCTTTTAAGGATTGGTGCAGGTTTTATATTAGAAACTAGCGCCAATTGGCGTGACTGTTATGCTAAATAAGAGCGCCAGTCAAGTTTGCTATGAAAAAACAAAAAAGAGGCAATCCAGGACCAGGCCAACGATACCCAGTTAAACCAAGAAGCAAGAAACAACAAAAGGACTCAACCAAGAAGGCTAACCAAGCAGGTAAAAACCAAGAAACAACCAAAAAGGCAAGACAAGCTCCCCAGTGGAGTCGCCAAATTGTTGTGGAGGTAAATCCCCTTTGCAGACAGAGGTGATCCCTACTAGCCCGGATGGGGTCTAGCAACAATCAAACAACGCTATCACGCAAGTTGCTAATTGCAAATCAAAGACCGATGATGAGGGCCTACCTGTATTCCAACGCTAGTACTTGTAGAAGAGTCATCGCTCCCGTTCCTTTGCTCTGGCTGGTCACGATCCTCATGATCTCCGTGAATGGACACCTGCACATGCAAAGAACAACACAAACACAAGCATAAAATCCAATATATGCAACTATATATCAGTCAGAAAGGATATAACTCATCATCATCACAAATAATAAAAAGAGTGGAACCATAATGATAGTTGTCTATTATTGATAAACAAAGAAGAATACAACCATAGTTCTGACGTCAAATCCTTCTTTGGCTGGGTGATCAGCAACACATGCCTTGCAAAGCTTGTTGGGAATGGGGAACAAGCCTCTCTCTTGTTGGTTACTTGGACAAGAATCTCCTCACTTTAGATTTAGCTTCATGGGAATGAAGAAGGCTTCTTGTAGCATGAGCTTAGCAATTCTCAGACTTTGGGACTTAGAATTTGGAACTAGCTTGTCAAAGGAAAAAGGAAAAGCTTTTATAGATAGAGGGGAAGGAGTTAGGATTTTCCACAATATCCATGGGGTTGGCTTTATCACTAAGAAGCTTCCATGAGAGGTGGAGAACTACTTCCCTCCTATGGAGATTCGAAGCCAAACTGACCCAACTCAATATAGATTCAGTTCATGAGTGGGTTAGGAAGAACCTTCATAAGTTTGTTTGTTAAAAACTTTACCCAACTGGGCTGGCGTGAGTGCGACTTTGAGACATAGCGCCAGCTGGCGCGCCCTCTTTGGAGGATTTCCACAATTGGCGTGAGTGATACACAGTGAACCCGCGCCAATGGAAAAAGGGCTATTTTTATGGGTATTTTGCAGAAGGTGTCTTCAGGGCATATGAAGTACACACTGAGGGGAATACAATGCAAGTGTTTCCAGGTTATGTCACTTCTCACAGATCCCGGAATAAGTCGTCCAAGGTGCGGGAGAAGGGGTAACAAGGACGGTGACAAATTACTGTGTAACAATATCCCATTTGCTCGTGCCATGGTGGAGCTTCGTCTCAGTATACCAATTCATGGGTATGATAACTAGGGTATGACAGAATAGGTGCACCCACTCAGGTTGTGGCTCTTCCCCATAGACCTTGGTCCATTTCACGAGTTGTGCATGTGGATCATCCCGTCTATCATACTGGTCTGTTAGCCGCATATGAGGCGTCCTAAATTGCATGCACATCATCCTTCTGCATTCATGCCAGTCCTAAAAACTTCCTTGGTGCGTACCCCACCATCTTGCTGGCACAGCACGCAGTACCCATTTCAGAGCATCGAAACACTACTATTGCGGTACTTCTCTTTCAAATTTGTTCAGGAAATCATCCACCTCGCTCAACCCATCATACATATGAAGATCTCTTACCTCTGTTGCCACGTAGCGCAGCGACCTTGTCATCATGTTAGAGTTGAGCGTGGTTACCTTGTGTAACCGGTTCTACCATCGTTCTATTTCCTCATCCGAATCTGAGGTGTAGAAGCTTTCGTGCTCCCACGAGAGTCTGCCATCCATTATTGGATTCACCCAGTCCTTCTCCCACACGGTTTTCTTGTAGATGTAGTCCAGATCGTTTTCGCTATCGTAGTTGCGCACTAGCTCTGTGTAGCGTAATCCTTCCGTAGGGTCTAATGGTAGCACTACGTGTAGTGAATTTTTCTCAAAAATCATCTTATGCTTCTTTAGATTTATCACTCCATTCATGTCGGTGGCCCAATCTATTCCCAGTAGCGCAGGATAGGGATTGTTGTCATCAACAATCTCTATTACTTCAAAATCTGCAAGCGTGCTCGCACCTTCAATATCTACCGTTATTCCCTGCAATCTTCCCATAGGTAGGATCTTTTGTTGGTTCGCCATTAGCAATTGAATAAGAGACCATTGCAGTGCATGCATGCCCATGAGCTCCCATGTCTGCTTTCGCAGGACGTTTGCGTTCGATCCTAGATCCAAAATTACTTGATCCATTTCATATTCCTCGATTTGCGTGGTCAATCTCATCTCTCTTCCTGTTCGCATTGTGTGCTTCCCAAGCTTTTGGACTATGCCCGGTTCTCCTGGCGTGGTCCCAACACATCTAGTGATGAGTTCTTGTAGTCCCTTCACAGCTTTGATATAACGCAGTAGCTTCATGCATGTCTCGAAGAATGTAGTGAGCATTGATGGGTCCATTTCCGGTTCCAGTTTCTCTTTACTTCCTGAAGCGGAGGCCTCTGTGAAGCTCTTCTTAGCTTCCATGAATGTCTCCTTAGCGTGCTCTAAATCAAATTCTGGTTCCTTTGTTGGAGCCTTGTGAACCTAGGCACTCTCTTGGGGCTGCTTGCCTTTTCCATGTCCTGTTGCGATACCACTTTGGAGCACGATATTTACATTCAGGTCCTCCTCGTGCAGCCCAGATCTCATCATTTACAGGTTCTGAGTCGGGGGAGGTTGGAGTGCTCCTTTATCGTGCAACCTCGCTATCAACGTGGGACAGTCCTCCATCTGATGATCAAACTGGGTGTAATATAAGCATGATGGTCTCGATGGATTTGTACAGTCACAGGCATAATTCTCTGGCCCTCCGCAATTGTAACATATCAGCTGTCCGCGACTTCTTCTTGGTCCCATTCTACCCTGACCTCGTCCGCGCCCTTGAAATCCAGTGCGCGCCATCATTGCATTTTGATCGAGGACTCGTGTTTCAGTCTGGACTCTGTAGGTAGGAGTTCGATCCATCATCAGTTCATAACTTCTATAAGCACACTCATCATGGCCTACTGACCTGCAGAAATTATAGAACAACTGCTGAGAATTCTACGTATACTTCTGTAATAGATGGTAGTTATATATAGCATGCTTCCCTCCTATCTGAAAAATCGCGCACCATAATGCAAGCGCTGCGCTCGGTCCTGCTTGTGCCTCTGGTCTCAATGGCATTGGTCCTCCTCCCACCAGGTAGTTCGTGAAGACTGGACAATGGTCCTTGTCATGTCCCCGGCCTTTGCACTTTACACACCATACCTCCTTGTGCACTTCTGGGCAAGCTGTCTTGTCTTGTTTCAAACTTTGCATCTCAAGGCACAAGTTTTTCAACTGCGTGTGGACCTGTTAAACCCCTAGGTTAGGATATTGTATCAGGGTCTCATGCAGTCTCATTGTAATCTCCAAGGCCTCAGCCTAATTGGTTAGCTTCTACAGTGACAACGCGTTCCTTAGATGCAGCGTCAGTGATGCTACAAACAATGCGCGGTGTTTCCCATCTGTCAAGGTCATATTGGCTTCACGAATTGTACTCTTCAATCTCTGATCCAGCTCCCAGGGGGTCTCGCCTGGAAGCACCACAATTTCCTTAAATCCAATGATCGATTGTTACTCTGATTTTAGCTTGCTCAATTCCTTGTTTAGCACAACTTGGATGTATGCGATCCCTACATTTGGATTGTCATTGGAATGCTTAATGTACCAAGTTAGTGCGCGATCCTGCAGAGCACTAACCAGTGTTGCTTTCTTTATATTGTCATTCGTGACTCCCTGCGCTTCCCATACAGCCCTTACCACGAACCAAAACTGGTTCGGATCTTCATTCCCTACTCCTTTGAACACTGGAAACTTTATCGTGCTTGCCATATTGAACTGTGGTGGTGGCGGAGGTGGTGTGGGCGAAGATGGGGGTGAAGATGGTGAAACTGGTGGTGGTGTAGGTGGGGGTGGTATGCACAAAATTCGTTGTTTTATCAAACTGATCACACTTCCTCGTGAAACCTTCATGAGCTCTTCCTCGTTTTCTCACAGAGGTGAAATCAAGTGGCTAGTTTCTAGTTCTGCACTACCTTCATTTCTGTAGATCCTCACACTTCGCGTAGCCCCAAACATCAATTTATTCGCATAACCCGCTTTTCACACAGTAGCATTTTATTCCAAGTGTTCAAATATTTAATGTACTTACCTCACTATCCTTTAAGGAAGCATTGTTCTGCCTCGCAATAGCTGACTGAAGTATCTACCGCGAACTCGGTGATAAATCCTCCTATAATTCGATCGAGCCAATGATCCACAATGCGCACGATCTTATCTTGTGATGCTTCCATTCTGCGTACCAACTCTGGATTCCACACAATAGGTTTGTCGAGCCTACACCTTCCTTGACTATTTACTAGCTTCACGATCCACTCGTACAACTCAGAGGGTAAGGATGCAAAGAAAATTTTGTGGATTTCTATATATAAGTAGTAATCTAACCACTCTTCCTTTGATAATCGTGGATTCCTGTTTTCCTACACCGCGAACTCGTGAATCTTTCTTTCCAACCACTCTTCAATTCCTTTCTTTGTCAGATTCCAGAGATACGACATCAAACATCTCTATGCAGATCCTGGTCTTGGAAACGGAACCATTTGTTGGCTTATTGGGTGTTGACCCAGGTTCAAAGTTAGTTAGCCAAACAAATCCCGGTACTACTAGCCCTTACAGCAATAGTCTATGGATCACAGACTGAGGTCTCACTCAAAGTAGTATGGGAGGGTGCTAGAACCAGGTTTCCGCACCCTGGACATGTCTGATGAGTTCAACTGGTCCGCGGTGTGACCCTAAGTACAGGTTGCTTCATGCACTTTCACGTACCTCATAGCCTGATATACTGTTTTCGTGCAGCCCTACCCAGGGGCTGAATGTCACGCTCTGTGTAATTACCCAAGACCTTACTGGTATTCCAATGTTAGTTGATTATCTTAGCTTACTTGCATGATTTAAGTTATACTTAACAACATAAACCATTCATACAGAAGCGCGAAGTAAATAAACAATATATTTGCAAACTATATCAAACATGCATTAACCCAAGAACAGATACACAGAATTATAATAAAACTTCTCTTTATTAATTCCTTCCCCAGTTACAGACTCGACTTTTCCCTGTGCACTCAGCTGTAGGGGTCCGTGCATTCAGCTACGGACTACTAGGCCTTTGCGCACTCAGCTGCAGAGCCTTCTCCTACTCTATGACCCAAAGACACAATTGCTACTTAATCACTTAGACTTCTCATACTTCTTCTATATTCTCTATCTCTCTTTTTACACTTAGGGCCTCACTCTATTTATACAATCCCATGGTCTGCAGACCATGGGTAGGTCTATCTAGTCGACATTACATTACAAAACTAGGGTGGACAACCCTGCGACTCTATCATACTTTCGCACCCCGCGCTCGCACTTCCCAGAGATTTTACAACAAGATTCGGTCAAAACTTGGGCTTTGAGCCCCAAAACATGCCTTGGGGGGATTCCATGCCCAACAAAGTCCATTTTCTAGGCCGCACACTATCAGTATCACATTTGGTCACAAGCATTACATGGTATCTCTTTTCTCGGATCTTCGTTCATCATGGTTATGGGTTAACCACATAAAATCCTTCTCTTTAGTGGCTCTTCATATTCAACAAAGGCTTTGCAGGAGGTAACTTCACACAATGGGGACCATTGCTTCTTAAGGAGGGAGGAGTGATCTGAATGGAAAATGGCATCAACCCATGGTATTCATCCACCTATGTTATTCATCCACCCATGGAATTTACCCATGGTATTGTAAGTGGCACCCACCCATGTTATTTATCCACCCATGGTACTGTAAGTGAAATCCACCAATGGTATTTTCCCATGGTATTGTGACATCCACCCATGGTATTGTAATCGAAAAAGACTATAAGTAACAAGCCACATTTTGTAAAAGGACAGATTTTCCACCACAATGTAGCTTTTATAGTTATCCTCCATTCTAATAAAAAGTTTCTTTATAGTTTTGTTTATTCGGCATTCTCCTCTTTTTCTTCTGGCATTTCAAATTTTTAAATCTTAGGGGCCTCCCCTCAAGATATGGATCAAATACTGAGTTTCCATTCTTGGCTATGCCGGAATTGCCAGATGTGTCTAGACTCACGAATGAGCCGATTCTTTGTTTGCCATACTGGCCTCTGGTTCTGTCCAAGTTTCTGAGTGATTACCCAAAGTTTGAAGGAAAAGCGAAAGAGGACCCTCAAGCCCATGTGATGACATATCACCTCTGGTGCTCCTTGAATTCCTACGTTGATTATTGCATTCATCTACATCTTTTCCAACGAACTCTTACAAGAGCTGAAACTAAGTGGTATATCGATCTCCCTCGAAATACCTATCATGAATTCAACACTCTCGTAATGGCCTTTCTCACACATTTCTAGTTGCCAGTTTGCTATGAAACTGATACCCATCAGTTAACTTCACTCAAGCAAGACACAATGACTCACATCTCTGATCACATCCATGAATGGAGACGTAGGCACCAACTGATTAAGTTTGAAATTTATAATCAGTTTTTGACCGAGTGGTTCACCAAATCATTTGTCAACAAAATTTCCAAGGACATCGCTATGGGTAGATGCGTCATTGAGGAACAAGCCATCACGCGTGTCGAGTATCTAGACCTTGTCTATTCATAGTCTGGAACATTATATGATGTGTTACCCGATGCACCGAGATCATCATCAGATCTCACAACATCTAAGTCTCCCGCTACCCCTCCTGTTGATGGAGTAATTGATTTAGTGACTCAGACCCCTGCAAAATGTTCTTCCAAACAGAAGTCGGTCTCCAACATTGCTCCCAATGAATCCTCTCGCAATGCATCCATCCCTGGTAAAACCTCAGAGGTTCACACTGTCCAGTCTATCGTAGCGGATAAATCCTCTAAAGGTAAGAAGAAAGGCAAAGGAAAGGATAAAGTCGATGCCTCAAAACGGGATCCTCCTAAACCATCTACTGGTGATGTTTCCCAACATAAACCTAAGTATCCATGCCTCATCTATGAAGAGGATCACTATACTAAGGACTATCCCCGACGGTTTGAAGTTATTCATTTGATCAAAGCGACCCCCGCAGTCCTGAAAGAGCCCTTTTCGTCCCAGGAGACTCAAATGGTAGACCAGCCTCAGTCTTCTGCTTCCTCGGGTTCACAAGTGCTCATGACGAGTACTTTGATCAATGTGGCTACCAGGTCAAAATATTATCAAACTCCTACCCCGTCAGCAGGGAAAGAAAAAGAAGGTACTCCTTCCTCTTTCTCCCCATCCATTTCTGGTCCTCTCCATATCGAGCAACCTAATCCTGATTCTGCCATTCAACCACCTTCTTGGGGTGTGCTTTGAAAGTCATAGTACAATCCCAATGCTCGAGCTACTCAACATTATAACATTGTTGAATATTTGGCTCAAGCGCCATCAACTATGTTTGATCTCGAGGTCCTTCAAAGCTGTCCTTCTCATTGGAAATCGTTACTGTTAGCTATTGGGGGTATTGATCTAGCCGACTCTAATCTCATCTGTTTTGACTTGGAAAACCACATTCCGCATTTACCTCATCAAATATCCTTTCTCATTTAGGTAATCATAAATAATAAAACCATTCATAGGACTGTCATCGATGAAGGTGATTCTACTTGCATCATGTTTGTCGCTTGTTGGAAGGCAATTGGATCTCCTACTCTGAACCAACCCCCTAACACTCTGGAAGCTTTTGATGGGCGTGATTTGCGACCATTTGGTGTCCTTCCCAATCTTGCCATTACCTTAGAGGGCAAGACAGTACATGTTGAGGTAGAGATCGTTGATGCTAATCTTAACTACAATATTCTACTCAGACGGAGCTGGACCCATGCCATGCATGCTATAGCCCCCTCCCTCTTCTGTGTGACTTGTTTTCCCCATCAAGGGAAGATAGTCACAGTCGACCAACTGTCCTTATTTTCCTTTTCCTCCTCGGATGGCAATTTTTTGTATGTCAAGCTCACCGGTGCTCCTTATGAGAGTGTGGGTGCAGGAATTTTCAAAGATCCTATCTTGATGGGCATATTTCCGCTCCCACCTCCCCATGTTGCCTCTGTAACCATGATTTCGGTCAAGTCTGATCATTGGGTTGTTCCTTCACCAAATCTTGTTGATACATGGGGCGAGGTTATGCAGTCAAGTCTCACCGAAATTGATTAAGTGTAAATTGTTTCGACTTCACCTTCGGTATCCTCTGATCATCCTATTTCGAGAACATCTCTCAATGTGTATTCTCAATCCCCGTGACTTGGTTATTCAGAATCCCCCGATCCCTTAGCCGAGACTTTTCTCTCTGACGAAAGTATCATGGAAGTAATGTCTCTAGAGGAAGTACCTTGGAATGACACTCATCATCGTTCCTTGTTCTTGCCTAGCCCTATGGTCATGTCTATTTGTCTCGAGGAGTTCTCTTCTTAGTTCCCGTCCCTACCACTTTAGATGCTGATCATGATTCATGAAGTTTGGTCAGAAGGGAACATGGGTAACATTACCCAAATGATGCCAATTGATATTTGTGTCAAACCTGGTGTTGTTGAAAATGTCCATATCGGGGTAACTTGTTCTCTAGAAGAGATCAAGATCTATATTCATTTGTTCCAAGAATTCCGGGATGTTTTCATGTAGTCATATGAAGAAATGCCCAACATTGACCCAAGTATAGTCATGCACAAGATTCAAAGTTATCCTCATGCGAAACCTGTTTGTCAACGGCTTCATCCAGTGCACCCTAGAAAAGCAGCCTCCATTAAGGGTGAAGTTGAAAAGCTTCTAAAAGTTGGCTTTATTTATCCGATCCCTCTTACAGATTGGGTGTCAAATATTGTACCAGTGACAAAGAAACAAGGCACTATTCACGTTTCCGTTGATTACCATGATCTCAATCGTGCCTATCCTAAAGATAATTACCCCACTCCCTTCATTGACCAGATCATTGACGAATGTGTCGAGAGTGAATTATTTTCTTTCATGGACACGTTTTGCAGCTACAACCAAATAAACATTGCGTCGACTGATCAAGATAAGATAGCCTTCATCTGTCCATGGGGGACCTTTGCGTATAAAAATCTCCCTTTTGGCCTTAATAATGTTGGGGCCACATTTCAGAGAGATGTCTTATGGATTCCAAGACATTCGAAAAATCGTTCAACCTTACTTGGATGATCTCCCCACTCATTCTCGTAACTGCCATGATCACCTTGATCATCTCCAACAAATGTTTCTTCGCTGTAGACACTACAACATCTGACTGAATCCGCATAAATGTGCCTTTTGCGTCGAATCCGAATGACTCCTTGGCTTTATCGTTTCAAAGGAAGGCATTCACCTTGATCCTCTTAAAGTCGAGGGCATAGTTAATTTACCCCCTCCATCTTCATTGCATCAACTGCAGAGTTTGCACGGAAAAGCAAATTTCCTTCGTCGTTTCATACCAAACTATGCTAAGCTAGCTTTAGGGTTCACCTGGTTGCTCAAGCAAGGAACCCCATTTGTTTGGGATGAGGTTTCTCAAAAGTATTTAGATGACCTAAAGACTATCCTCATCAATGATCCTTTGTTGCATCCCTCAAACTATCATCGCGATTACTTCCTTTATCTAGCTATAGCTTCTAGTACTATTGCCATGGTGGTAGTACAGGATGATGATGAAGGCGATGAAAATGTTATTTACTACCTCAGTCACAATTTGCTCGACACCGAGATGCGTTATGCTCATGTTGAGAAGTTGGCTTTGGCTGTCGTATAGGCTGTTCAACGCTTTCGACATTACATTCTACTCTGCACTACCACTGTGATTTCAGAATGCAACCCCATGACCTACATCCTGAATCGTCAGTTGCTTGGGGGGTAAGTATTTGAAGTGAATTGTTATCCTTCAAGAATTTTATTTGGTTATTACTATTACCAAATTTAAGAAATCTCTGGTCTTTGCTGAGTTGATTTACTCCCTTCCCTCCGCTTCTCTCCTGGATGGTGCTGATGAGAAGCTCCCGGATGAGACTCTTTTCTTAATTAACACTCTCGAACCTTGGTATGGTGATATCATCATATATCTCCAGACATCTACCCTCCACTTTGCGTTGACCAAGGATGATGGCTGACGCATTCAACATCAATCTCAACCTTACCGTATCATCGGAGACACCTTATATCGCATCAATGTCGATTCAATTCTTCGCTTCTGTCTCACTCTCGAGGAGGCTGAGAGAGTCTTGAATGACTGCCATTCTGGCGCATGTGGTGGTCACCTATCTAGATATGCTACTACTCGAAAAATTCTTTGCATTGGTTATTTTTGGCCCTATATCCTTAAGGATTGCATTCTTGCCATTCGCAAGTGCCATGAGTGCCAAATTTATCAGCGTAAGATGTGCGCCCCACCTACTCACCTACACCTCGTTATTATCGTCAGTCCTTTTGCCAAATGGGGCATCAAATATATGACCTGTAACCCTCGTTCGGTCGGGGGGCATGGTTATATTATCATTGTTGTGGACTATTTCACCAAATGGGCCGAAGCGATGCCTACATACTCTGCGGACAGTAAAATGGTGGCTTAATTTCTATTCAATCACATTATTTATAGGTTTGGAGTGCCTCAGGCCATTATCACCGACCATGACTCCCATTTTCAAGATTACATGATGGCTGAGCTGACCTCTATGTTGGGCTTGTGCCACGATGGCTCAACCCCGTACTACCCTCAGGCCAATGGCCAATTTGAAGTTATGAACAAAGTTCTGGTCATGATGCTTCAACGCACCATTGGGATTGTTAGCCTCCTGTTGCAACAGGGTTTCATCTTTCATGATTGACATTTTTACATGCCAAATATGTCATACTTTGCAAGCTGCAGTGTTCCATACTTCCACAAGAAAGCCATGAAGTGTGCTAGTCCAAATGCCACTGCTGATTCCAATTTTGATGAGTTGTTCCAGTTTTGAAGAGTTTTCATTTAAGGGAGGTCCAAACAGTCTAATCTTGGCCTCCCTAGGTTTCAATTTCCTGTTTTAGAATATAGAGAAGTGTATTTGGCCAAATAGTTTAATCCTGGCAGATTTGTAGATAGGTAGAGAATCAAAGGGACCCAACTGCTTAATCTGGGCCCTGGCAGAAATAAGTGTAGATTTAGATAGGAAATCATTCAAAAGAAAAATTGTAAATCAGGGTTTGCAAGTCCAAGTGCACCCAAACCAAAAAGAAGAAAAAATGTTAGGAAAGTAGGCCGGGTAGGTAGCTGTGAGGTTGCAGAATGATGATTTATGATCAATTTTGTGTTACAAAGTGCTTCATCTTTACAGATCACAGTGCAGGCAGTTTTCATTCAAAGGAGCTCAAAGGTGGACATCACTAACTCCCCCTTCTTCTAATTCCCTAAAGTCACTTACTAACTTCCCAAAGAGGTCAAGATCTGCTTGATTCCTCTTAGTTTCATCATCATCCATATCAATTGCCTTGGTGAAGATCTGCTTCACTCAAGGATTTTATTTCTTTTCAAATTATTTTCCCCAAAATTAGCCTAAGGTCCCTGACCTTAGCGCCTGCTTATCATCTCCATATTAACTACTAACTCTAGTATATAACTCCCTATTAGTTTTCCCCTTCCCCTACTAAAACTATGCATATAAAATTCCCCTATGTAAATATCCCCTCCCTGGCAATATAGCCATATTTTTTTCCAAGTCAGGGAAAAAATGGTCCACCTGGGGCTGTTTTTAGCCCATCCGAGTCATAGCAGGAGTTAGACGACACCTGGTCATGCTAACAACCTCTCCCCTAGCCCTAAAAACCATCAAAAACCCTCTTTTCCGCTCCCTTACCTTAAGTTTTGGGCAGAAATTGTTAAACCCGCGTGCTTTAAACCCATGTTTTACCCCTTATTCCTAAGCCCCAACTGTAAATACATTAACCCGCCCATTTTAAACCCCATAACCCATTTTCCCTAAGTCTACAACCCCCGCCGCGCATTATTAAAATCGGAATATCCCTTGTATATTCCCCTCCTTATTTCCCGCCGCCTCACCCTTCCCGCCAACCATCCGATCGTCCTGCGCCCAGAGCAACGGTTGACGGGTCGTCCCATCTCCGAACCGCCCGAAGGTTAGCGTCCGGGAGAAGGGCGGTATTCCCGCCGTACCTCTCGCCACGCGTCACCTCCTGGGCTGTGGCGGAGCCCCCTCTGACAAAACCGCTCATGCCCAAAGGCGGTGCGCCCCAAAACTGGAAACCGCCCCTACCAGGTGACGTCACCTGCTTGCATCACCCCCTGCCCAGTCACCATGACACGTCACCCGCCTGCATGGCCCTCCTGCCACTGTACCGTCGAGTCACCTGCCTCATGTCCTACCACATCATCAGACCTGCTGTACCACCACGTCACCTCCGTACGTGATGATGTCATCTGCTGACATCATCCCACCACATCATCATGCTGACATCATTCTGCTGACGTCATCTGCCGTACAAAGTCACGTCATGCTGATGTCATCAGCATTTTTAGTGCGAAGGGCGAAAATCACACTCCAGAGCCCCGGAATCAGTTTCTGAGGTAGTTTTTGATGAGCGATTTGCGCCTAGTGCAAATCGCTTATCGCTGGATAAATTAGGCCTGAACGGGGAATCTTTAGGGAATCTTTTCATTATGCAGCCCCCAGCAAGCCCGAAAGGCGCCGAATGACCCATTTTTCTTCATGAAGCTTGCCGTAAGGAGTAGAAGACAGTTCTAGAGGAAACAGAGGCCGAACAACGGCCATTAATTTGTGATTAGACACACAGCAAAGGAAAACAACGGCCCAGTTTATTGCCAAAGAGTATTAGAGGAAGAAGAAGAGCCAAAGAGTATCAGTCAAGATTTTTTAGGGGCTCGAAGCACCTGAACATTGATGAGCCCCCCCAGAAATTCAAATCAAGAGGCGTAAGCCCATCCTAGCCTTCAAATCACAATTAAGGCATTCAAAGCCACCAGACAGCAGAGAAACAGAAACCCATACACATTTATTTCAGAAAACACTGCACCAAGCCACCGAGGACAACATCATTTACTTAGTTTTGATACAGCGGCCCTCAGCGTAGCCAAAGATATTTTCATGCATTTATTTCAGATAGGATTAGGTCAAATTAATCGTTCTTTAGTACTTGTTTAGGTCAAGATGTAATAAAAGCATTTGTAGAGAGTTTTTCCCTATATATACCGCCCTCTACATTGTTACAAGGGTTGGTTAATTGAGACTTTTCACTAGAGACTCGCATTGTATACCTGAGTTTTTTCTATAATCAAAGATTGCTGAAAGCTTGGAGAGCAAATTGTCTGTTGTAAATGAATGTTTTGAAGATGTGAAGATGGAACCCTTGTGCTGCAGTCTGAAGCAATAAGTGCATATTACCTCTGTTTATTGTTTACCACTATCTAAATAGCAGAAAGAAAGAATAGCTTAGAATTTGTTTAAGTACACTCTATGCTCAATTTCTGTTGTTTCTTTATGTTTTCCTCTAAATGAATAGGTTATGAATATGAATTCCTCCTGGCTCATATTTACCCCGATTCACCTGTGTTGGCCAATTATTTAGGGATTCTTCGCTGCCCCTAGGTAGAGCTCTGTTACCCCCATCTGTTAAGCTGATTGAGAGATTCTTAACTGCCTCTCATTACTTAGCATTCTTTCCATCATTTAAACCTGAAATATTGTTTCATGCGCAGCTATCTTGCTCCATTTTCCTCTCTTGTGACTGAAGAAATACACCAGCAGTTCTCCTCCTCGACTCCACGCCCAATGGTTCGAAACTTCCAGACTATGCCTTGCCTCTCTATCTGAAAACATCAATTTTCCCACCAAAAACAAAACAAAAACCCTCTGAACTCAAAACCTAGCCTAAAATCCTTTTCAACAAAGCTAAAACTGAAAGAGAGAGCCCTCTCTGATTGCAAGTTGGCTAGAACCTGCAGTCCAAAGTTGGTCTGTGGTTACCTCGATCGTATCCTTTTCCGGAGCTTAAGGACAACCTGAGTGATAACATAATGGCGACTCCACTGGGGAACTTCCTCAGATAGTTTCACGAAGAAGGTAAGAAAGCTCCGCTGAGACCATAAATCAAACTTTCCAACTGTTGTTTATCTCTTAAAACTACAGATGAAGCCTGAATGTCAGCCAGGAAGCCTTTGAAATTGTTTTTTGCTTTGCACTAACAGGAGTAAATAAATGCTGCTTTAGTCAATCTTCATGCTAGTTTTAAGTTACAAATAAGCTGTCCCAAATTTTAATTAGTCCCTTGTTGATTACAAAAACATTCCCAGGAAAAATACCCAAAAAACAATTCGGAAGATGGCTCCCAAGAAAAATCCACGATATACAAGGTCAAATCCAGACCCCAACCCTCCAGCTATTTTTGAAAACCCTAACATAATCTCGAAAATCCTTAGGAAGCAAGAAAGATAGGAAAATTTTGCTGATTTGAGCCCTGAAACAGCTTACCCTAGCTGTATTCCAACTCCTGTCAAGGTTTTGTTCCGTTCAACCCCTATTTCCCCTAGTTCATCATCTACATCTCGAACTCCTCCTTCCACACCTTCATTCGCTGCATATACTACCACTACTGTTGTTTCCAGCGTTCCAGTTACTCTTGTGATCCCCGTTACTCCAGTTGTTCCCTTTATCCCGTTGTTCCACTTATACCTGCCAATATGGCTAATAGAGATGCACCCCTGCATTTACCTGCTAATGTTGGGGCTTTACCTCAAGAGTACCAATCTAAAATTACCTATTTTGACAGCGCCGGTCCTTTCACAGCCCTTCAGCACACCAAAAAGATGCAAGACTATTTTGAAAACTACGAGATAGATGATGATAGCATAAGAATGAGAATTTTTGTTCAGAGTTTAACAGGTGATGTAAGAACTTGGTTCAGATCACTTGCTGCAAATTCCATAACCACCCCAGATGAGCTTTACCAATCCTTTACCAACAGATGGGAGAAAAAGAAAGACCCCTTGGACATACTAGTTGAATATGATACGATTAAACGAGGTCCTCAAGAGACTGTTTTGGAGTACTGTGCAAGATTCAATTATGTATATAACGCAATACCACAGAACTTAAGGCCTCCACCTGACCTTGCCTTGTACAAATTTCCCGATGGATTCGACCCAGATATGGCATACCAGTTAAAAGAAAGAGCTCCTCAGACCCTTGCGGACATGCAAAATGTTGCTGTTAGCGTAGAAGCCAATTTAATTGTCAAAAGAAACAGAGCTAGAATGGAAAGAAGAACCACCTTTAAGGAAGAACCCTCAACTTTTGATCAAAAGCTTGATGCTATCATCAATGGCCTACAAAGGCTGGGAGAGAGAGTAGAAAATGTTGAGAGAAAAGCATCATGGGAAGGACAACAGTCCAATACCATAAGGAACCCAAATTTTAGTAAAACGCAGAACACAAATGCTAGTAGGACTAACCAAGACCATGATATAAGACCCCCTTTCCAAGATAATTATGTTGAAGGATCTACTTCTAGTGAACCCATAGAGGACACTCACATGAACTTAATGGATCTAAAGGGCGAGCACCAAACTGTCCTGTCCCAAGAAGACCAAAATGAACCCGATTACAATTAGTTTCAGACTAGGTCTGGCGAGTCTTTTGATTTTAAACAAGGTTATGATACTGCTGTGCATGAAGTACACAAACAATATAAGCTGAGAACTAGGACCATTGACATTTCCGAACCTAGCAAAACAAAGGATGGCAAACAACCCAACAAGATTAAAGGCAAGGCTGTCATAACAGAACCAGCTGATATACCTGTTCCAAACCCGCGTCAAGTGACTGTAGAATACATAACAGACCTGTAGCCTTCCAAAGATCAGCCTTTTCCACCTCCTTCCTCGAAAGAAAGCTCGAACAGTGTTCCAAAAAACTTCCCTGAAACTGTAAAACCGCAAGCAAAAACTTCCCATAATGCTGCTAAGCAAGAGCGAAACGGAGACAATTCAAATGAAACAGAAAAAACTGCCATTATCAATACCAAGACTCCATTAGAAAAACCATTTAATTTAGAGGCAGAAATAGCTAAGTTGAAAATATCCATTCCCCTCTCAGAACTTGCCAAACACGATGTATATAGGCAACAAATTCAAAGATCACTTCAAATGCCAGAGGTCAAGGATGATGTAAATGTTTTGGATGACTCCCCAGAGCTGCTGTTTGGCCCAGAAGTTAATGGAAAATCAACACATGGACTTGTCCCACCCTTTTATGTCAGTTTGCATATACATGACAAAGTTTTGCACAACGCTATGTTTGACTCAGGGGCATCGCACAATCTTATGCCCAAAGCAGTTATGGAAAAACTGAATCTTGATGTTACAAGACCTTACAAAGATTTATACTCATTTGACTCAAGTCAAGTGAAATGTCTAGGCCTCATCAAAGACTTGTGTGTCTCCTTAGTCCAATATCCCAACAAGACCATCCTCATGGATGTAGTGGTTGCTGACATTCCACCAAAGTACGGTATGCTCCTGTCAAGATCATGGGGAGCAAAGCTTCAAGGATCCCTTCAATTAGACCTTTCCTATGCCACCATTTCAGTCTTTGGGCAACCAAAGAGACAGTATAGAGAAACGCTCATGAAATATGTGGTAAGTAGTGAGAGCAAGCCTGAAAATTTTCCCATTTATTCTATCCACTCAGATATGGATTCCTTTATTTTGTTTAATGATGATACAAATTCTCCAATTGATAATGAGCCCTTCACTCTAGAGCAACAAGCACACATCAATGAAGAACCAGTCGCACACACTGATGAAACTGTCACAACAGCTAGTGCAACCAGCATACCAAAAGAACTTTCCCAAATAGAAGTTTCGAATCTGCCCAATCCTAAGCTGACTGACACTTTAGGCATCAAACACAAGCAGGAAATCACATGGTATTTAGAATTTGATGGCTCTGTCAATAAGTTAGGAGCAGGGGCAGGTGTCTAGATTCATAATACATATAACAACCATGCAGAAGGTCATGCCTACAGACTGAATTTTAAATGCACAAATAACATGGCAGAATATGAGGCTCTGTTGCTAGGCCTTAAACTCCTCAAAGCTCTAGGAGCTGCAAAAGTGTCTATTTTAGGAGACTCTGATTTAATCATACAACAGATGAAAGGCAATTTTGTAACCAATGACAATAGAATGAGAGCCTATAGGACCGCTGCTACTAATATACTCCAGTCATTCACTGAATTCAAGCTTGACAAGATTTCCAGAAATCACAACATTCGTGCACACAGCCTAGCCACCTTTTCTAGTACATGCAAGCTTCCTTTTGACCCAAACCATCACCTCACAGCTGAAATAAAACATAGGCCCGCTGTCCCAAATAACGTTAAATATTGGCAAGTGTTTGAAAATGATGCCCAGATTAATAATTTCCTCACCCTTGAGCATGAGTTTGCGAATATTAACATCGACATGGATGCTATGAACGGATCCCAACACAAAAAAAATGAAAATCAGCAAGATGTAACAGTTGCAACAGCTAAGAAAATCCTGAAACCAACTATTTTTGACAAAGAAAACATAGAACAGTTGAAACAAATACACTTGGAAGAAGTAGCCAAAACAGAGGCAGACATCATTGACTTAAAGGATAATTTTCTGCCTACTGGCCTAACCCCATTAGAAGACATCTTTGATGCTAATGACGTGCCCAGAAAGCCAAAATTGCAGCCCATAAACAATGATATAGAGGAACACAACATTGGGATAGCAGAGAAGCCAAAAATGATCAAACTGTCCAAAAATTTACCACCTGATCAAAAGCCCAAGTACATTGATTTGTTCAAAGAGTTCCAGGATGTATTTGCTTGGAGCTATGAGGATTTGAAATCCTATGACACTGCAGTGATCCAACACACAATCCCCTTAAAACCAAACCAGAAACCCTTCAAGCAGAAACTTAGAAGAATTAACCCTATGCTTCTTCCCCCGATTGAGAAGGAAGTAAAGAGGATGTTTGAAGCAAGAATCATAGCACCTATCAGATTTTCTGAATGGGTGTCCAATCTTGTTCCTACGAGAAAAAAAGACAGGTGAAATCAGACTTTGTGTAGATCTCAGAAATTTAAACCAAGTCTCCCTAAAAGACCATTACCCTTTGCCTAAAATGGACCACATCTTGCAAAGAGTGGTGGGATCATCAAGAATCTCTTTGCTAGATGGTTTTTCAGGTTTCAACCAAATACTTGTTCACCCGGATGACCAAGACAAAAAAGCTTTTACTACACCCTGGGGAACATTTAAGTATGTGAAGATGCCATTTGGTCTTAAAAACGCTGGTGCTACCTTTCAACGAGCAATGGATATTGCTTTTGCCAAAAAAATACATGACTTCCTAGTTGTTTACCTTGATGACTTAACCCCATTTTCCAAATCTGATGAAGAACACCTCAAGCATCTCAGGCAAATTTTCATGACATGTAGGAAATATGGCATTTCCTTGAACCCTAAGAAGTCTCTGTTTTGCCTCAAAGAAGGCAAATTACTTGGCCACATCATATCAAAGGATGGGATCATAATTGATCCCGAAAGAATACAAGCCATCCTCCAAATCCCATTTCCAAGAAACATTAAAGAGCTACAAGCATTCCTTGGGAAAATCAACTTCTTGAGAAGATTTATTCCAAATCTAGCTGAGCTGATAAGATTGTTAAGCAACATGTTAAAGAAGGATGCCAAGGTAAAATGGTCTCTTGAAACCAAGCAAGCATTTGAGAGTATCAAATCAGCCTTAACACAAACCCCTGTCCTAACTAGCCCACAGTTTGACAAGGATTTTATCATATTTTCGTTTGCATCTGATCACACTATAGCCGCTGTCCTTTTGCAAAAGGATGAACAGGGAGCTGAAAAACCAATCGCTTTTTTCAGCAGAACCTTAAGAGATGCCCCTTTGAAGTACCCAATAATGGAAAAGCAGGCCTACGCACTTGTTAAGGCCATCACGGATTTCAGAGTGTACATCTTATATTCACATGTGATTGCCTATGTCCCACATGCTGCTATAAAGGACATATTGACTCAAGAGGGATTAGAAGGCAAAAGAGGCAAGTGGATTGCAAATATCCTTGAATATGACATAGAAATAAAACCAACCAAGTTGATAAAGGGACAAGGTTTAGCTAAACTGATGTCAGAAACAAATTTTCAAGCCTTAGAGATTAACCATCTGGACAATGAACCGGAGCTGGCGACTCCACAGATTAGTGAGATCTTTTTACAATCCCCATGGTACGCTGATATATGCTTTGTATTGTTAAACCTGTGTGCTCCCCCAGGATTGTCCAGAACCAAGAAAAGATTTTTGAAAATGAAGGCTTTAAAGTTTTGTGTTATAGATGGTGCATTATTTTGGAGAAATCATGAAGGTATATTGCTTAATTGTTTAACCATGAATGAAACTAACAATGTCATGAAAGAATTCCATGCAGGTGACTGTGGAGGACATCTATATTGGAAGTCCACTGCTGATAAAATTTTAAGGGCTGGTTTTTATTGGCCCTCTCTTTTTGCAGATGTAAAGAAGTTTTCCATGTCATGTCACAAATGCCAAATTTTTGAGGGCAAGAGAAAGTTGTCACCCCTGCCCCTTAAACCCATCTCAACTGAACAACCTTTTCAACAATGGGGTCTTGACTTCATTGGAGAAATCCATCCCTCTTCCTCAGGCCAGCACAAATGGATCCTAACAGCCACCGACTATTTCACTAAGTGGGTTGAAGCCATTCCCTGTAGACAAGCCAATGACACCATCATTATCCAATTCCTTGAGTGCAATATCCTTTCTAGATTTGGCTGCCCTGAGAAAATCATCACTGACAATGCCGCTGCCTTTAAGTCCAAAAAGATGATCAATTTTTGCCACAGATATTACTTTGGGCCACTCCACGGCCTATTACCCTCAAGGTAATGGCTTGGCTGAATCATCTAACAAAAGCCTCATCAACATCATAAAGAAAGTGCTGGAAGAAAACAAGAAGAACTGGCACAAAAAACTAGTAAATGCCCTATGGGTAGATAGACTTTCAAGCAAAAGATCAATTGGGATGAGCCCTTATGAGCTGGCATACGGCATGGAGGCTAGATTTCCTTCATCCTGGGCATTCCTACTATCAAACTGTTACAAGAGATTCAGGCTGAACCAAATGACATCCAAAGAAGAATCAATCAGACCATCCATCTGCAGCAAACCAGAGAACAAGTTTATGATAGAGCTCAAATTGTGCAAGAAAAGCTCAAAAATATGTTTGATAAGAGAGCTAAGGCTAAGGATTTCAATGTTGGTGACAAAGTTCTAAGATGGGACTCAAGAAGGGTAGACAAGGGCAAACATGCCAAGTTTGATTTTTTATGGAGAGGTCCATTGGTTATTTCTGCTGTTCAGGGAAATAACACTTATTTTCTCAGATCTGTAGAGGACGGCACTGCCGAAGAAGGCCCTGTCAATGGCCGTATGCTGAAACATTACCATGACCCTTTTTAAGGGACACAATGTAGTTTTGTATATATCTTTGTACAGTCTTATTTGTATATATCAGCACTCTGTTTTTATTTTGTATAAGCAGGCCGATTGTTTTAAGAAGCAGCAGTAAATTTGTGAAGGCACAACCAAAACAAGTGTTCCAGTCTTAAAGGCTCTGTCTCTGCACCAATTTCAGCAAAACAACAAAAGGAAAACTGTCTTATTACAAGCAATTCATGGTAGAAAAGAACTATTTGCAGTCATTGTGCATAATTATCAAGCACACAGAAGAAAACAGGCAATGCTACACAATTCACAGTAATTCAGTTGAGGAGGAGGTTGTTCATAGTTCAAAGTTTATATTTTTAGCAGCCAGAACAAATGTTTCCAGTCTACAGCAACCATAGAAGATCAAGGCAGTCTGACCTGCTGTTCTTGGCTTTTCACAAGGAAAATCCATCCCCAAGTGGAGCCACTGTTAGCCTCCTGTTGCAACAGGGTTTCATCTTTCATGATTGACATTTTTACATGCCAAATATGTCATACTTCGCAAGCTGCAGTGTTCCATATTTCCACAAGAAAGCCATGAAGTGTGCTAGTCCAAATGCCACTGCTGATTCCAATTTTGATGAGTTGTTCCAGTTTTGAAGAGTTTTCATTTAAGGGAGGTCCAAACAGTCTAATCTTGGCCTCCATAGGTTTCAATTTCCTGTTTTAGAATATAGAGAAATGTATCTAGCCAAACAGTTTAATCCTGGCAGATTTGTAGATAGGTAGAGAATCAAAGGGACCCAACTGCTTAATCTGGGCCCTGGTAGAAATAAGTGTAGATTTAGATAGGAAATCATTCAAAAGAAAAATTGTAAATCAGGGTCTACAAGTCTAAGTGCACCCAAACCAAAAAGAAGAAAAAATGTTAGGAAAGTAGGCCGGGTAGGTAGCTGTGAGGTTGCAGAATGATGATTTATGATCAATTTTGTGTTACAAAGTGCTTCATCTTTACAGATCACAGTGCAACCAGTTTTCATTCAAAGGAGCTCAAAGGTGGACATCATTAACTCCCCCTTCTTCTAATTCCCTAAAGTCACTTACTAACTTCCCAAAGAGGTCAAGATCTGCTTGATTCCTCTTAGTTTCATCATCATCCATATCAGTTGCCTTGGTGAAGATCTGCTTCACTCAAGGATTTTATTTCTTTTCAAATTCTTTTCCCCAAAATTAGCCTAAGGTCCCTGACCTTAGCGCCTGCTTATCATTTCTATATTAACTACTAACTCTAGTATATAAATCCCTATTAGTTTTCCCCTTCCCCTACTAAAACTATGCATATAAAATTCCCCTATGTAAATATCCCCTCCCTGGCAATATAGCCATATTTTTTTCCAAGTCCGGGAAAAAATGGTCTACCTGGGGCTGTTTTTAGCCCATCCGAGTCATAGCAGGAGTTAGATGACACCTGGTCATGCTAACAACCTCTCCTCTAGCCCTAAAAACCCTCAAAAACCCTCTTTTCCGCCCCCTTACCTTAAGTTTTGGGCAGAAATTGTTAAACCCGCGCGCTTTAAACCCATGTTTTACCCCTTATCCCTAAGCCCCAACTGTAAATACATTAACCCGCCCATTTTAAACCCCATAACCCACTTTCCCTAAGTCTACAACCCCCGCTGCGCATTATTAAAATCGGAATATCCCTTGTATATTCCCCTCCCTAACTTCCCGCCGCCTCACCCTTCCCGCCAACCGTCCGATCGTCTTGTGCCCAGATCAACGGTTGACGGGCCGTCCCATCTCCGAACCGCCTGAAGGTTAGCATCTGGGAGATGGGTGGTATTCCTGCCGTACCTCCCACCACGCGTCACCTCCTGGGCTGTGGCGGAGCCCCCTCTGACAAAACCGCTCATGCCCAAAGGCGGGCGCCCCAAAACCGGAAACCGCCCCTGCCCGGTGATGTCACCTGTTTGCATCACCCCCTGCCCAGTCACCATGACACGTCACCCGCTTGCATGGCCCTCCTGCCACTGTACTGCCGAGTCACCTGCCACGTGTCCTGCCACATCATCAGACCCGCTGTACCGCCACATCACCTCCGTACGTGATGACGTCATCTGCTGACGTCATCCCACCACATCATCATGCTGATATCATTCTGCTGATGTCATCCGACGTACAAAGTCACGTCATGCTGACGTCATCAACATTTTTAGCGCGAAGGGCGAAAATTGCACTCCAGAGCCCCATAATCAGTTTCTGAGGCAGTTTTTGATTAGCGCAAATCGCTCATCGCTGGATAAATTAGGCCTGAATGGGGAATCTTTAGGGAATCTTTTCATTATGCAGCCCTCAGCAAGCCCGAAAGGCGCCGAATGACCCATTTTTCTTCGCGAAGCTTGTCGTAAGGAGCAGAACACAGTTCTAGAGGAAACAGAGGCTGAACAACGGCCATTAATTTGTGATTAGACCCACAACAAAGGAAAACAGCGGCCCAGTTTATTGCCAAAGAGTATCAGTCAAGATTTTTTAGGGGCTCGAAGCACCTGAACATTGATGAGCCCCCCCAGAAAGTCAAATCAAGAGGCGTAAGCCCATCCTGGCCTTCAAATCATAATTAAGGCATTCAAAGCCACCAGACAGCAGAGAAACAGAAACCCATACACATTTATTTCAGAAAACACTGCACCAAGCCACCGAGGACAACATCATTTACTCAGTTTTGATACGATGGCCCTCAGCGCAGCCAAAGATATTTTCATGCATTTATTTCAGATAGGATTAGGTCAAATTAATCGTTCTTTAGGACTTGTTTAGGTCAAGATGTAATAAAAGCATTTGTAGAGAGTTTTTCCCTATATATACCGCCGTCTACATTGTTACAAGGGTTGGTTAATTGAGACTTTTCACTAGAGACTCGCGTTGTATACCTGAGTTTTTTCTATAATCAAAGATTGCTGAAAGTTTGGAGAGCAAACTGTCTATTGTAAATGAATGTTTTGAAGATGTGAAGATGGAACCCTTGTGCTGCAGTCTGAAGCAATAAGTGCATCTTACCTCTGTTTATTGTTTACCACTATCTAAATAGCAGAAAGAAAGAATAGCTTAGAATTTGTTTAAGTACACTCTATGCTCAATTTCTGTTGTTTCTTTATGTTTTCCTCTAAATGAATAGGTTATGAATATGAATTCCTCCTGGCTCATATTTACCCCGATTCACCTGTGTTGGCCAATTATCTAGGGATTCTTCGCTGCCCCTAGGTAGAGCTCTGTTACCCCCATCTGTTAAGCTGATTAAGAGATTCTTAATTGCCTCTCATTACTTAACATTCTTTCCATCATTTAAACCTGAAATATTGTTTTATGCACAGCTATCTTGCTCCATTTTCCTCTCTTGTGACTGAAGAAATGCACCAGTAGTTCTCCTCCTCGACTCCACACCCAATGGTTCGAAACTTCCAGACTATGCCTTGCCTCTCTGTCTGAAAACATCAATTTTCCCACCAAAAACAAAACAAAAACCCTCTGAACTCAAAACCTAGCCTAAAATCCTTTTCAACAAAGCTAAAACTGAAAGAGAGAGCCCTCTCTGATTGCAGGTTGGCTAGAGCCTGCAGTCCAAAGTAGGTCTGTGGTTACCTCGGCCGTATCCTTTTCCGGAGCTTAAGGACAACCTGAGTGATAACAGGGATGCATTTCATGCTCCTTTTAGTTCTGTGGGCTTACTGAACCTCGACCAAGGACGCAACTGGATTCACACCATTCCAACTAGTCTATGGTCTGGAAGCAACTTTACCGATTGAGTGCGAAATTCCATCCCTAAAGTTGGCTATCGAACTTCTCCCCGAGACCTCATCGTAGGAAGAGCGTCTCCTATACCTAGAATGACTTGATGAGACTCGCCGTCTTGCTGCTTTAGTTATCGAAGCACAGAAAAAGTGGGTCAAATCCCACTTTGATCAGTCTGTCTCTCCTTGAGCCTTTTCTGAGGGTGATTTGGTTCTTCTGTATGATCAAGCTAATGATAAGCTAGGGGCAGGCAAGTTCGTACCCATGTGGCATGGGCCTTGGATTGTTAAACGTGTATTACAGAAAGGGGCCTATGAGCTCATTGACTAAGAGAGAAATCCCTTAGACAAGCCCCAGAATGGGATTTATCTCAAATCAGTTTGGGATCCTTTCCCCTATTAGGATGGAACAACCTCAAGAGATAAGACCTTCTACCATGATAAGAGGAACCATCTCCCATCCCTCCAAGTTATATTATCCTCTCTTTTTCCCAAGAAAAAGCTAGTTGGAGTTTTGGAGCAAGTGTGAATAACCAACAAGTCATTTGTAGCTTATAGATTTCTAGTGTGTGTTTGAGGGAGAATAGTGTGATTTTGGTTTGGTTTGAGACTAGAGGAAAAGAAACCTTAAAACTTCCATTGTTGGGGCTATCCATGAAGTGCTAGTAGAAGTGTGGGAACCTGGATACGTCCGAGGAGACCAACAACGTTAAGGCACCAGTTGTAATCTCTTTCTGATTTATATTAATGCAAATATCGATTGATTTCCTACATGAATTTTCAGTTTACATCTTTATGGCTTAATGTTCCTTGACATATTAAGTAGGCTGAATACAATATTGCATGCTCTCACATTTGTTGTTTTTGTTGTTTTCTTGTTTTAGGTATTCAAAGGAAGGAAACGAAATATAGATGGAGTGAGGAAGCATGATCATCACCAAGAGGAATAGCGTTCTAAGAGGTAGGCCCTCTTAATTGATTCTAGCTTAAGGATATTTTCCATAGATTGTTTGTTTGTGGCTAGACCCACTCTCTCAGCCTAGAGGAATTGTTTGTGTCCGCACTGAAAATTTACCTGCACCACAAATTGACGACTCCACTTGGGATCGAACCCAGAATCCCTGGTTTTGTAGACCAGTGCCTTATCCACCCAATTTCTATTCAATCATGTTATTTCCAGGTTTGGAGTGCTTGAAGCCATTGCCACCGACCATGGCTCCCATTTTCAAGATTACGTGATGGCTGAGCTGACCTCTACGTTGGGCTTGCACCACGATGGCTCAACCCCATACTACCCTCAAGCCAATGGCCAAGTTGAAGTTGTGAACAAAGTTCTGGTCACGATGCTTCAACGCACCATTGGGATGCACAAGTCAAATTTGCATCTCATGCTCTTTTTAATTTTGTGGGTTTACCAAACCTCGACCAAAGACACAACTAGATTCACATCATTCTAGCTAGTCTACGGTCTGGAAGCAACTTTACCGATTGAGTGCGAAATTCCATCCCTCAAGCTGGCTATCGAACTTCTCCCTGAGACCTCACCCTAGGAAGAGTGTCTCTTGTACCTAGAACGACTTGATGAGACTCACCGTTTTGTTGCTTTAGTTATAGAGGCATAAGAAAAGTGGGTCAAATCCCACTTTGATCAGCCTGTCACTCCTCGAGCCTTTTATGAGGGCGATTTGGTTCTTCTGTATGATCAGGATAATGATAAGATGGGAGAAGGCAAGTTCGAAGCCATGTGGCATGGGCCCTACATTGTTAAACGTGTATTACAGAAAGGGGCCTATGAGTTGATTGAATACGAGAGCAATCCCTTAGACAAGCCCTAGAATGGGCTTTATCTCAAAAAGTACTATGCTTAGGTCATCTTGCATGTCTACTTTTGTACAATAGTGTGTCATTCATTTTTTGTACAGTGTGGTTTGGTGTGTTATTTTGCAAGCAAATTCCCTACTTATTATGTTTTTTCTTGCTTTGCAGATGTCAGTGTCTCCTCGCATCGGTTTCGCTGATGGTGATTTCCGTAGTACCGAGAATCTATCATCCGCGACATGGGCCATTTATGACCCCCATGGTGATTTGATTGATCTTCAAGGTATATGTATAGGTTAAACAACTAATAACATCATTGATTATAGTGCGATTATTGAATTATTGTCAGAAGCTATTGCTCTTGGCATTCGGGAATTGGTTGTCAACCTTGATTCACAGCTTGTTGTTCTTCAACTTAATGAGCAATATTCCATTAGAAACCCTCAGATATTGAGTATGTATCTACGTATTCGTCTGCTAGAGAGAAATTTTGATTACATTACATATCATAATATTCCTAGACACATGAATACATTAACAAATGCATTAGCTAATTACGTGCTAGATAGAAAATTGCAAAACATGTAACAACTCAAAAACAAAAACATTGGTACCATAGTAAGCAAGGAAGTACAACGTATATATATGTGTGCCAGTAATGTTTGTCATACATTAAAACTTCAAAAGACAATACGTGTGTTCAAAATACATCAGTGGCTCTCAGGCCTTATACATTTGTGGCTTACGGGCCTCCAAAATGTGGAATGCTAGACCTATGCACTAAACAACATGATGTTCATGATAGCATGTAACTACTCGGACTACGTGAGTCAGCAGTCGACAAATCCGATCTGACACCCCCACTGTATGCGTCTGGTACTAGAATGGGACATCACCCATCTGAGTATACTCTAGGATCCCATGGGTCAAAACCTCGATATTTTGCGCAATATCCTCCTCATTGTTGCTTCCCTCCTGACAAGGAGCGACATCAAACTGTTGAGTGAGTGCCTGGTGATCGAAGACATCCCAGTAGGTCGTTCTGGTCCAACATCTACATTCATAAAATCGAAATTTCATGTACACATATATTTCAAAAACAATAAAAAAAATCAAAAAATTAAAAATTGTTTGTTTTTACCTCCATCATAAAAATCCTCCCCTTCTGGGAGCGACATATCCGGATTTCAGTGGAAGTCGATACCACTGTAAGGCTAATCTTCCATTATGATCAACTGTCGTCATAGCCACGAGAAAAAGGTGGGCTTATAGGACATATGTTGGCCCCCTGTAACCCTGGGCATCAACTCGTTCCTATGGACCATCCATGGGTCTCATGGTATCGAACGATCTACTTCAGTCAACTGGTATTGGAACAGCGACACCTGTTCCAAGAAGAAGGTAACTAGCACAGATCCGAAACAAAACTGCTTCAGGTTTCCCACCTTAGCTTTTGATAGCTGGCGCTTCATGTTGATTTTCATAGCTTCTACCTAGTTAAAGATGGTGGGCATTGTGTAGTTGATAGAGTACTGAAACTTTGACTTGTTGGTCTCATGCGGCACTTGGGACCCAACCACTCTATTGATGGTCAACAATAGCACTCTCAACACAAGGTCCCGAACAATCATAATTTTGATCTTGCCACTTTTGGATTTGAGAGCTTCCTAGGCAATGTTCGACAAGTAGCATAGTCACACTTGCGCAAATCAGCCTCGACCCATATAGGTTGACTGGTTCTCCTCTCCAGGACAGTCCTATGATGAAATAAATGTATGAAGTTTCGAACTCCAACTCTTGGTCACCTATGATGAAAATTTCTTGATTCATGTCCCAGAGAATGATCAGGTACCATAGAAACTCGTGTTGCGCCCATAGACCTGGTGTAAGAAAGAATTTGAGGAGCCCATAGTTCCTCAAAGCCTCCAAGCAATTTGGATCAGCTATTGCTTGAGTATCAATATCCTCATGCTCATGTTCTTTCGAATCCACCATTTTTCACGATTTCTTCCTGCAAAAACCATGCAAATTCTTTTCTCACGGCACTAGCGTGACTCTTTTAAAAATAGTGGCGCCGATGGCGCAGTTGGCAGTTTTAGCAATCCTCGATTGGCGCGATTCCATGCCCAAAAATTGCGTCGACTGAGGGCGAAAAAGTTTTTCCAAAAACTCCCCATGAAACCCAAAAAAATGGATAAAAACAGGAAAAATCAGTATGAAAATGGAGCTTAAGGTCTTGGCTCTTACCTGCAACTGACAGCTCGGCGAATGACCTCCCGAATCTCCCGCAATCTGCTTCGGAAAAATTAGTGCACAAGTTGGTAAAAAGCTCTTCACACAAAGGTAAAATGGTAAATGGTAAAAAAAATTACTTTTGCCCCACTTTATTAATTTTTTCATGAAATATTAGGGTTTTTGAGTATTTTTTGACCTATTTTGCCTCAGAACTGGATAATAAATTTACCTTTCTTGTGCAGCAACAGGTGATGGATTGTCGATGATGGTACTGGAGTCGTGTTTCAGCTCTTTTCTCGACTCGTCAATCTCAAATGAAAAAATCGCCGAGTATTTTTCCTTTTTTGACTCGTAAAAGAGAATAAACTAGGGGGTTTGTTTTTAAGCTCTTTTCTGACTTTTTTAACACGAAAGATTGATGAGCTCTTGACGTTTTGAACTCGTAAAAGGTTGTGAAATGTCATGCACCTAGTATACGTTTACCCCTTTTTCAGGTTGGGATACACTATTTACGAAAAAGGTACTCGTTGACTGAAATGGTCAAGCGGTTCTCTCGAGTATCGTTTTCTACCTTTTTGGGCTCAAGAGACACAAATGTACGAAAAGGGACCATGTGGAGTTTTCTTTTCTATGTCTTTTTCAAAATTTCTAAACATGAAAAAGATACCAAGTTACACCTTTGTCAGACCCGTTAAAACATTAAACGACATTGGATTCGTCGCCATGACGAATGTGAGCTTCTCCTTCTTAGGGCTCATTAAACTTACTAGGTCAGATTCGTCCGAAGGATGAACTTACAAAGCAAGCATATGCTATCCTCTTCAAGATTACGATAAAAAATAATTGGGGTACCTGCCAAAAATGGTGGGGGAAAATTTGGAAATTCTATCAGTCGTGTCAGCAGCTCACTCTTGAACATGACACTTTTTACTTCATTTCAGGTTGGGATATCCTCCTTTTCATTTGACCTTCCTGGGTTGGGCCACTCATTTTTGCCTTCCATTTGATCTCCGCCACATGCTCATGACCACCGATCCTATGGACCCAATAGCTGCCAAACTCCAGAATCGTGTTGCCGATATCTTCAAGAGTCAGTCCTTCTGCAGTTACACTTACTCCTAATTCTCTGTATCATCTGAAATCATTTTCATCCCTTTGTCTCGTGTCAATGATGTGGGATACATCATGGCCCTCCTTCAACATGGTCACTTCCTATCGACTTCTGCTCATTATCTAGGAAGTTGGCTGAGAGAATACCTTCCAGTACCTTAGAGCTTGCATGCCCTAATGGCAAGTTCTTCACACTCGACGATAAGTTCACATCATTGGCTTTCGATCGGGTGATTTCACTGGTGTTTGATATCAATTCCTTTATTCACATTCCGTGAACTATGTTACTAGTACCTTGAGATCCATTGTCATTATTGGTGGTTTCTCTCTCACTTGTTAATGGTTCACATCGTTGACCGATAATCAAGTGACTTCCTAGCATGTTCGACTTCAACACATTCATTCACATGTAAGGATTTGTACTTTGATCGGGTCGTTTGGAGTGCAAGACGCTGGGCTAAGATTACACAAGTCCAGGTTGCGAGGTGATGTGACATGGTCATGTTGATATACATGTCTCTTTTAAATGGATGGTTGCGACCATACCATGAGTTGTTATATGCGATCCTTCTCATTGTTGGATGGATGCGACCATACCTTGGTTTCATTAGGATCCTTTCTGTTGGATGGCTGCGCCCATACCTTAGATCTATTTACAAGATCATTCTCTGGATGGTTGTGTCCATACCACATTTCATGTATCATTATTCAGAGTTTTCAATGATGTATATGTATCTATGCTTGCTTGTAGGTTTTTTGATGACAGACTCTGGTTCCCTGCTTCCACTTATAAATCATTTCACCCCTCACTCTATTTGTGCCTTCACGCTTTAGGGGGCATCTGTTACACAACATTTTTTCACTGTCCCTATACTCCCCGTCTACAACCCTAGAGGACCTGTACAATGTACCCGACATGCTTTCCCATCATGAAGAAACCCCCAGCATGTCCCTCTTCATGAGCAGAATAATTCCCCTTTGCATCATTTCCCAAGAATATTCCTTCTATCCCAGTTTACAAGACCAGTGCTACTGACCAGTTTTCTCCTCGCGTCGACTTACAGAGGTTAAAACTAACCCTCGCACCGATCGGATTGACTAATCCCTTTTCCAATCGCGCTGATCCTCTTTTGGAAGGTTTTTTAAATAAGGAGCCGAAGCTTCCATGTCTAGAAGCTTTGTAACATAAGTATGGTAGATGGTTGGGGCCGGATAGAGCTGAGGAAATTAGTTTGGACTCCTTTCCCCTATTAGGATGGAACAACCTCAAGAGATAAGAACTTCTCCCATGATGAGAGGAACCATCTCCCATCCATCCAAGCTATATAAGCCTCTCTTTTTCCCAAGAAAAAGCTAGTTGGAGTTTTGGAACAAGTGTGAATAACCGACAAGTCATTTGTAGCTTATAGCTTTCTAGTGTTTGTTTGACGGAGAATAGTGTGATTTTGGTTTGGTTTGAGACTGGAGGGAAAGAATCCTTAAAACTTCCATTGTTGGGGCTATCTATGAAGTTCTAGCAGAAGTGTGGGAACCTGGATGCGTCAGAGGAGACCAGCGACGTTAAGGCACCGAATGTAATCTCTTTCTAATTTATATTAATGTAACTATCGATTTATTTCGTACATGAAGTGTCATTTTACATCTTTATGTCTTAATGTTCTTTGACCTATTATGTAGGCTGAATACAATATTGCATGTTGTCACGTTTTTTGTTGTTGTTGTTTGCTTGTTTCAGGGATTTGAAGGAAGGAAACGGAAGATAGCTGGAGTGAGGAAGTAGGATCATCACCAAGCAGAATAGAATTCTAAGAGGTAGGCCCTCTGAATTGATTCTAGCTTAAGGAGATTTTCCATAGATTGTTTGTTTGTGGCTAGACCTGCTCTCTCGGGCTAGAGGAATTTTTTGTGTTCGCACTGAGATTTTACCTACACCATAGGAACAAATCCTGATATTTGTGGAGTAGCTCAATGACCTTATCTACTGTGGCATCATCCCAATAATCCCAATCTTCACAAACTTCAGCTCCACTTCTGTGCCAATGTTTACTTGCCTAGTTTTCAGTGGCGCGCTGATATCTCGATTCCCTATCTACAGTCCTTCAACATAGCGGTGGCCTTCTACCTCTAGAATTTTAATATTCCTTGGATCCTCATCATCTCCTTCAGAAGTCACATTATAGCATTCTAGCACATGGCACAACTGGGTGCTCCAATCTGGGTGAATCAATTCTAAAGGATCCTACGGTATTATGAAGATCGCTGCCTTAACCTCCTGCAGCGCTTCGTCGACGCTTTCGAACCCATCCTCAAAGATGAAGGTCATAAAAAATCCTTCCCTTAAGATATTCCACTCCACAGTGCCATTGCAGAGTTCTGTTTCCAGGTATCAATTCATAGGAATGATGTCCAAAGTGTGACAGAATATATGCAGCCATTCTGGCTACAGCTCTGTTCCATAGACCTTAGTCCATTTTTGCTAAATGATCACGTGGATAATTTCTTCCATCGTATTTCTGAGTTAGCTGAGTGTTTGGGCGACCAAAATTCAATCTCATTATTCTTATATACTCCCGACATTCTTCAAAACTGTCTTTATGCGTACCCCACCACCGTGCGGGCGTAGCATGCAGCGCCAAATCTAGTGCTTGGAAGCGATATTTCTCAGGTACTTCCCTTTCAAACGCATCCAAAAATTTATCTACATTATTTAGACCATCATAATAAGGTAAACTTCTTACCTCCGATGATACAGAGCGCATCAACTTGGTCATCATATTACAGCGCATCGTAGATACTTTGTGCAACCTATTCTGCCAATGGGCCAACCCTTCAATTGAATATGATGTACAAGAAATTTCGCGGTCCCATGCAATTCATCCATCAGTTGTCGGATTAACCTAGTCTTGATCTCGCACCGTTATTTTATAGATCTTGTCCAAATCATCATCTCTTTCCTCATAATCATGGACCGGTCCAGTATAGCGCAATCTTTCTGCAAGTCCAATGGTACTACTATGCGGAGGAATTTTTTTTCAAATGACATAGTCCGCTTCTTCAAATTGATAACCCCATTCATGTCGATAGCCCAATCAATTCCCAGGAGCGCGGGGTAAGGATTGTTGCCATTAACAATCTCTATCACTTTGAAATCGACCAGCACGCTTGCACCTTCTATATCTATAGTCACTCCATGCAAATGCCCCATAAGGATAATCTTTTGTTGGTTTTCCATCCTTAATTGAATCGGAGACCAGTGGAGCGTAGGTCTCGCCATTCTTTCCCATGTCTATTTAGGAAAAACCTTTGCATCCGATCCCATATCCAAAATAACTTGGTCCATCTCATACTCTCTTATTTGCGCGGTAAGCCTCATTTTGCACCCTAGTCTCATCTTATGTTTGCCTATTTTTTTGACTGCGTGGTGCCCTTCAAGAACACATTCCTTACCAACACACTTATTTATCAGTTCTTGTATCCCTTTCATGGCCTTGCTATCGCGCAACAACTTCATACAAGTCTCCAAGAAAGTATTAAGCATTGAGGGGTCAACCTCTTCGGATAGCTTGTCCTGACTTCCTAAGGGAGAGGCCTCAACGAATCTTTTCTTTGCTTCCATGAATGTTTCCTTCGCTCGCTCCAGATCAAACTCAACTTCTTTTTCTGGAGCCTTGCAGACCCATCCACTTTCGTCATGAAGTTTCCCTTTATCATCACCAAACATCATTCTGCTTTGCAACACAATATTCACATTAGGATCCTCCTCGCGGGGCTCGTCCCTCATCATCTGTAGATTTTGGGTAGGTTGCTGAGGTTGTTCCTTCTTCTCCTACATATTAGCTATTGATATAGGGCATTCTTCTATCGCGTGGTCAAAATGAGTACAATACCGGCATGATGGGTATGTCTGGCTCATACACTCCCACGCGTAGTGTCCTGACACCCTGCAATTATAACGAATAACTTATCCTCGATCTCTACCAGGTGCTCCTCCTACTCGACATCGTCCGTGCCCCTAATATCCTCCATGCGCTCCCCCAGTGCCTTGATCTGGAGGCTGAGTTTTGATTTTCATTTGATACGTGGGCGTTCTTTCCATCATTAATTCATAGCTACAACATTTATGCTTATCGTTGCCCATCGATTTACAGAAATTGCAGAATAACTGTTGCGGCATTTGTACATATTTTTACACCAAGTGATAATTGTCCGTTACATGTTTTTCAGTTACTTGACAGATAGCGTACCACAACACGGGCCTTGTACTTGGTCCTGCTGTTCAGTCAATTTAGTGTCTTAAATTGCTACATAAATTATCAATCCGGGGGTCATAAATTGATGAATTGTAGTGCACTATATGTGCTAGATAACCCTCTTACCTCACTGTTTTTGAGTTTTATGGTTGTTTTGGGGTTTTGTTCTTTTGATTCCTAATGTTCTGCAATGTAGTCTACAAAATCTTAATCTACTGCTGCTAAGAATTTAGAGAAATGAAATGAGATCTAAAAGTGCTTTTAGGCCAAATTTGGAAGTAAAGTTTGTAAACAAGAAAATGAAAACAGAGCTTCTTTTCTTGCTATTATGATTGTTTCCAAAACATGAACTGAAAGGACTTAAAACTACTATCTACCCAAATTCAAAACCAAAGCTTAAATGAGAAAATGAGATTGCAGCTATCTATGATAAACCAAAAATGAAATACTAGAAATAAAATTACTTCTACTTTCTAATTTATTGTAGAATTAAAGCTTAATGAACAACTGAAGATCGAATTGCAGCTAAACTAAGTGAAAAACTAAAAATGAAATTGCAACTATTCCATTATGAAAGCAAGGCTAAATGAAGTATTGTTGTCACTCTGCTACCTAATTTAGGGAGAACTACCTCCTTATGTTAGAAATTTGAGAGGTTTCATTCTTCATCATTCTAAGAATAGTAAACATGAAAATGCAAAGAAAGACTCATTCATAAATAAAACATTTCACCATTTAGTTTTAAGATTAACCATCAACTGAAAGGCTTTTGGAAACATCCATTTATATCATGAGTTACTAAACTGATAAGAAAATAGCATTGAACAGCTTAACTCAAAAACTAATGAACAACAATTGTAATGAAAGACTCATTCATAAATACAACATTTCACCACTTAGTTTTAGGATTAACCATCAACTGAAAGGCTTTTGGAAACATTCATTTATATCATGAGTTACTACACTAATAAGAAAATGGCATTGAACAACTTAATTTAAAATCTAGAAACTAATGAACAACAAATAAAATGAACTAATTTATGCTACTGAAATCAACTTAAAACTACTGATAAGAAACTAGAGAGCAATGAAAATCAAAGGACTATTCTACGTTGGAATACAACTACTCTGAGTTAGTGAAAAGATAACACAAGCTGCATTTACAAACAGAGTTAGAAAATGATTATAAACATAATGAAAAACACAGTGAATGTACAACTAAACTATCAAATACAAAACAGAAATAAAATGTACCCTTGACCACGCAGGGGCCCTCTGCAAGGTCTCGGATTATCAACACGGAATCAACACTTCACAAGCGCTTCAGGTATCCATTGAAAACAAAGTTTTTATATTAAAACAGAGAGCTGAGTTTTTCACACTACAAAGTGGAAATTTTCACTATTACATAAGCAAAAACTTGAACTTGTTCTACGTTCTACACGCTGGTATTTATAGGAAAAATATACAACTATTTTGAAGAGAGAAATCAACTATAGCAAAACACGTAGACAGGTAATGTATGCAGAATTCTTGTCTTCGGTTTCCTTGAAACATAAATCTTCTAATAGTGGCTGTTGGATTTTGTTTAAGCAGGTGGCAGATGAAGTCCTTGGCTTTAGGAGACTTCCTCGGATCCATCATTGAGAATCGTGTGAAAACATAGTCCTACTTGCCATAGGTCTCCTGCAGTTGACTTCCCTTTGACCGAAGTCCTCCTCATCGATCTAGGCCAAATGGATAGGATACAATCCAGGTTCTGACGTTTTCCAAGGTACCCATGTGGTCCATTTCCTCTCTTGACACCTGTAACCTACAAAAGCGTGGAGATGGCTATGGAATAGCCGATTAGCTACGGAATGTGGCTGCGTTCCATAACTGAAAGACAAAAACCTATTCAAATAATAAACATAACAATGTAACTTGTAAATCACGGAAATATACTCCTTGAGGCAATGTGCAATGGCTTTTGATGATTAAGGATGCATTTTTCATGGAAAAGCAAAGGAAGAAGGATGAGAAAGTTGCTTAAGAGAGAGGCAGTTTTGGAATTCAACACCTGTGACAGTGTCCTGCCTCAGAAGCATTGGACCTCCCCCTGTAATAAAATTTGTGAAGACAGGGTAGTGATATTTATCATGCCCTTGGCTTCTACATTTGAGGTGCTAAACTTCTTCGCGCACCTCCAGCTAAGATGCTTTTTCCTTTTTCAAGCTCTGTAATTCCAGGCAGAGATTCTGTAATTCTGCGTGAATCTCCTGAACTCCCAAAGAAACGTCCTGAATAGGCATTTCATGCAATCTCATCACAATTTCTAGGGCTTCTGCCTGGGTCCCTATATTTTGCTGTGATAAAGCAAACCTTAGGTGGGGAAGGAGTGAGGCTACAAACCATTCGCGGTGTTGACTATCCGTGAGATTCATGTTAGCTTCATGGATCTAACACTTCAATCTTTGATCTAATTCCCAGAGTGTTTTGTCAGGCCTCATCATGACTTCCTTGAATCCGACGACTAATTGTGATTTAGACTTGGGCCTACCGAATTCCTTATTTAGAGTAGTTTGAGTGTCCGCTAACGATGCCAATGGGTTATCAGTGCAGTACTTAATGTACCATGTCAACGCGCGATCTTGTAGAGTAGTAACCAACTGCGCCTTCTTTATATGATCATATGTAATATTTTGTGCCGTCCATACAGCCTTCACAACGAACCAAAATTGATCCGGGTCCTCACTTCCCAAGCCCTTGAAAATGGGCAACTTCATGGTATTCAACATATTGAACGGTGGTGGAGGTGGTGGTGGTGTGGGTGAAGGTGTATGTTGTGGAGGTGAAGGTGGAGGTGGTGTGGGCGGATGAGGTATTCGTGGAAAACCCTACTTTATCTACTATACAATGCTTTGTGGTGAGGCCTGTACCGCTCCCTCATCATCACTTGAAGGAGGTTCTATCAATGGGCTATATTCAGGCCCTGCTCTTTCTTGATTTCTAAAGAATCATCCACTTTGCATAGATCCAAACATCAACGCAGTGGCATAACCTGATTTTCACACAAGAGCATCTTAATCCAAGTATTCAAAGATCTCAATTACTTACCTCGCGGTCCTTTGAAGAAGCGTTTCTCTACTTCACTGTAACTGACTGAGGTTTTGACTGTGAACTCTGTAACAAATCCTTCAATGACTCGATTAAGCCAGTGATCAACGGAGCGTGCGATCTTATCCTCAGAAGCTTCCAACCTTCACACTAGCTCCGGGGTCCACACTATTGGACTGTCAAGCCTCCATCTTCCTTGGCCATCTACCAATTTAGCGATCCACTCGTACAGTTCGATCGGGAAGGTGCAGAAGAAAATTTCGTGTATCTCTATTTACATATATCTGTCCAACCACTGTTCTTTTGTTATGCGTGGATTTTTGTTCTCTTGCACCGTGAATTCGTGGATCTATCTATCCAACCACTTCTCAATTTCTTTCTTCGTTGGATTCTAGTGATGTGACATCACACATTTCTTTATGCAGATCCCGGTCCCGGCAACAGAACCATTTGTTAGCTTAGTGGGTCCTAACCCAAGTTCAAAGTTAGTTGTGCCAAACAAATCCCTACACTACTGGCCCTTTCAGCATCAATCCACGGAGCGCGGACTGAAGTCTCACCTGAAGTAGTATGGGGGGATGCTGGAACCAAGTTTCTGCACCCAGAGATCAGTGTGATGTCGATTTGTACCCTAAATATGCATTCACGCAGATCGATAAGCCTTTAAGGCTTATCGTTATAACTTCCTTGAAATGGCCTCTAGCCCTCCGCGAAGGTCTATGATTGGATTTTGTGGACCTTGAATAGGTAAATCAACTACTTACACTCCTCAAAGATTACTCTTAACCCAACAATTACTCGGATCTGTTAAAGTGTCGATAACTCTAACATGCTATAGTATAATCTTCACGGAAATACTTAATGTCAATTGCGTTCATATAACAATATAAAACATGTCAAGTCACGCATCAATACATCATTATTTCATACAGGCATTATTTATCACATCATAAAGTGCATTCATACATGATAGAAGTAATTGGGTAAACATAGGAATTTCAGTAATAATCTTCTTTATTGATAATCAGTTCAACTTACAGACTCAAGACTTCCCTGCGCACTCATCTGCATGGGTCCACACACTCAGCTGTGGAATCTACTCTAGGCCTTTGCACACACAGCTGTAAAGCCTTCCTTCTTACTCTCTTGCGCTAACCCCTTAGACTCTTTCTATAGACTTCTTCCTTTCTTTTCGTAGACATTTCTAAGACACATCTATTTATACAATCCCATGGTCCGCGGACCATGGGTAGATCTTCAAAATCCCACTCATCTTACATAAAAGAAGGGTAAAACCCTTTTTGACTCCTTTACTATCTACATGCTCTGTGACCACAATTTGTGGAGATTTTACATTGTATATAACAAAACTTGGGCTTTTTGCCCCAAAATTGACCCAGGGGACCCCATCCCAACGGAGTGCGTTAAACACTGCATTAACCTCTATGTCGTGGTTATGAATCCAATCTTACTATTGAAAGGGTCATATTTCTGTTGCATTGAGGCTTTTCTTTGCAACTTGATGCGTTGAAAAGTTTGAATCGTTTGAAGAATCAGTGTGGAGACCGGTGCATTAAACCCCTGATATGCATTGGAGACCGATTTGAGGTATGCTAGTCAATTCGTTGTCTCTGTGTCAATAACTATTCTACATGATTGCTGGTAGACCACAATGGAAGGTCGTGGCTTGTTTATTGAATGGTGAGTGCATGGTGCATTGAACCGTCGTTCACATGATGTGTTGAATCAATATGATGTGTTAAATTATCTCTATGAACTATGGTGTGTTTTGGTCTTCGTCATATACTTTTTTCTTGTATTGAATAATTTTGAAGGTAGTAAACATGAGTTTGGTATGCAAAAACAAAAGGCTCTATTCCTCTGCATCGATTCCTGAAGCATTGAATATCTTCCTGCAAACCAATTTGTTGTTGCACCATGAAATTCTTAATTGGTTATATGTTGGAGAGTGCGTTAGACTCTGGTTCAATTTTCGTTGAATGATATATGAGGCGAGGGTACCTTGTGCATTGAAATTTTTCTTGATTTTTTTTTGAATGCCGATAGTTACTTCCTATTTGTGAAATGGTGTTGGGTATGTAACTTCCTTTGCGTTGCTGACTTTCTGCTTGAATATATCTCCTGGTGTGGTCATTTATATATGATACATATGGTTTATTAATAAGTGTGTTGAGTTCATGGTATATAATGTGTGATGGACACATAATATATGGAGATTTTTTAAAATAGTGGAACATTAATATATTAAAAGGTGACGTGATATGGTAGAAAGGTGAAGTGAGTGGCATATAAAAGCATATGAAATGTTATGTTATGGCATATGATGGTATAAAGTGACATTGTAAGGTTTTTTTAAATTTTCGTTCTTTAATGAAGACAATGGTATATATGTGCTCCTTTACTTTATAAAGATCATAAGTGGTATATAGTATGGTATGTGAGCATTATGGAGGTATATCTGAGAGTCTACATATTTAATTACTATTTTTTTGAAGACATATTCAGTCAACTTTGTTACAAATACATCAATTTTTTGTTGCCACCATTGTAATTATTTTGGGCCAAATTAGTTTTTATAATGCATTCAATCGAGTCCGCTCACTATGTTGTGGCACATTGCAACATTGGAGTAACTCAAAACTTATTCAATGATTCACTTGCTTCATGGAAGGATGATTGGTTGCTTGATTCAGGAGCAACTTAACACATGAATTTCAGGAGAGATTTCTTTGAAGAATTCATTGACAATGTAGTAGTATACTTTGCAGATAAGTCAAAACTCAAGCTATGAGACTTGGCACCATCAGGCTCAAACTGCTTGGTTTTTCAGACTTTTTTCTGCATGATATTCTATACTTCCCGAAGTTGAGGAGAAACTTGCTTTCTTTGGTCAACATTCGTCAGCAAGGACACTGTTGGAAATAATACTGAGAGGGGGGGTGAATCAGTATTATCAGATTAATCAAACTTTTCAAATGCCCAAAACATATACGCTACTTCAGTTAAGTGAACCAGCGTGTACACGCTACTGTGATGAAGTAAAACAGCGTATAAGCAGAAAACTCACAATTTAGTTGGCTTATTCTTCAATTAAGTGCATCAGGACATTATTCATCATATTAACAGTAAACATGTGCAGTATAACAGAACAGATAAAAAGCCACACACATGAACACCAAGATATAAGGTGGAAACCCAATGTGGGTGAAAACCACCTGCTGCAAGTTGTCTCTATCTTTCTTAATATGAAACTTCAGTTTACAATCTTTTGTACTGGTGCAGCCTTATACCAGTACGCAGGCTACAACCTGCAGAAGGCTTCAACCTTCTCTCGTTCTCCAAACTTCCTTGGAAGGGAGCTCCAACCCCCTTTTTCTTTTGTACTAGCCAAAATACTAGTACGTAGGTGCTGACCTACAATCTTCCTTCTTCCAGGTATCACTTTTCATACATTTTCAGACTTGGATATTCCTGAAGCACAACATTACAATCTGAAGACCACAATTCATTCAATTTTCACAACAGATCATTGAAGCATAGAACAACCAACTTTGAATCACTGAACCACTGAACCCTGTCAATCACCAGTTACCAGAACACAGAGCAGACTACAGAACTCTGTAATAACAGTCAGATCCCACTGTAAACCCAAATCAAGCTTCAAAAGATATACGCTACTTTAATGAGCAGAAACCGCGTATACACACGCTTTTACCGAAGCCAACCTGCGTACAGATCTAAAAATAAACTTTCTCAACTTGCAGCTGTACCAGATATTAGTTAGACTCAGAACGTAACATTGCGACAATATGCAGATCTAGAAATACGCATAATCAACCATAACATGATAGTGCATTTCAAACCATTTGATCCCGATCTCTCCTTAGATCTAGTTCTCCATCAACCGATGAGATCTCTCCTTAGCTCAGATCAACCAACTCAGAACCTGCATATCAGATCTCTTTCTCTCTTAGATATTCATGCCTTGTCGAAAGATGATCTTTGCCTAATGATCTTCTTCTCCTTATATAGCCTTAGGCCTTTCTCAATACCAAGAGCCAAAACCATAGTAACACAATACCATCAACTTTAAAACTAGGGATCGACACGCCCGTCGAGACATAATGGTCCGAAATCATAGGCACAACTTCCAAGGTCTAACCACCATGAACCAAAGGAACCTTTCCACATACACGCGCTTTTTCTGAATCTAACTTGCGTGTACACGCGACTTGGGCTTAACGAAAGAGCGTGTATGAGCTTTCTTGCCATGCTGTACTGAGATCTGTCTTCTGATTGAGTTGCCATCACCTGTACTAACCTTTGAGCACCTGTACCATCCACTGAGTGAGTTGCCATCAAGGACAACACTTGAACCATAATGCCAACAATCTCCCCCTTTGGACTTGATGGCAACCACCACACCAAGTCACTCTCCCCCTTTGACATCAAGGGCAAAGGGAGGACCAAGATATTCTCTTCCTTGGTAATCCTTCTGCTGTCCATACTGCTGTCCATACTCCCCCTGAGTACATGCTGAAATCTCCCCTTTGTGAATGCCAAAGAGTACCAATCTATCCATCCTGCTCACCAAGTGCTGTTCATGCTCCCCTTGACTGTAGGCAAGATCTGCAAAAGATGTTCTTCAAGAAGAACATGACTCTATACATCATAAAAGACCTTCCTATCACCAAAGACTCATACATACATCCATTTCTCAACTAAGTGAGGATATACAAAAAAAATGACTCATCCACCCAACCATGATAATACATGAACATTTCATCATTCATCCCAGGCATAGTGGGGAAACCAACAAAGGCCGTTACATGACCTTGACACCATAAAAGAGACAAGAGAGATACATGACATAGAGACAACAGATCTAGACCAAGACTTAGGAAAGACATCAGCAGCATCTGATAAACATCTTGTTAGATCAGCAACTAGAATTTCTTTCTGAGCTCCTTCTCCTGAAACCAACAACCAAAAACATCTGAATGCCAACAATGCTTTATGAGACTTTTGAGCTGCTCCCCCTGAACCTGTGCCTGTTGCACTCCCTGAAACTGTGCCTGAATAATTCTGACATTCCTATTGTTGTTCAGAACTTCAGAGTTTTCCCTTGCTGTTCAGAACTTCATATACGCGTTTTCTCCTGTATAAAACAGCGTATGTACGCGGATATTCTTTCTGCAACAAGCGTCCAGCATACACGCGACTTTCCCACCATGAATCCGCGTGTATACGCTCCTATTACTTCCGTAACCTGCGTATACCAACTTTTCTGTAGAACAAACAAATTTCAACAACAGGATGAAGCATTAACTACTCCCAGCTTTTGTCTGAGATATTCAAAAGTTTCCCTGGGCAGTGGTTTTGTGAGAATATCAGCAACTTGCTCCTTAGAAGGAACATACTCCAACTTGACCTTCTGTTCAAGCACTTGTTCCCGAAGAAAATGGTACTTGATTGGTATGTGCTTGGTCTTTGAGTGCATGACTGGATTCTTTGAAATGCTGATTGCACTTGTATTATCACATAAGATAGAGACAGGTGGAGTGCAAGTGATTTGAAAGTCCTGCAAGGTCTGCATCATCCAAAGAAGTTGTGTACAACAAGATGCTGCAGCTACATATTTTGCTTCAGCTGTAGATAAGGCAATCGAACTTTGTTTCTTGCTGAACCAAGATACTAATCTGGAACCCATGAAGAAAGCACCTCCACTTGTGCTTTTCCTATCATCCACACTTCCAGCCCAATCTGCATCTGTGTAAGCATGAAGAGTGAGATCAGTATTTCTAGGATACCATAAGCCATAGTTTTGGGTCCCTTGAAGATATTTGAAGATTCTTTTGACTGCCTGAAGATGAGTTTCCTTTGGGTTGGCTTGAAATCTTCCAACCATTCCTACTGCATGTGTAATATCTGGTCGAGTACCTGTCAAATAAAGCAAACTCCCAATCATGGATCTATAAGTGGGTTGGTGGACTGCTGCTGATTCATCATTTGCACTGAGGCTGCATCCTGTAACCATGGGTGTACATACTGGTTTTGACTCTTCCATGCCATACTTCTTCAAGATCTGCTTGAGGTATTTGGTTTGAGACAAGAAGATACCTCCTTCATTTTGTTGGATTTGCAATCCAAGAAAATATGTCAATTCTCCAAGAAGTGACATTTCGAATTCTTTCTGCATAACCAAGGCAAAGTTTTGACTCATAGTCTCTTCATTGCTGCCAAAAATAATATCATCTACATAAACAACAAGAATTAGCAATTTGTTATTTTCAACTTTTATATAGAGATTGCTATCTGCTGATCCTTTTGAAAAGCCTTGTTGGTGAAGATATTTGTCCAACCGATAGTACCAAGCCCTTGGGGCTTGTTTGAGCCCATAGAGAGCCTTTTTCAATCTGCATACAAGGTTTGGATCATTCCCAAGAATGAACCCATCTGGCTGCTCAATATATACTTCTTCTTCTAAGTCTCCATTCAGGAAGGCTGATTTCACGTCCATTTGAAATACCTTGAAGTTTTGAAAGCTTGAGAGAGCAAGGAACATTCGGATGGCCTCTAGTCTTGCCACAGGAGCAAAGGTCTCTTCAAAATCTATTCCTTCTTGCTGTGCATACCCTTTACAAACAAGTCTGGCCTTGTTTCTAATTACTTCTCCATTTTCATTTAACTTATTCTTGAAGACCCATTTTGTTCCTATTACATTCTTATCTTTTGGTCTAGGAACCAATTCCCAAGTGTTGTTCCTTTCGATTTGCTCAAGTTCTTCATCCATTGCTTTGACCCAACATTCATCTTTGCATGCTTCTTTCACATTTTGTGGTTCAATGGAGGAAAGTAGAGCCAAGTAGCTTGAAGCTTCTGCAAGTGTCCTTCTTGTTTGTACTCCTGCTTCTTTCTGCCCCACAATCTGAGTTTCTGGATGATTCTTTTGGACATATCTGGATGGAGTCTTCTCTTCTATTCTTGTCTGCTCCTCTGGTTCTTCTTGAGATTCTTCTTCTTCTTGAGGTTCTTCTTCTTCATCATTTCGCCTTTGAGAGTAACCTTCATCTTCTTCATGATGAACTTGCCTAGGAATATATCCCTTCTCATCAACCACTATATCAATACTGTCAACAATTCTGCCAAGTCTTTTATTGTAGCACTTGTATGCTTTGCTATGTGGAGAATAACCAAGAAGAATGCCCTCATCTGCTCTAGGTTCAAGTTTGCCAAGTTGCTCATCAGTGTTCTTAATATAACATTTGCTCCCAAAGATTTTGAAATGCTTCACGGAAGGAGTTTTACCACTCCAAAGCTCATGAGGTGTTTGAGTGCTGTTTACTCGGACATTTGTTTTGTTAAGAATGATAATAGCAGCATGTGCGGCTTCTCCCCAGAAGGTTGCAGGAGTACCTGATTCATCGAGCATAGCACGAGCCATTTGTTGGATAGTTCTGTTCATTCTTTCCACAACCCCATTTTGCTGAGGAGTTCTAGCTGTAGAGAATTCTCTTCTTATCCCATGTTCATCGCAGAAATCAAAAAATTCATTTGATGTGAACTCCCCACCTCTGTCAGATCTGAGGCACTTGATTTTGTGTCCTGATTCATTTTCGGCCAATGCTTTGAAGGATTTGAATTTTTCGAATGCTTCATCTTTGTGCTTCATAAGCCCTAACCAAACAAACCTTGAGAAATCATCAATGAATAATATCAGATATTCTTCTCCTCGAGGTGACCTTTTCCTAAATGGACCACATACATCTGTATGGACTAGCTCAAGAGGCAAGCTAGCTGACCCTTCCTTCTCTGGAAAGTTAGTTCTGGTCTGCTTTCCAAACTGACAAGATTTGCATATGGTGTTGTCTGGAATTTTGATATCTGGAAGATCGCGAACTGCCTGATATTTGCATGCTTTCCTTATTTGTGAGAAGCTTAGATGTCCCAACCTTCGATGCCATAACCAGTGCTCTTCATCCTTGCTAAGATAGCATTGTTGTTGTTCTTCTTCAAATATGTACAGATTATTTGGAGTTCTTTTGCCTTTGAGAACTGTTTTACCTGTATCAAGATCACGAACAAGACATCCATTCGATCTGAAAATAACCTCTGTTTTTTTATCACACATCTGGCTGACACTTAGAAGATTATGTTTCAATCCATCAACATACAAAACATTTCCAGCCTTGACCTTTTCTTTTAAAGGAGCAATACCTTTTCCTTTTATAGTAGCAGGAGTATCATTTCCAAAAGAGACTTTCTTTCCCTTTTCTAAAGTAGAATAAGATTCAAGTTTTTCTTTATCACCTGTCATATGTTTCGAACATCCACTGTCAATGTACCATAGATTTTCCTGTCCTTCTGCATAAAATGCTATCCCACATCTTTCTGTTTGAGGTTCCTTTATTCTCCATGTTTTGGTGCTTGTGGCTTGTTCCTTTTTCTCCTGAAACCTGCTCCTGCATTCAGAGTCTTTATGACCAAAATTATTGCAAATAGAACATTCAACTTCATTTTCAAGCACCGAAAAGTTGTTATAGGTCCTTTTTGTAATCCCTGTCATACTTCTTTGTTTTTGAGCTTCCCTAGTCATGATTGTTTTATATGCAACACATTGAGCTGCTCTGTGACCAAAGTTGTGGCAAGAAAAGCATTGTCCATTGAAGAAGCTTCTGCGGTTATTGAATCTACCAGCCAACTGATTGTAATTTCTATTTTCATCTATTCTTGAGCCAAACTGAGAAGATTTTACCTGTGGTTGGTTGTAGCTTTTGTTCATCCTTAAGGAGGATTGTCCCTGATAGTTTCTGTTTGTAACTCGTCCCTGCTTTACCTGATTATCTTCATTGTTCTTCCGCTCATTTCCTCTTGCTGCATCAAGATAACTTTTTGAGGTGGATGCTTGAGAGGTTTCTCCATTATAGCCCAAACCTGTTTTGTTTAGAGGAGACCGCTGCACACTAATAATCTCATCCAAGGTTTCAGATCCTTTGACAAATTTAAGATTAATAGTTTTTGTTTTCTCAATTTCTTTTCTGAGACCAACAATTTCACCTTCTAGTTTTTCAAGATGTTTTTCCTTTTCATCAATTTGAAATTGCAAAGTATCAATAATCACATTCCTTTCTTCTATGCTTCTCTTGAGTCTAGTGATTTCATTATAGAGATTATCCACATCTATAGCATCCTCATAATCATCATCTTCAAATGCCATTAACAGCTTATATTTATTACCTTGTTCATCTTCATCACTGTTTGATAAGCCATCACTATCTTCATGGGTGTAGTAGCTTTTCCTATTTGCACTTTGTTTCTTGTTCCATCTAGCAGGTTCTTTTCCTTTATCCTTATAAGGACATTTTGCAGCATAATGACCTACTTTCCCACAAGCAAAACATTTGAAAGGGAGCTTACCTCTGAACCTTCCAGAACCCCTTTGAAGATTTCTGACAAAATTTGATTCTTCTTCCTCTTCTTCTGGAACATGGCTTGCTTCATAGTAATCTTCTTTTCCTGATGCCTTAAAAGCAGCTTCCCTTCTGTCAGATGGACCTCCCTTTCTCATTTCATAAGCGGTTAGAATTCCATGTAGCTGAGACATAGTGAGAACACGGAGATTTTCTTTTTCTTCTATTGCAGATACTTTAGATTCAAACTTGGGGGATAAAGATCTTAGAACCTTTTGAACTACTATAGTTTCTCTTATTTCTTCACCCAAGTTTTTCATACAATTAACAATCTCATCTACCCGGAGAAAATAATTAGCCACACTTTCATCATTATACATCCTGAGAGTCTCATATTGAATCCTGAGTGTTTGAAGTTTAGCTTCCTTTACCTGTTCATCTCCTTCATAGCTAGTGATCATTTTGTCCCATATTTCTTTTGCTGATTTGAAGTGCATGACCTTCATGAATTCTGTTTGAGATATACTTCCTAATAGGGTAGCAACTGCTTTTGCATTTGTTTCATATGCCTTTTTTCCATCTGGATCTGTAGGAGTAGCTGAAGGAAAAGCATAGCCTTTTTCTACAATGTCCCAAACTTCTGTACCAAGAGATTGAAGATATGCAGTAACTCTTACCTTCCAATAATTGAAATTTGTTCCATCAAAAACCGGTGGCCTGATTGATGCTTCTTTCTCGTAGTTGCTCATGATGAATGATCTTCCTTCAAGCGATCAAGCTTCTCTGAAGGACCTGCTCTGATACCAATTGTTGGAAATAATACTGAGAGGGGGGGTGAATCAGTATTATCAGATTAATCAAACTTTTCAAATGCCCAAAACATATACGCTACTTCAGTTAAGTGAACCAGCGTGTACACGCTACTGTGACGAAGTAAAACAGCGTATAAGCAGAAAACTCACAATTTAGTTGGCTTATTCTTCAATTAAGTGCATCAGGACATTATTCATCATATTAACAGTAAACATGTGCAGTATAACAGAACAGATAAAAAGCCACACACATGAACACCAAGATATAAGGTGGAAACCCAATGTGGGTGAAAACCACCTGCTGCAAGTTGTCTCTATCTTTCTTAATATGAAACTTCAGTTTACAATCTTTTGTACTGGTGCAGCCTTATACCAGTACGCAGGCTACAACCTGCAGAAGGCTTCAACCTTCTCTCGTTCTCCAAACTTCCTTGGAAGGGAGCTCCAACCCCCTTTTTCTTTTGTACTAGCCAAAATACTAGTACGTAGGTGCTGACCTACAATCTTCCTTCTTCCAGGTATCACTTTTCATACATTTTCAGACTTGGATATTCCTGAAGCACAACATTACAATCTGAAGACCACAATTCATTCAATTTTCACAACAGATCATTGAAGCATAGAACAACCAACTTTGAATCACTGAACCACTGAACCCTGTCAATCACCAGTTACCAGAACACAGAGCAGACTACAGAACTCTGTAATAACAGTCAGATCCCACTGTAAACCCAAATCAAGCTTCAAAAGATATACGCTACTTTAATGAGCAGAAACCGCGTATACACGCGCTTTTACCGAAGCCAACCTGCGTACAGATCTAAAAATAAACTTTCTCAACTTGCAGTTGTACCAGATATTAGTTAGACTCAGAACGTAACATTGCGACAATATGCAGATCTAGAAATACGCATAATCAACCATAACATGATAGTGCATTTCAAACCATTTGATCCCGATCTCTCCTTAGATCTAGTTCTCCATCAACCGATGAGATCTCTCCTTAGCTCAGATCAACCAACTCAGAACCTGCATCTCAGATCTCTTTCTCTCTTAGATATTCATGCCTTGTCGAAAGATGATCTTTGCCTAATGATCTTCTTCTCCTTATATAGCCTTAGGCCTTTCTCAATACCAAGAGCCAAAACCATAGTAACACAATACCATCAACTTTAAAACTAGGGATCGACACGCCCGTCGAGACATAATGGTCCGAAATCATAGGCACAACTTCCAAGGTCTAACCACCATGAACCAAAGGAACCTTTCCACATACACGCGCTTTTTCTGAATCTAACTTGCGTGTACACGCGACTTGGGCTTAACGAAAGAGCGTGTATGAGCTTTCTTGCCATGCTGTACTGAGATCTGTCTTCTGATTGAGTTGCCATCACCTGTACTAACCTTTGAGCACCTGTACCATCCACTGAGTGAGTTGCCATCAAGGACAACACTTGAACCATAATGCCAACAGACACTCCATTCATATAATTGATGGCAAGGTCGATGTCACAAAAGAATCGTATCACACACTAGTGATGACGGGGATAGCAGAAGAAAGACTTTTGAAGCTACAAGGAACCTTTGCTCATGCACATAACGTTTTATACAGTTCTCACTATGATGAAGGTACATTTCCATCAAGTCTTCTATGGCATGCTATATTTTGACACTTGAACTATGACAAACTTTGTTTATTGAAGAAAAATGGTGTTACTGGTTTGCGTACAATTCCGAGGAAACTTAAGCAATGTGATTCTTGTATCTTAGGAAAGCACAATAAATAGTATTTTCATGATTCTCATTGTAGAGCACATAGAAAACTTGAACTCATTCATTCTGATTTATGTGGCCCAATGCTTGTTCATTCTACAAATGGTAATAAATATATGATGACATTTATTGATGATTGCACCAAAATGTGTTGGGTTTTGTTTTAGCGGGTACAACCACCCTCCAAATTTTTGGCTCACATGTGAATTTCAAAGCTTACCTTGGATCCTGCGATCGATCGTCCTTGTTGGTAAGCTGATGATTTCAAGCTCCCCTCCTTGATCCCAAGAGTTTTCCACATTCTCATCTTTATGCAGCATGTGTCATCGTTGGTAATATGGGCTGTTGTTTGTCATGCAAAAGGAATGTTGTTTTGCTTTAAGGGAATTGTATGTGCATGAGTGGTTGTCATCACATATACATGTTTCATACTCACTTCACGCACTCTTGTCAGAAAGGTTGTTGCATCAAGAAAAGTATGTCTTATGCATTCTGAATGGTCTATGTTGTCTCACTAAGTGTCCATGTGCGATCATAGTCAGGCCTTGCCAATGTTTACATATCTTTCATTGATCTCACACTTAGCAATTTTCCAAAGAAACCTAGCCCCATCTAGATTCCTAGAACTATGTGCTTTGCTTCTACAACCATCAAGCTTCCTCCCTTGCCTGCTGAAACCCGTAGTGTCCAGAGACACCAATCTCTCTTGCCTGCTGAAACCTCGCAGCTTGTAGAGACGCCAGCCAATACTGATCTCCAAAAATGTGCAGAGAAGTCAGGCAACCAACATTACCCTCTAGAAATGTGCAGAACAGTCCAGTTACACTGCACTCAAAAATTGCGTAGAGGTGTCCTCCCAGGGCCCCCATCCTGCAGCAGTATCCTATGCCTCAAAACTGCATAATGTTGTCCAAGCCGCCCTGTTTGTCTTGCATGCAAAAACTGCACAGACGGGCCTCCTAGGGCCTCATTCTGGTAGCAATCACTATCTGTTGAAATTGCGCAGATCTACCTCTCAGTGACTACAGGAAAAGGTGACATGCTGAAATCGTTTCCAAGGAGTTGAGGAGAAGGACCAAGGAACCAAGTAATGGAAAAGATTAGGACCGCATGCAAACTCCGTCAGATGCATGATCATCTTGAGGGTAAGTATGGTAAGTAAAGAACACCTTCCGAAGTACACCTCTTAGTTGAGTTTGCAGGACGACTTATCAATGTCATATCATCCTGTCCTTAGTAACATGCATGTGCGCAAACATGAAAGGTCATTGTATGTGTTTCTTCTACATGTGTTTCTTCTTTTTCACTTGTTTGACCAACTGTTGTCTTAGGCATGTTGATTATATGTCACGCTTGCGATCTCATTCTAGTGATGTTGAAGGTTGTGTTTGAGTTGTGTTTTCTATGTAAACATCTATCACACTCACACACGATGTCGCAAGCACTGTCATGCAAGTGTCATCACGGTCGTCCGAATGTCTATCTTAAGTGTCAGGCTTGTTGCTTGCACTCGTCGGTCAGTCACACTGAGTGTATGTTGTCTTGATGGTTCGAGGTGTCTTGTCATCAAGTCATGTTGAGTGTGTGTTCACAAGGTCATGCATGCACAAGTTCACTTGCTCACACACTTAGTCATTTTTCTGAAACTCTATCGACTGGACCTACCTCTAACAACCGAACCTTCGCTAAGCCGCACTATGTAGTCTCAACTCTCAGTCAACTTCTATTGCTGCCGAGAATCACGCAGATCTTGAGGCTGCTTCCCAGGAAGTGTACACTATGCAATCCTGGAGTCAGCTTGACTGGCTGTCACCAGACCAATGCAAACTTTTCTCTGCAAGCCATCTCAATCTGCGCTGCCCACGAGCAACACCATCAAGCCTCCAGCTAGTCAACTAGAGAGTTTGACCGAGCAATGGCCCTAGGACTCACTCGTCCAAAAAATTGTGCAGAATCTTCCAAGCATGCCCGCTTCCCCTGACTGAAGAAAACACATAGACATGCCGGATAGACACCTGCTGCCTATCACTACACTTCCCTAAAAAATTTGCAACTTTTCCAGCCAGTCACTCTATTAGCCGACCTGCTGCTCCTCCTAAAAATTGCACAGTTTTCATGAGAAGTCTCCTAGTTGCCCAACATCCCATTCCTCTCAGAAACTACACAAGGATGTCCAGTAAGACAACCTCCTAGATGTGCACAGTTTTTTCCAACAACCTCTCGTAGCCCATTGCCAGCTCCCTAGAAAAATTGTGTAATTTTTTCTAGCAGCCTCCCACAACCCACTACCAGCTCCTTGAAGAAATTTCATAGTTTTCGTTGCCAGTCTCCCTCTGCTGCCTGCACTATCTCCTTGAAAAATTGCACAGATCTGCCCTCTAGCTGAGCTAGATCCCACAGAAAATCACTACTGATTTGGACTACCCACATCAGCCTCCCAGTGACCTCTATGCAATTTTCATGTACAGTTTCCAAAGCCCGCATCCCCTCCTGAAATGTGCTCTGTGCAATTTCAGAGCTTTGTCCTCTCTCCCAGTCACTTTTATCCGAAAGCGAAAAACAATGCATCATGGTATACTAGGAGCTTTCTGGATTTGATGTTAGCTCGTCATGAGTGATTGTAGATATAGGTACATGGATGAGACATGGTGCGACAACGAACGGGATGAACAAAGAGTGCATGTTAGGAGACTTGCTCACGAATAGACAAACACATGGAGCATACTAAAGTACAAGTGAAGGAGAGACATTCACGTGCAACATCAAGCGAACACCAAGACCATCAAAAACTCTGCACACCTTTCCATGTAGAGGTGAAGCTATGATACACCAAGAGCACATCCATCACTCAAAATCACTACAACTCGACATGCACACCACCAATAACATGAACATACCGGCTTTGTCGTGTCGAGTCATGTCATGAGTCATCTCGGCCACATCACTACTATGGACCACACTATTGTAATTAATATAATGTGACGTGGAGGTCCAAGAGACCCACATGTAAATCTGAAGAGTCATGTAAGTCAAACAGTCAGGAGGGAAGTCGAATAGCCACAAGGGTTAGTTTTACCGTTGGCTATAAATACCCCTCATTTGTACATGCAAAAGACTTTTCACCTTGGCTCCTCCCACATAGCCTTGAGAGTTTGTAATCTTTTTTTGAGGAGTGAGCAACGGTTCCAATGCCCTGCCATCGAGGTTAGTGATGTAATGGTGTACGGATGTGTCTTGGAACTTTCACTTAATTCAGAAGCCTGTTAACAGGCCAACACGTTTTCACACACGTATTGTATTCATTTGTAAGACAATTCTTTGGACACTTGTAATGCAAGCTGCTATAACTTGTATTAAGACAGTTGAATTATTTCAGTTGTTTTAGTACATATGTTATTGGAAATGTGTTGAATCAGTTGCTAATGTTGTCTTGCCCATGTGGGTTATCTTGCTGGACACTCGATAGATTCATTCGCTAGGTGTTGTACATGCTCTCTGTCCACCTTGTGTTTGTGACTGCCGCATCCATGTGGACTACTTCGCCGGAATCTGTGCATGTCTAGTTGTGTTTTGTGTCTCTAGTAGAGTTGGGACTATTCCCTTTGAACCTAAGACTCACTTCCACCCTCTCCATCTGCAATGAAAGAAATTTGACACAAGCGGCACTAAGCACTCACTAGGCATGTGAACTTCGCTCTTCGAAGACAAACAAAACCACTCTCACATGCTAACAAGCAAGAGCTATGACATATCTTTAAGATAATGGAAACCGGGCCATCGTACCAAATGGGACTCCTACACCAAATGGTGTGAGGTCTAGTTAGGACTTCATACCGGGGAGATCCCCTGAATGTTGGCGGGTCCGACACTGTCAACATTTCTGGCGCTAGAAGGCGGGTTATATGAGAGGTTGAGTCCTCACAATCTGTTTTGAATCTCAGCATACTTATCATGACTAAACACATAATTTATCTTCAGGAGTTTATTTCTTATGAAAATGACTTTGAAATCTCGGAAGACATCCAGAATAACTTGTCACATAAAACATAAGATGGTGGAGGCCAAATAGCATTGGTTAGACACACGGTTAGTGTTGTAGGCTCATGTGAAAGGCATGAAATCTTTGAATATTACATGACCTGCGCGTTGTTCGCATACATGCTTCGAGGGCACCCACTGTAATGATGTGCCACGCTACCTGGAAATCCTATTCATTCTCTCCCTCATTTGGTCGTAGAGATAGACCATGCTTTCAATCATTTTGATCATAAAGAGCTCAATAAAGAAATTTTGAAATTACAGAAAGCATCTAATAAATCCGTTGAGAAATTTCACACATGCTTTTGTAATATTTCATACTGATTTCTTGAAGATGAGATTGATTGGAAGTTTCTCGATGGAAGAAGTATCTTCTTTACATATCCGAAAACCCACTATTCTTAGAATTAGTCAAACCCCTCCCATCATACCTTAGTGTTAAAGCTGCCAAATCTAAGATGGATGAGGTCACTGTCACAAGTGATTGTCAGTCCTCTTCTCATCAAAGAACTCTAGATTTGTAGTGCAAGGTGGGAGAAGGTGTGCGAACATCTGTTGAACTGTCACATCCTCCTACCCAACCCGCTCTTAGTATCTGCATAGATTTGGCTTGCAAGCCTACTGGTTATCATGTGGACTTGTTATGCAAACCTCTGTCCCCACGTTTTGATGATCCTTCAAATTGTATTGTCTTGTGTTCTTTTGTTCAGACTCCACACATGTTGTGAACGAGGATCAAGTTTTCGACGGAGGTGGTGTTGTGCAGCTAACCTGCGCTATCATTCATGATGAGTGTGTGTGGGAATATAAAGAAAAACCTACAGTGAAGGATGATTTCCTTCCATCTCCACCTCATCTGATCTATGCTAACATCCCTTGTGATTCTGTCACTGTTGATTTCCCCTGTGAAAACTTGTTTCCAGATGTTTCTACTTCCAATCATTCACATGACACGTCAGATGTCAGTATGTCATTACATTACAGAGAGGACACATCTTCCTCTAAAAATCCATCCCATATGTCATCTATCATTTCTGAAAACACAGAGGGTGAGAATCATTGCTTCTCATCTACCCCTCTACATGATTCATCAAATCATGAGGATGCCGACGAACATCCAATTTTTTTTATTGTGGCTGTAGTGAACTCTGTACTTCTTCATTTGATCACGACGTTGCTTCACTCACTATTAATCTATCTAGGTCACTAGTCTCTGACGATCTACCTATTGACGGAGTGGAAACCACGTAGGCTATCAAGGCACTTCAGCTTGGGATGATGGTTGTGTCAGGCCCTCACTGTCCTAAGCTTAGTTCCACTTCTGATCAGAAAATTTTCAAAAATCCCAAGTCTCATCATCACTCTCTTCTTTGCATTGAAGATCAACCAAAAACTTAGATTTCGCTTCCTCCACTTGAATCACACGATCCCATTGCTCAAGCTTTGGAGGAATCTTACACAATGAGCATGCTTGCAAAGCATAAGCTATTGGTCTTTTTCATGTTCGCTCATATGTCATAGTCTAGAGACTGTGTATGTTTACCATCTGCAGAATGTGTCGCAACACCATGGATCGTCTGTAGAAAGTTTGTTTTGTGCATTCACTCTTTTCTATTTTGTGGATGTTTTAGAACTTGAACTGTGTTGGTCTTCGTTGATCTATCTTTCTTTTTCTCTAGTTTACATGCATATCATTCTTGTTAACCATGTCTTCACCAACATGGGCCATCCAATGTGCTGGTGGCTGCATTGGAAATATCATTTCACGTTAGTAGGCCCATGCACTGTTTAGCGTAGGAGTAAGAGTAGTATTTGCTTCTTGCTTTGCATGTTTGTTTGCTTGCTTACTTGGTTTGGTTTGCTCGCTTGCTTGCTTTTCTTACCTGTTTTTATTTCACTTTTCTTCTACATTTTACTTTATTCTTTCTTCGCTTTCTTGTACCTTTAGGTTAGCCTCTCGTGAAGACGTGTTTGGGTCTCGAGACAAGATGGGAAAATCTAAGAGGACCTGTACAACTATCAACACTTGGTTATCTATTGTCCTCTCTCTTTATGAAAAGCTTGTTGTCTTCAGTCGATGATGCCTTGATGGAAAACACGTTCTTTTTAGAGTGAATCTTGGTGAAAACACAACATTTGCGCTCTAACTAGCACCAACTACTCTAGTCGATTGTTTTGGGTTAACCGTTGTCAACTCAGTCAAGTAGAGTAAGGTGAGGGGGAAAACCTTAACAAGTATGTTAGAGGTATACATAATATACTTCTTGTTGAACCTCAAAATTTCCCTCTCCTTGACAACTTTTCTCACTTCTTTCCCTTGTTTTCCATAAAAAGATAGATCTCCATCACTGATAAATGATAGATTTTCTCTCAAGGAGGACATTAAATGAGACATGTTATACTTTTATGTTTTTGCTATTTGAATAAGTTTTTGCAAATTAGCTACGGAACACAGCCTATTCTACAGTTAATTGTATGTTTTCTAGCCACTTCCATGGTTTAGTAGGTTACAGGTGTCAAACAAAGAAACCAGCCACATGGGCATCTCTGGAATCGTCTTGACATGGATCCTATCCTAGTCACCCAGCCCAGATAAATAAAAAAGCCATCTCAAGACCACAGTAAAAGGTGGAGTCAAACATATGAAACCCGGAAGCAATAGGAGTCTTTGTCTACCCTTTCGTGGTTAATTAATAAATCCAACAGTTCTGTTGAAGCATTAACTCGAATCAGCCACTTGTGTCAACAGTTATGTGCAACCACCTTGTTCTAATTCAAGTCACCTGTAGCTGATCAAACATTTACGCAATCCAGTTGTGATACGTGTAGACCACCTGTAGCTAATTTTCCTCAAAAGACAGTTATGAATATTTTCTTTTAAATACTAGTTGTACAGAACCAGAAAGGGTTCAAAGTTTTTGATGTATTAAGTTTAGAATTATCAACTCTGTAATTTTGGACTTTTGTTCCTATTTTATAATACAAAGCCATGTGTTGACTGATGATCATTTGAAGGAGCATTTTGAATTAAGTTAGCAGCTCAACCCAGTCAGTTGCAGAGGGCCCCTACACTGAAGGAGGTTTTATTTTCATTTGTTTTTTTTGTTTAGTTTTAATTTCATCATTTGCTTTTAGCAGTGTTTGTAACTTAGGTTGATTTCTTGTAGTTTGATTTCTTTTAATTTTGATCAGTAGCATAATGTTAGAATTCAATTGTGCAGTCTTGTTTCTCCAATCCATTTCATAAAGGAAATGACCTTGTTTCTAAACAGAGTAAGATTGAAAGTAATGAGGATGCATTGTTGATTAGTTTACTCACTATTTTTGTTATTTATTTCAAAGTTCAGGTTATCAATGCACTGTATTAGTGAATGTTTTTGGTCACCATTTCAAGCTAGTATCCATCCTAAACTAAATGGTTAAACATTCACTTTACATAAGGGTTGAAACCAATCAGTTACCTTTTGCATGTTTTTATTTTTATTTTTCTAGATCATGAAGTACAAAAGTTGCTTGAATTCCATCTCAAGGAGGTTATCTTTCAAAATTGAAGGTTAGAGTAACTAGAAGTACTTCAGTTAATTTCATTCCCTGTATTTATTTCAACATGACTTACAACTTTACCTTTTGGTTTTAAGAATTAGATTCATGAATTAGGATTAGATGACAAGATATGACAGATGCTCTGTTTTTTCCTTCTTTTAACTTAGATTTTGACTAGTTTTAAGCTCTTGGGTTCACCTTTAGGAAGTTTAGATTCAGTTTCTCAGAGTTCAAATTGTACATCATTAGGAATAAAAGAACAAAAACCCCAAAACAATATAAAATACAAAACAACGAAGTAACAAGGGTTAACTAAGCACATACAGTGCAGTACACTTCATCAGCTTACGAAACTCGGTTGATAATTTATGCAAAGAAATTTAGGACACTAAATTGACTAAACATTTTGGCGCCTTTGCCGAGGAAGTGTAATTAGGTAACCTTATCTCTTACATTCAAAAAAAAATTTATATGCATAGAAAAAGAGACTCTAGGGGTAGATTTATAGCTAGAGGCATGAGTTCAATTCCTACAACACCACCTACTCCACTAAGAACAAGAAGAGATACACCTCCATCTCAAGCTCATACTCCCAGCCATAGAACTCCTGAAATTCTAAGGTCAGAAATCCAATCAAAAGAATTCCTACTTCATCTACCAAGGCAGTCCTGGAGGAGAAAAATCTTGGGTTTCCAACAGTAGGAGTAGCCTCTTTCACCTCCACAGGGGAGCACATTTTAGTTGAAGAATTAGGAATACCTGGTGAGGAAGAAGAAGTAGAACCTCTCTCCCATATCCCATTAATAGAAGAACCAGAGGAAGAGAAAGTAACCTTGTAGGTTGAACCTTATATTGACTCTGAAGAAACTACAATGGCAGAAGAAGGAGAAGATGGAGAATTCACACTGTTTGGAGGAGGTGGTAGAGGAAGAGGTAGAGGAAATAATGGAGGAGGCAGAGGAAATAGGGAAATAGATAATTCTTTTGGATTCCCTATAGTGGATGAAGAAACGAATGCCACAATGAAAAATATCTCACATTCTGTCCTCCCAAATTTCCATGGGTTAAAAAGTGAGGATCTTGAAACAATTTTATTTGAGTTTGAATTCTTGTGCAGAACCTATGATTATTTAGAAGAATCTCAAAAGCTTAAGTTGTTCCCTTCAACACTGAAAGGAGCTGCTTTGAAGTGGTTCATGGGGTTAGTCACTCAGTCCATTAGAACATGGAATGACATGAAAAAAGTATTTTTGGATAGGTATTTGGTATTGCATGCCTACCAATCACAAAGATGAAGTGTTCAAAATGATGCAAAGAGAAGATGAAAATTTAGAGGATTTAATTGAGAGATTCAACTATAATTTGAAAAGAGAAAAGATGGAAAATTTAGATGAAGATACCTTAAAAGCTCTTTTATTAAAAGCCATTAGAGATGAGTGGATAGATATCCTTAAAATTATGGGGAAGGGAGATATCTCTCAACTCCATAAAATGACATAGGAGAATTATGTGTTCATCTCTCAAGAGGGAAATCCAAAACTGAGAAAGGTCCAAGAGATCCTTCTCTTGTTAGAGTAAATAATTCTACAACTGGATCAGTGAGTAGGGCAGAAATTGGTAACATGCTTGATGAATTCAAAACAAATATTCTAGGGAGCCTTAGTGAGAAAATAAACACCCTTAAGTTGCAAAACAAGAAGATAACTGAGGCTGATGCTTTAGCTATTTACTGTCCAAAATGCATAAAAAAAAATGCCTTAAGAGAATTCCCTTTGGATGCAAAAATTATAAAGACTTGTATGATTTTCTCTGAAAACCATGAGACCAAGGGTTGTCCTTCGGTTCTAGGTATTAAGGTTATTTTTCAAGAAGAAACAGTTCCAAATTCAGTAGAACTCCTTTGCTTTGTCTCTATAAGACCTTGGAAAGGGCCACAAAATCAAGGATTTAACAATCAAATGTATCTTCGACCCCCACCAAATTGGAATTCTTCGCAGCAACCTTGGCATTAACCTAAATCTCAATCTCATCCTTGCACTCAAGGAGTACAAAATCCTTATGGGAGATTTTCTCAATATTATCAATATCCTCCATCATATCAGAATTATCCTCCCCCACACATTCCACAACAAAATCAACGACCGCAAATTCAAAATCAAAACCCTCAACTTTCATTACAATTTTCACAAAAAATTCCACAACAAATTCCACAACAAAACCAAAATCCTCAACTCTTACTTCCTTTTCAGCAGAGACCAAATCAGTTACCTGCCTAACCATTACCAAATACCAACAATAAAAATCCTCAGAATACTTACATGGTGGAAGGACAACAATTTCCAACTTATATGATCACTCCTCTAGATCTCAATGATGTTCAACTAAGATCTGGTAGGATATTAGAAAAGGAAAGGCCTTCTGTAGTTATTCAGGAACAAGACAATTCTGAGGAAGATTATCTATAGCCTAGTAAAAGTTTTGAGGGAACATCTCTCCAAAACCAAAATACTGAAAATGAAAAATAGAAAGAACCAATGAACTCAACTCCCATCATTGAGCAACCAATATCTACTTCTGCACCTCCTTTTCCTGAAAGATTACAAGTTGATAAAGGAGTAGAAAAGTAGATCATGTTGCCTAATTATGATTTTCTAGATGAATTAAAAAATTTCTATATCAAAATCCCTTTATTACAAGCCATTAATGAGATTCCAATCCTAGCTAAAACAATAAAGGAGTTGAGCATAAAGAAACCAGGAAGAAAAGCAAAGGAAACAAAAAGAATTCACCTGGTAGGAAAAATAACAGATATAATGATGGGAAAAATTGTCATACAAAAGTATGTAGATCCATGAAGTCCAATTGTGAAAAAACATATCAATGGAGTTGAAATTCCAAATAAATTCATTGACTTAGGAGCAACGATAAACATCATGAGTAAACAAACCATGGAACAACTCAAGCTTCCTAATCTTCTTTTACACACCTACATTACTGCAATTAGCAGACAGATATGTAATCGAACTAGGTGGAGTGTTAAAAGATATTTCAATATCCTTATATTCTTGGGAATATCCTGTTGATTTATGATCTTAACCTCCAAGAACAATCTAGGAGGACATCCACTCATATTAGGAAGACCTTGGTTGGCCACAACTGATGCTTTCATTAGTTGTAGATCTGGTGATATGTATATTTCTGATGGGAATTCAACAAAGAAATTCACTCTATATCCTCCAATAATAACAATCACAGAAATAGATGACAAAGAATGGATTGATGATGAAAATGACATTCAACTTCTCTTTACTATTTCATATATTAGTGAAGATAGTCAAATCTTAAATATAATGGAAAATTTTGAATCATCTCCAGAATATGAACATGATCAATTTCAAAAATCCAATATTGAATATTTTTCATCTAGGTAGATGTCTCTTTATTCTATGGAAGAATTTGGTAGCTCTACAATTGAAATCTTTCCAGGGAGAACATTGAACATAAACAATGACTTGGAGAAATTACAACGGGAAAAGCTAATCAAGACATTACAACAACATTCTGCTGCATATGCATGGGAATATACTGACATGAAAGGAATTAGTCCTAAGACTTGTATTCATCACATCTACATTGAGGAAAATTCTAGACCTATCAGACAACCTCAGAGAAGGATGAATCCGAATCTTAGGGAAATTGTGAAAGAAGAACTGCAAAAACGGCTGAATGTGAACTTTATTTACCCAATTTCAGACAACCAATGGGTTTCCCCTTTAGTGATTGTGCCTCAAAACAATGGTATATGGAGGGTGTGCATTGATTACTGAGAATTGAATAAATCTACCCTTAAATATCATTTTCATTTTCCCTTTATAAACCAAGTGTTAGATACATTAGCAGGTAAGAAGTATTTCTCATTCTTGGATAGTTTTAGTGGTTATAATTAGATTCAGGTAGCACCTGAAGATCAAGATAAAACCACATTTACTTGTCCATGGAGTACTTCCTTTTGGGTTATGTAATGCACCTGCAACATTCCAAAGAGGAGTACTAGGAATTTTTTATGATCTAATACATGATTGTGTAGAGGTATATATGGATGACTTTACAGTCTATGAGAATACATTTGAAGAAGCTTTGGAAAAAGTTCTTAAAAGATGTAAGGAAGCAAACCTTTCACTAAGCCATGAAAAATGTTTTATGATGTTTACAGAAGGTATTTTTTTAGGGCATCACATTTCAAGAGATGGGGTTAAAGTTGATAAATCTAAATTTGAATTCATCTCTAAATTATCAATTCCAAATTGCCAAAAGGATGTTCGAATTTTTCTAGGATTTATAGGATACTATATACGATTTATAGAAAATTTCAATAAATAGCATCCATACTCTTCAAATTACTCACCAAGGATTGTGAATTCAATTGGAATCCTGACTTCCAGTTAGCATTTGAGACTTTAAAAACAAAAATTTCTGAAGCACCCATCTTGAGAGGTCCAAATTGGAAACTACCTTTTCACATTTCAACAGATGCTTCAGATACAACGCTAGGAGCTGTATTAGGACAAAAAGATTTGATTCCCTATGCCATCTACTATACAAGTAAGAATTTAAATCCTACTGAGTTGAATTATACTATAATTGAAAAGGAATTTTTAGCTATTTTTCATGCAATCAACAAGTTCAGACTTTATATAACAGGCTATGAAACCTTTTTTCATACAGATCACTCTGCAATTAGATACTTAATGAATAAACGTATTAATAATGGCAGAGTTACAAGATGGCTTTTACTCTTGCAAAAATTCAATATTATTGTGTTAGATAGACCTAGAAAAAAATTGTTGATTTCTTGTCCATAATTCAAAATATCAAAGATGACACTCGAGTTGAAGATAAGTTTCCTGATGAATATCTTTTTGCAATGACTACTCAAACTCCTTGGTTTTCAGATATTGCTAATTACTTAGTCACAGGGAAATTGCCTTCACATTTGTTTCCTACAGAGAAAAGAAAAATCATTTAGATAAGTTCAAGATACTTATGGATCACTAATGAATTGTATAAAACAGGCCCAGACCTTATGATCAGAAGATGTGTTAGGGAAGATGAAATTCTTGAGATTCTTAAGGCATGTCATGATGAGCCATGTGGTGGACACTTTGCTGAAAAGAAGACAACCTATAAAATCCTTTCTTTAGGACATTATTGGCCATCCATCTTCAAAGATGCCAAAGAATATGTCAGGAGGTGTGACAACTGCTAGAGGGTAGGGAAACCTACTCCTTCAAATGAAATGCCACTACAAATTCAGGTACTCATTGAACCTTTTGAAAAATGGGCCTTGGATTTTGTTGGACCAATTAATCGTTCATCTAAACAAAAGAATTATATATTGGTATGCATTGATTATGTCACTAAATGGGTAGAGGCCAAAGCATTACCTTTTGCTAATGAAAAATCTGTAGTTAATTTTCTTTTTGAGGACATCTTCACACGTTTTGGTGTTCCAAGAGAAATTGTGACAGATCAGGGATCTCAATTTACATCTAAAATGGTGAAGGGTCTTGTGGAAGATTACAAGATCAAACATGGGAAATCTACTCCCTATCAGCCACAAGAAAATCGTAAAGTTGAATCTACAAATAAGGTGATTGAAGGAATTCTCATTAAGACTGTGCATCTACATAGAAGAGATTGGGCAGAAAGGCTTCTTGAAGCCTTATGGGCATATAGAACTACATGGAGGAACGAGACATACACCCTATGAACTTGTTTACGGGAAACAAACCTTGTTCCCTATAGAGCTTCAAATAAAAACCTTCAAGATGGCAGTCCAATTAGGACTGGATTTATTAGAGGCACATAAACATAGATTGGAGCAACTCAATGAACTTGATGAAATCAGGCAAGATGCAGTTCAAAGAACCAGTATAGTCCAACAGCAGAGGGCTAAATGACATGATAAATATATTAAGGAGAAGAAGTTTCAAGCAGGAGATTGGGCACTGTTGTTCGATCCAAGGTTCAAAGATTTTCAAGGGAAGTTTCAAACTCATTGGCTTGGGCCATATGAGATTGAAGAAGTCTTTAATAATGGAGCAGTAAAGATAAGGACGATAGATGGAAGCAAAATACCTCTTCTTGTGAATGGTCATCGGTTGAAGATATATCAGAAACCAATTTCAAGAGAGGAGTTCATTAATATTTTCCAGAATAACTCTGAAATGAAGCTAGTGAAGAAGAATTCTTCTTCTCCACTAACTTAGTCTTTATTTTCCCTAAAAAATGATAAATAAATTAAAAAAATAAATAAAATTGTATGAGGTTGAAAACTAATCATTGATTGGCATACTCATACAGAAAATATAGGGTGAAAATCAGAGATTTCTGACATCCTATATTTTCCATTCCCTTTCTGTAATAAGTAGTGACAAAAAGCTACATTCATTTGCAGTTTAGAGTATGCAAATTCATCATCTCATGCCATCTCATTTTGTTTTCATTTTTTTTACAATTCCACTTCATCTCACTGTCATATTTCATTTACATTTTATATTTTTACAGTTTTACCCCATTTCACCCAATTTTTCATTTTATCTTACATCTCATTCCATCTCACTGTCATAACTCATTTCCCTTTTTTTTTACACTCATATTCCATAGCCATATTTCACCTTTCCTTCTTTTCACATTTTGCAGCTGATTCCATTCCGCAGCTAATCTGATTCTGCAGTTACAACTTACTTATCAGCTCTAGCACAATTGTACAGCTCACAAACAAATCATGAATGCAGGGAAATTGAAGAATCAAGTTTTGGAGATCAACCATGCTCAAAGTACCTATGGATCAACACCAAAAGAATTATCAAGCAAAAGGTTAAGTTCTAAAGGTAAAATGCAAATTTATTTCGAACAAGAAGTTACAAACATAAGTCATGTATAATATGAATGATCGTATGTCTCCTTAACAAGTCATCATTTGATTTGACTGCTGGTGAGCACCAGTATTGCAGCAATGATGCTGCAACTCCTGGGCTGCCTACTTTACTCTTATCAACCCTGTAGTTCGTATCAAACTTGGAAGCATCAATGTTGTATGCATAAGTAGTAGTTCTTACTGCAGGTTGTCACTTGGTCAGTCGGCGTAAGATCATTAGGAGCTCAAGCCAACTTCTATGGATTCCAGAAGAAGCTCTATATGTGATGAAAGGAGAGAAAGATTACTCTACATATGCTACTCTAACTGCAGAAAGGAGAAGACTGAAATGTAAAGCAAACCTAGTAAATCCCAATTAACCAACTAATCCTACTTTTGCAGAAAGCACTATGAAAACCATGAAAGGAATGCCATTACCTAATCAAGGAAGTAAAAAACATCTAACTAAGCTATTTCTGGAAGTAAATAAGTAAAAAAACATCTTTTTGGATTTTTATGTCTTTTTATGTGAATTTGGCATGCATGTAATTTATTGTGTGTGAATTTGGCAGTGAATAGGTGGCGTTGGAGGGTGGCTTTGGGACTTGAGAGAATGTAGGATGGTGTGGATGGGTCCTAGGAAGTCTCAGGTGGCCTTCTAGAGGCTTTTCCCACACACAGCCTTCAAAAGAAAGCCTACAGGAAAATCTACAGGAGGAAAACAAGGCAACTACAGGAGGAGGCTAAGAGCAATTTTCACTGTTTTTAGGGTGTGAGAGTGGGTGGAAAAGGTGGATAAAGGTTGGAATGAGGTGTTAGGGTGCCTAGGGTCTACCAAGAATCACCAGGGGAGAGGAAGATGATTGGGTTTGCTCAAGGAGAGAGGAAGAAGTTCTATGGAAAATGCAGGAAACTAAGGCAGAATTGAGGTGAGATTTAGGCGACCTATAGGGCATGGATCAGATGGAGGATGGGATGGATGATAAGCTGGCCTACTGCTAGAAGAGATTCTACTACAAAGGAACTGACAGTCAACCAATAAGATCAAACAAGCAATGAAATGAGTACATATAGAAAAACAAAGTTGCATAAAAATGGTCTAAACTATGATATATGAAAGGAAATGCTGAGAAATGTTGAAAGAAAGGAAAGCATGAAAGAATACTATTGCAAATAAATAAATGAGCATGATGAAGAAGATCTGAAGAAAAGCAAAGCTAGACTATTAACCTACTAAAAGCTACAAACACTAGAAGTCCTATGAATGAGGAAAATCTGTGTTTTTGGGGCAACAAGAGGGTCTTTGCCTCAAATCATGGTCCCAAAGGGAAGAAGAGAGGCCAAGGAACTCTTGCTAGCCTTTTGAATCTTCTTTTTATCACTGCTTAAACTATTATAGAGAGCACAAATGGAAGCAAACTACTGAATCATCAAAATAAACCTATTCTTAACCATAAAAGAAATACATCTAACAACAACCTAATCTACAAATTGAAATAAACATACAAATGAGGGTAAAGAGGAGCTTGGCTAGTTGGATTGGGCCCTAACCCAAGAGCTTCAGCCCTCTGAGGTAACTCAATGCTAACTCAAAAAGGATTCCATCTTTATTTCCAAAACAATAGCAAGATTACATGAAACATTCACAAAATAATAAGCTTGAAGTTGAGTAGAGTTTACATAAGCAAAAATCCAACAAAAATCTGACCCTAGTGAGACCCTAGGCCTCTCTACTTATACAAATGAAGCTACCAACAACTTCCTTAAAGTTAGGGAGGCTTGGCTCACAAAACTCGAGATGATCATCAGTCATCCTCCACTTGCTCAACTGCCTTCTAGTGCATGATTTGGCTGCTTATACTCCGAGCTGAATGAAGGGGAATTCGAAGTGAGGAGTAATAAATGAGGGGGATTCCCTCCTAAAAGTCCTCTACTTTGTCCACTTTGAGTTATTTCTGCCATTTGTCCACTGGATCTTTGACTTTGACCTCAAAATTCATCAATAATCTGCATTAAACACATGTTAGACCACATGGCATCGTAACTAACTCAACTCACTCCATAAGCATACACATAATTAGAAAATCATACAATAAGCTAAGAGAATGGTTGATTTGACTAGGTTAGGAGGTACAATGAGCCCATATAATTACCCATTCATGAATCATCACCCCCCTACTGAAGGTGTTGCTCATCCTCTGAGTAACTTAGTCCATCTCGTCATCTTTTATGGCCATGGTGGCCTCCCTAGCATCCCAAGCTTCTGATGTGGTCTCCTCTTCCTTGCCATAGAATCCTGCCTTCCTTTCTATCTCTTCCCACTGCTCCTCCTCTTCTTCTTCTCTTCTGCCTTCCAGCATGCCTAACAGTAGTGGGGGACTTAGTTTGAGGCCAGTCCAGTTGACCTTCAGCCTCTGCATGGAGTGCTTGTACATTGGAACTCTTCTTAATGCCTCCTTCATCCTCATGGGGGAATGATATTTCCTAATTTGCATACTGTGTGGTAAGGTGTTCCATCTCCTCATGCATGCATGCAAGCAGTCATCCCCAAGTAGCCTTTGCATATCCTCAAAGTGTGCAATGGCTTGTGCCTAATCACTTATATATCTAGGGGCAATCTAAGGATTATTGGCAAGCAGGTTGTGTGTGCTGATGAGTGCCATGGGATCTGGTGGCTCAACTCTTATCATTAATGGCTCATTCTACTCTTCTATCACCAATCTTCTTATTTCTTCTACCGTCAACTCTTCATGGTTCATCCATGAGGCCATGGCCATTAGTTACAGGTCCCCTAGCCTGGCATTAGGGTCCCACACATTCATGTTTGTGAGGGCCATGTTATGTAGGTAGAATTCTACCATCTTTGCCTTATCCTCCGATGTTCTTTGGTCACATAGATCCATAAACTGCTTGTAATCTTGGAAAGGCATTGTGCCTCTTTGTGCAAAAGTCTTTATCTGAAATTGTAACCATTGGTCCTTGAGATATAGCCCACAGGATTTTGCTGATGTTCTACATTGCAATGCCTCCATGGATAAGCTGGCCATGCATGCCAGCTGGGTCTCTTTCTCTTGCAGCTGCCTCCTTAGCAATTCATTTTCAGTCTCAAGGTGGCTTCTTGTAATTGCTTCCCTATGTCTGATAGCACTCAACTCTCTGCCCATTTCTCTGAGTTTTTTTTCCATGTGGCCAATATCCTCAACTCCTTTAGATTTGGCTATTTGCATCCACCTATGTGTTCTTATTCTCTCTTTCTCTAATTCAAAGAATAGTGGAATTGCAAATCTTTGTGGAGTTATCCTTCCTCCCTCAAGTAGATTGTAGTAGGAGGCAAGAATAGGCTAGGGATCAGGTTCTTGTAGCTCTGTTTCTTCCTCCTTTACTTGTGGCTGTCCTTTCATCCTTTCCTCAAGCTTTTGGGTCTCTTGTAATTTTGACAGTGTCTCCTGTAGAACTGTCTAAGCCTCCTGTAGGACTATTTTTGGGTCTTGTAGTTCTACCTTTTCTTTCCATGTGGGAGATCTAGGAGTGCCCCTTTCATATGAGATAGGTGCCTTGGAAGGGGATTCTTTTCCTTGGGCAGAGGGTGAATCTTCAATTGTAATTGGCACTTTTGAAGAGGGCTGAGGTTTGCTTGTTTTGATTCTTGTGCTCTTCCTCGCCCTGAAATACATGGAGGCCTATCTTTTCCTCTTTTGCTTTGGCTTGATTGGTGTACTGAGGTAGTGAGGGCAGCTACTGCCTCCCTTTCCAAAGTCTCAGGGGACCCTTCTCCTTGTTCTTCCTTTTCTACCTCTTTTTCTCCTCCTTCTGTCTCTGTTTGCTCTGTTTCTTCCTGCTCTATTTCTTCAGCTTTCTCCTCCTCTATCTTAGTTTGTTCCTCCTTCCTTCCTTGTTTTTCTATGTCACCAGTGGCTTCACCTTCTCCCCATTGCTACTCTTCCTCCTCACTACCAGTAGGACTGATATCATAGGTTAGGGCCTTTATGTCATCCTCATCTGTCATGTTTCGAAAGACTTCCCATGCTATAGGGAGTGCAAATGTATGGAGGGCTTCTTCCACTAGGATTTTGATTAACCCATGGTGAGCTAGCTGCTTTGAATTCCTTGCTTGAAATTTAGTGTTGGAGTCAATGAGGGAATCCAGGAGGAAGTAGGGGACACTGAGCTTCTGAGGGGCTGGAGTGTCCATGCCATACCTTAATTCATGAAGGATTCTAAAGTGATAGCCATAGACAATGTTGTATCTCACCTCACAGGAAATGTATTTGATTATTTGGTAGCTAACCTCATCCCAAGGATATGGTATGCTAGCCCTTCTAATGCCATTTTTATCCTCTACACAGTTTTCATTGTTTTGGAAAAAGTTTTTCTTGGCAGCCTAGCCAATTGGTTTCTCATCCTTACTCCAAGGCAACCCAAGAGGAAAGGTAGTGACCCTACTGATAAATTTAGGGGTTATCTCCATGGAAAGACCTCTGAAGGTGATAGTGGAATGTGTTCTTGTGTGAGAGACCAAAGAGTGGGAAAATTCTTGGGAAATATCCTCATCAAACCCTTAGAATTTCTCAAAAACATTCATCCAATTTGCTCTTGTGAATATGTCCACTACTTTGGGATGTGCATGGAGCCTAGTGGAGTTGGTGGGATCCTTTCTCATAAATCCTCCTGTCATTTTGTTTATACTCTTTTGGGAAACCAAATGTGGAGATGGAGACAACAATTTTTGAGAAAAACAGAGAAACAGAGGAGACTGTGTTTTTTTTTTTTTTTTTTAAATAAGCAGAATTTTTTGATGTATTTCCTCCTCCTAAAGGCTTTATTTCCTTCTCAAATTGAAACCAATTTTTGAATATATTGATATTCAATGGGGGCATGCATGGAACCTACCTCCTCAGACTGAAAATCGTGCTAAAACCCATGTTTTCTTCCTTCAAAACAACTCACTGCCCCTCCTGTAGAAGCCTGCTGTCCCTCCTGTAGAATTCCTGTAGGTGCTTCTGTAGAACCTGTAAGTGCTCCCGTAGAAAATGACGAGAGCAGGAATAAGGGAGAGATCAATGGAGGACGATGGTTACGAGGCTGTGGGGGCACAAGGACACTGTTGTAGCTAAGTTACAAGGAGAGAATGAAGGAAAAGGTGGTGAGAGTGCTCAGGGAGGAGTACTTATTACCCTTTATGGATATTTCCAGTGATGGGGGGTTAGCTGGAAAAGTATACGTTAGCCATATTCGGACCGTTGGTCCCCACTTGCCTTTTTATCATGGCCCCTCCTTGTAATCATCCCTCATGATTGCATCGGAGTTCACACTTCCTCCACTACCTGTCCTTGACATCTTTCTTGAGTTGACTGTGCGCACATGTGGGTGACATCTCGGATGAGTGGAGTCAACTAGATGAAGGTGGCCAAGTTAACTAGCCACCTTTCCCTCGTTCAACCTCAACCATCTTTTTGCTTTTGCATGACCTCTAATTACACAAATGCAAACAAAGGAGCGGGTTAGTTACTTACCTGTGATCTGAATGTATTTGTTTTGAGGTGCTGTGGCTCTCTCTCTGCTGCATGCCTTGATTTCTTTTGATGCATGATGTTTGCTTGATGATGTGTGGCTTTGTCTTGTGCAAGTTCTTCTCTGGTTAGGTCTGAGCTTCAGGTGCCTTCTCAACCTTCATGTGTGCATTCTCTTGCTGCTGGTGTTGGGTTTTGATGGGATCAGCTGCTACAGGAATTCCTACAGGAGCTCCTGTAGCGGTTTCTCCCCTTGAAGCTTTAGCTTCTTTGTGTGCTTGGAGCTTCAAGGAGGATGCCAAAGATGTAGATAGATATGGAGAGGTAATAGGTAGTCTTCAGGTGAGGTGGATGGTGTGGCTTCCTCTCTTATTTTATTTGTTTTTTTCTTTTCCTGAAAAACTGTTTTTTTTGTGTGTTTTTCTTGGACAGGAAGAAGAATGATGCTTGGGGTGTGATTCAGGCTTGGTAATGATGGAAAGGAGGTTTGAATACTGTAGGAGGGTTTATAGGTTTTTTATGAAGTTTCCTTGTCCCTCAAATTGCCTTTTAAATCCATTTCTGGCTCTTTGTAATTCCTACAGGAGCCTCCTGTAGAAAACACAGAGCCTCCTGTAGAAAACACAGTTTTTGAAAAAGAAGCACAGTGGGGTGAAAGAAATGCCAAAAATGATGGAAAAAGGTGTGGGAAGGTAGGATAGGTACTGGTGTGGATGTCAGGGTTCCCTTGGCACCTTCTGCTTCTTGTAGTCCTCCTGCAAGTTGCAATGCAAATGAAAATTCACTTTCTTTTTCTCTCCTTTTTTTTTTTTGAAAACAACTAGGGAACCTCAGGGAGGTTTTCACCCTAATTGCCTGCCCTGGGCACCTCCAAGGGAGTTTTTCACCTAAGGATCTTATTTTTCTCTCTTTTTTTTTGACATCACTGGGTTGCCTCAGAAGAGGTTTTCAACCCAATGATGGGACTCAAGCGCCTCATGGAGGTTTTCACTTGAGTCCTTATTTTTTTTATTTCTCTTTTTCTTTTTCTTCAGTGAGTGGGTGAAGTGGAGGCTAAGACATGCTCCACTACCATCACTGTATTATTCAGATCTTCAACGAAGTCTCGCTTGGAGAGGGGTTTCTTGTAGACTTTCAACCGGTGTCCATTGACAAGCATGGGGATGGCTTCATCATCAATGGTTCTGATCAGAACTGAACCATTGTCATTGCATTTCTCCACAGTGTAGGGTCCCAACAATCTTCTCCTCAGCTTGCCTTTGAAATATTTGTATCTTGAATCATAGAGTAGTGCCCAATCTCCCTCTTGGAATTGCTTCTCCTTGACATTTTTTTCATGCCATATCTTTCTCTAAAGCTGAACTACCTCTGTATGGAGAAGGTCATGCAATCTATGTTCATCCAATCCATTTAGTTGAAGTAATGTTTCTTTCTGTGCATGGCTAAGGTCTAGGTCCAACCGGGTTGCCATCCTTAGAGTATTGAATTCAAATTATATTGACAGCAAAGCCTTCTTCCCATAGACTAGCTCACAGGGTGTGAACCCTGTGGTGGTCTTCCATGTTGTGTTGTAGGCCCAAGTGGCCTCAACTAATCTATCTGCCCAGTCTTTTCTACTGCTGCTCACCACCTTGGTCAGGGTCCCTTCCAATGCTTTGTTAGTGACCTCCACCTGCCCATTGGGCTGTGGATGGTAAGGGGTCAAAGTCCTGTGCTTGATTCTATGATGTGTGAGCAGGTCTTCAATCAAATTGGAAGTGAACTGACTACCTTGATCTGTGACCAACTATCTTGGATACCCAAACTTGTAGAATATGTTCTCTCTCAAAAATTCAGCAACTTTTCCCTCTGTCGCTACTTTGATTACTTTTGTCTCTGCCCACTTTGTCAAGTAATTGGTGCACACAATGATGTATTGTTTCTGCTTTGAAGGAGGGCTGGTAGGACCCACAAAATCCATGCCCCACTTCTCAAATGGCTCAAAGGTCACTTCAGGTTTCATGAGCATCTCATCCTTTGGAGTAGGTGATGAGCCCCAAAAATGGATAATTATATGGGCTCATTCAACCTCCTAATTCGACTTAATCCACCATTCTCACTAGTTTATTGAATTTTTTTTATTATATTTATGCTAATAGAGTGAATTGGGTTAGTCATTATGCCAACAAGTCTAATGGGTGCTTTGTGCATATTTTTAGTCAATTTTGAGACAAAATCAAAGGTTTTAATGATCACTTGGCAGCCGAATTCGTGGAAGAACAAGGGAGAGGATTTGTAGGAAGGTGTCCCCTTCATTTATGGGCCCTTACCTCGAATTCTCCACCATCAACTTGGAGTTCAAGGGCCACCAAATCAATTATCACAAGGGCAGCCGAGCAAGTGCTAGTAAAAGTGTGGTTAACTACAAGTTTTGGAAGCCGAGTTCCTAAAGTTTAGGAGGGCTGTTGGGGTCCTCAATTTGTATAAATAAGAGGGCTTAGGGCCTCATTTCAGTTAGTCACTTTGTAGGCAGAAGTTAGCTACTTTGTAGTTTGATTTTAGTCACTTTGTAGGCAGAAGTTAGCTAGTTTGTAGTTCGATTTTAGTCATTTCTTAGGCAGTAGGTTAGCTTTGCATTTCAGCGCATTTTCAAGTTTTCCTTGTGGACAGTTTTTGGAATGTAACTATTCTTTTGATCAATAAATATGAATCCATCTTTGCACCAGCTCTAAATCTTTCTTAGGAGGCTGTAGATCTTGGGGTTGGGCCCATCTCAAGTGCCCAGTACCTCCTTTGTGTACCTTTATGTGTTTTTGCTGCATTCTTAGAATAAAATCTGCTATTTAGATTTAAATCTTGTTTTGTTATTTAGGTTGCTTTTGATGATTAAAAAAGGATTTTCATGTTCAGATTTAGTTGATAGGCTAATAACAGGGAAGATATTCAGAAAAAAGGCCATCAAGGACCTCTGATTTCACCTCTCCCTTAGTGGGATCAGGAGCTGGGATCAAGGTGACCTTGCTGCTAACAAAAACACAGTCTTTTCTTTGCCATGTAATCATTAGTGTTCAATTCTTATTTGCAGAAGTTGGTTACATGCTCAGATTCTTGATTGCTTCGTTGCATAAGTTATTTCACATGGTTTCATTGCAAATAAACCTCTGTTCATTCTCTTTACTGTTATCTAGGTCAGAATAGGCTAACGTAACTAGGTCTTTGATTTTCCAAATCCTTGTTTATTTCGTTTGAAAAACAACTTGCAGAGCACCTATTATCCTTCTTTGCCTACCCATTCTCCATCAATCCCACCTGCTTCATCCTCTACTTAGAATCCTTGCCTTATGTTTGCCATTTTCTCACTCTACCCTGAACTCCCATATTGTTGTGCAACATTGCTCTACCTCTCCTTGAACAAATCCAACCATCCTTGCCACTTCTTAGCTCCATTCCCCAAGTCCTGGACCTCCTCACACCCTTATCTCACCTCCATACCCACTCCTTCATATTTATTCCTCCATCCATCCTCCAAAATCCCATTTCTGAACATCCTGTAGAAAATTACAGACATCCTGTAGAAATTCCAGAACATCTTGTAGAACCCCTGCATACTTCTTGTAGAAGCTCACGAATGAGGTTTCTTGATAGCCAAACTTTGTGAAACTCTCTGGAAGGGTGTTAGGGACCCCTTAGGCCCTCTATGAATCTTCCTGACCTCCTCCAAGCATTTCCTCTTTCCAATCCACCTCTGCACAATAAAAAACAGTTAATTCGCATGCATGATAATTCTGCCAACTTACTCAAAAATACAAAAAGACGTTCCTATTCAGATTTCACTTCAGAAGTAGCTTAGTCACATGCATTTTACCTTTCTAAGAGTCAATGGCATTCGTTTCTATAGCTTGCATCATTTTTCTTGCATCAGTAGGGCTAGCTGGTAAAATTAGGGTTTGCTAGGGTTTGCGTTTCCTTTTAGCTTTCCAGTTTCTTTCTGCAAGTAGAATAGCCTTCTTTGAGTTAGCTTTCATCCATCAGTTAAAAAGATTCTTCTCATAGCTCATAGAATTTGGCTTAAGCTCCTAGCGGACTTGTGCCAGCTGACCAAGTGACAGCTGCGACAAGAGCTAGTACTTGTGCATATAGCACCGTCGCTTCCAAGTTTGTTACGAACTACTGGGTTGATAAAATTAAAGAAGGGAGTTCCAGGAGTTGCAGCATTATTGCTGCAATACTAGGGCTCACCAGTAGGTTTCCCCATCCTCTGACACCTATCACACTAGCTGGTATATCTCCTCACATCCTGATGAAGAGTGGGCCAGTAGTAGCCTACTTGCAATATCTTGAAGGCAGTTCTTTTCACTGCAAAATGACCGCCACAAGGCCCGTCATGACAGTTCAGGAGGATGTCAAAGACTTCCTCCTCCCTGACACATCTTCTTAAGATCTGATCTGGGCCAAGTTTGAAGATATTGCCCCCAATCCAAGTGAAAGGGGCATTTTTCCTTACTATCTTGCTCCTCTTTTGAGGACAGTTGTGGTGGGAACTGTGACGAAACCAAGTAGTTTGCTATATCAACAAACCATGGGGAGATTACTAAGATAGAAAATAGGTGTTCATCTGGCATTTGGTCATCCACCATTCCTTCTTCACATGCAGGCAAACTTACTCTAGACAAAAAGTCAGCAACGACATTTTCTTTACCAGGCTTATCAATAATGGTCAAATCAAACTGCTGCAATAAAAACAACCATTTAATAATGCAAGCATTTACATCTAGTTTGTTCATTAAATATCTAATGCAACATGATCAATGTGCACAAAGGTTTGATAGCCTGTGATAAAATGTCTGAATTTGTTTAAGGAATGCACGATAGCTAGGAGTTCCTTCTCGGTCACTGTATAGTTTAACTCTGCCTTTGACAAGTTTTTGCTTATAAAGTATATGGCATAAGGTAAATTTTCATCAATTTGTCCTAAGGCTGCTCCTAATTCTTTGTTCGAGGCATATGTGTGAATGTGGAGAGGTAGGGCCTAGTTTGGGCCTCTCGGAATTGGGGCAGTCACGAGCTTTCTCTTTAAGGTATCTAGGGCTTCTTGAGAGTTTTCCGACCATATGAACTCGACATCTTTGCCTAAGAGGCCAAACAAAGGAGAGGCTAGCTTGATGAAATATTTAATGAATCTCCTATAATACCCAGCTAAGCCTAGGAAACTTCTCACATCTCTCACCTTTTGAGGAGGTGGGACCCTTTGGATGATGGCAATTTTGTTGGGGTCCACCTGTAGTCCTTGCTAAGATATTGCATGACCTAACACGGTCCCTTTAGTCATCAAGAATTCATATTTTTCCAGACTGAGGGATAGGTTCATCTCAATACACTTATCTAGAACTTTTCCTAAGTTAGAAAAAGCTTCCTGAAAGTCCTAGCCATACGGAGTAAAATCATCCATGTATATTTCTACTTCATCATGAACCAATTCAGAAAATATACTCAATACTGCTCTTTGGAAAGTGGCTGGAGCGTTGCAAAAAACAAAAGGAAGGACCCAATATGCAAAGGTACCTCAAGGAAAGTGAAAGTGGTCTTATCTTGGTCTTCTAGGCCTATTTGAATCTGATTGTACCCGCTAAACTCATCTAGGAAAGAGAAAAACTTTTTCCCTGCCAGATCGTCTAACACGATCTATGAAATGTAAAGGAAAATGGTCCTTTTTAGTGGCTTTGTTCAATTCCTGATAGTCGACACAGATTCTCCACTTACCATTTTTCTTTGGCACTAGCACGAAAGGAGAGACCCATTCACTATCAAAGATGGGATAGATGAATCCTGCATCAAGCAATTTCTGCAGTTCTTCCTTAACAATATCTTTAAGTGCTGATTCATCCTCTTTGAGGCTGCCTGACTACCTTGCAATCATCCTTGATGTATATATGATGAGTACATACTGAAGGGTGCACTCCCTTCATCTCCTTATAACTCCAGGCGAAGGCATCTAGGTGTTTTCTCAGCAAGCTACACAGTTCCTTCTCTTGGGAAGTGGATAGGGATGGATTGATTTTCAAGGTTCTTTTTGGGCCGAACTCTATATTCTTAACACAGAGAGGAGAGGAATTGGCCACACAGAGATCAGTTGAGGGTTTGTTTTTGGTTTCTCTTACTATGTCCTCTAATGGTGATACAATGGAGGTGGATTTTGAATTATATTTTCAATCATATCATCCTCATCTTGCGACTTTCCCCCCATGGATATTTCTAATGCACAAAGCAGTGGAGAGTAGACTTCATCCTCATCTTCCTCCTCCAACTAGAGAGGTAGATCATGTTATAGCAAGGGTTGGGCAGGAGGATATAGGATTAACTATTTGGACATGTGCTCATTCTTTATGGTCATGTTCCCAACTCGACAGATGATGTAGGGATCGATGGTAGCCAACCAGGGTCTTCCCAGAATGAGAGGATACCCAGTGAGCTTTGCCTTTGGATGGAGAACTAAGAAATTGGCATGGTACTCCCAAGAATCAATGGAGACCATCACATCTTCCACAATCCCCTCAGGGGTCACGGTGGAGCAGTCTGCTAGCTGTAGCATGGTCGTGGTCTTCCTCAAGAAGCCCTGAAGGTTGAGTTTGAGAATTGTGTCCTTTGTCATCATAGTAATGGCATCTCCCAGATCAATCAAGGTGTGTGGGATCATGGTGCCATTGATGTGGACATCAACTACTGGGCTTCTAGGGTCCAGGTATTTTGGACAGATTACCTACCCTAGCATCAGGTCATACAGTTTTCCTATGACATTGATGGTTGGGGCATCTCTCTTGTGCCTTCCTGGATGCCTAAAGCACTTCTCTTTGATCAACCTATTGTAGATAGGCACATATTTTATGGCTTGGAGAAGTGGTATCTTCACACATAAATGTTTCAATTCTCCCAGGAGTTCAGTTTCTTCTGGTAGGCTAGACTATCACAGATAGTCTCTTAGGAAAGGGTGGAATTGCTTTAGGTTCACTTTCCTCTTTATCTTCCTCAACCTCCCTGGGTGGAGGCTGGCTATCTGGGAGAACTTTCCCAGATCGCAAGTTAATTTCCTGAATCTCCACAACATAAGTTGGGCACGATGGTTCCCCACTATACACTTGCTGAGCTTGTGTGTTGTTTGGGTTCGGATTTGGCTGGGTAGGAATTTGGGGTTGCTTTGGTGGAGCAGGAGATAACGGTTGTGGTTGGGCAGGTGGTGGAGGCAAAAGAGTAGGAAGAGAGCTGTATTGGGGCCTCCACGCCTAATGAGGTGCATTACACTAAGGTTGTGGCCAAGCATAGGATTGAAATGAATGGGTGGCTGGTTGGGCATGATATTGAGATGTGAAGGACCAAGGAGGAGGCATGGACCAGGAAGGATGAGCAGGAGGGCCCCACGAAGGTATGGAGGTGACTTGGTTGGGGTTGTAGTATGCCTGAGATGTCCCTTGCATCCCCTGTTGGTATGGTTTAGGTCCATGTGTCCTCCTTTGGTTTATTTAATAGAGTTGTTTAGTGACTCCCTCAGCCCCTTGATATACAACTTTAAGTTCGGGTAAGGAAGGGCACTTATCTGTAGAATGATTTTCTTCATACACTGAACAAAATTCTATAGAGTTCAATGGGCATTCACTCTTAGGATGCCTCTTGGTGCATCTAGGGCGAAAAATGGCCAAAGCCCTCTTTGCTTCCTCTTATTTCCTTTTGATATGCAAGGTATCCATTTGCATGGCAAGAGTCTACAACATCTCACTCTTGAAGTCTTCCAGCATGTTTTCAATTTCTCCTTTAATGGATGCGTTAGAGGAAGAGGTACTAGATATGGGTTGACTCCTCCTACCATTCTTTCTAGCTTCTCTAGAATGGTTTCTAAAAATAGTCTTTATGTCCTCATAAGACAGTTGGTAGATGTCTCCCCGGCCAGTAGATGGAGGGTGTCTAAAATATCTTCCCGAATTCCCCTGAGTAGGACCAACTTCAGAGACTTAGGGTCAAGTGTACACCCGACCCTTTTGTAACTGAGTTGGAACCTCTCTTCATAGTCTTCCAGGGACTCATCACTTCTTATAGTCATTCAGAAAATTTCTTCTTTAGTATCTTTTGACCTACAATAGTCTCGATACTTGTTGTTAAAGGCTTGCTGCATCTGAGCCTAAGCTGTGATGCTATTTCTGTTGGCATTATGAGACAAGTTTGGCACTATGGAATAGGTGTCATCCTTTGATGGCAATGTTCTCAGGTGGCAGATCACAGTCCAGGCAATCAGAATGGAAGAAAATAAGGTATACGCAGGTTCCTCTCAGCAAAGTCGCGTATACACGCGATATCACCAATCCAAAGGCGCGTATGCGTATGCACGCACTTTCATGCAAAGAAAAGCGTGTACATGTGGAAAAAGGTATGCTTGGTCCATGGTATTTAGTCCGACATATTTGAACCTATGGTTTTGGTCCGTGGTATTGCATCCAAGTTGTTGAACCCAGGTATTGGGTCCATGGTATTGGTTCTTAGTGGTTTTGGACCATGGTTTGAGTAAGGCCTAGTCTATAAAATGGCAAGGAGATCATTTGGCAAAGGTATCGATTTAGAATTGAATATCTTAAGAAGAGCAAGATCTGGAACACTGGTGATTGGTTATGGTGCATTGCTAGATCTGAATCAAGGAGGAACCTGAACATTGCAAGATGGATAAGTTCTATTGATGGGTCAAATCTCAAAGCTTGAATAGTAGTATCTTTGTGTGATTGTGATCTATTGTATTTGACGCATGAATTGATCTATGAATTTGAAAATCTGGGTATAATTAATGCTTGAATACTTGAAAAGGGAAATCTGTCTTTCATAGATCTGTACGCAGGTTCGGCGCAGCAAAGGCGCGTATATATGCAGGTTCAGTAAGTCACAAAAGCGTATACGCCAGTTGGCAGTGATACAGATGCGTATGTATGTACGTTTCAGCATAGCGAAGTAGCGTACATTTCATGAAATATGATTTAGCTGCTTTTGTTTATTGCTATACTGTTCTGGGTTCAGAATTGGTTTCTGGTTACTGTTACTGTTTTCTAGTTACATCATTCTGAGAAGTGTTTGATTGATTATATATTGGGTTGTACAAAGGAGATTGATTGTTGCAGATATAATTGATGTTTGATTGATGTTATTCATGAATCCAGTTTGAAAATTGATGAAATGTGGTCCCTGGAAGAAAGAGAAGGTTAAAGCCTTCTGTAGGTAGTAGCCTACGTACTAGTACCACTGCTAGTACAAGAGCTAAAGGGGGTTGTAGCTCCCTTCCAAGAGAAACTGGAGAACAAGAGAGGGTTTGTTAGGGTCCCACCCTAACCCCCTTATTTATGTCATGGGATCACGTCATAGTCAAGAGTCAATAAAGCCCATATTAATATTTGTAAGTGGTTAACCCGCAATTAATGACGGGACCACAGTTAGTTGCAAATGGGCGGTAGTATTAGATAGATGGTAAATGGGCGGTAGTATTAGATAGATGGCATTAATAAAACCCACGATATTGGCCCGTGGTATTGCATGTATGAGTCATATATAAAGGATAGAGACTCCCTGCGAGGAGTATCGTGTCTTGTTTTGTAATCGAGCTCTGCTCTATTGGAGGTTGCCCCCTCGAAGAGGCTTATGAACATTTCTCTCTGAATAATAAAATCATTGCTATTCTGTGCTCTGGGTATATTTCTTCGCATATTCTGTGTTCTCGGTATCTTTTCTTCGCAAATTCTATGTTTGGGTATTACTTTGCAGGTTAAGAGCATAACAAGTGGTATCAGAGCACTTTCCAGGGCTCGGTGGGATCTCCAAATTTTAGCAATTTTTTTTTTCGCTAGAGACGTGTTCCGGCGTCTTTAAACCACGGGATCTGTCGTTAAGCGCATAAACCTGCGGATTTGGGGAGGCATGCACGCAGGAAATACAAGAGGTGGTCACGTCTGTTGGACTCCCTTGTAACCCCTGTGGGTACCCCTTCGAGTAGTAGCGCATTAGACAGAACCGCGCACGAACTGTCTTCCACGTACCCTCTGGGTATATAGGAAGCCCCCTAGCTCCCTTGAAACCTCGCCATAGATAAAACTTCGGCCGTCTTGTGGCTACAGTACACCGAGAACAGCACTCGGAGAGATTACTCGCCCGTATGATAGGGTAGTCGGGCTGTACGGCTAAGGGTACGGTCGATCCTCCTTAGTTAGAGCCCTGAAACATTGGGCCGAGTACTACTGTCAGACCCTTATGTATATTGCGATCTGTAGCACCTGACACTCCTCAAGACCATAGTTCCCTTTCTATCGGGGGATCACACATCACCTATTCCAGATCAGCAAGTGCAGCAGCAGCCGACATCAGTCCCGCAGCTCCATCAGATCAGCCGCAGCAGTTGTTCCACCATTCAGATCTCTCAGATCCACCAGATCGGAGTAGTTGTGAAGGGTTCCTGTCCCTGGATATAATTTTCGCAGGACTTTTGGCGGCATTGACATTCTGAGGATTTGGTGACTGCAGTATTGATCAGGAAGGAGTAAAACTCCGTTAGGAGTTTTCCAAAAAAAAAAAAAAAGTCTGAGATCTTCCGGGGCGCTTATTGGTGACCTAGCCCATCAGAATCAGGACGACGAGCTGAGCAAGGTGGTACCATTCAATTTCTTAGTAAAAAGTTTTTAGGCGGTCCCAATTTTTTCCTCAGGTTGGTGTATGGTAGAAACTCGCGCTCAAGCGATGGCCAATGAAAGGATCGACAAAATTGAAGACCATGTGCACTCCCTCCAAACTGCGGTGAAGAATATCGAACTTGAGCTTAAAGGAATAAGTAACCAGATACATGATGCACTCCCAAAGGGCAAGGAGCCAACCCACGAGGAGGCGTATAATGGCCATGAATACCATGAGGGTGAGTCTAGCCACTCTCAGCACGTCTGGCACACCCATCCACCACCTAGTCAGCGACCTCCCAAGTTGGATATGCATAAATTTGACGGTTCTCACACGTCCGCATGGCTAGCACAAATGGAGCAGTATTTCCAATTGAATCATATCATAGAAGAGGGGACTAAGCTTATGGTGGGCACCATGTACTTGGACAATGAACAATGGCAATGGAAGGAATGGCATCAGCGTTGCAATGGACATTTTCAGAATTGGGCCCAATTTGCTAAAACTCTTCGCAGTCGCTTTGAACAGGAAGACTCTTTTTTGGGGCGTCTCACTAAGCTCCGACAGACGGGTACAGTGGAGGAATATATTACTGCTTTTGAAGCCTTAGCCTTCCGCACTAGGGGTCTCACAGATGAGTTCTACATGGAATGCTTTATCAGCGGTCTTAAAGAAGCCATCAAAGCTCAGGTTTTACTCCACCACCCTCCCACATGGATAGAGGCTTGCCAGGTAGCCCGTAAGGTGGAACGTGCATTAACAGCCCAATCCAGCCGCCCCAACTTCCCCGCTAAAGGTCGTCCCTCACAGGCTCCCAATACGACTCAGACACTTAAGATTCAAAAGGTGTCACCTGCGGAAATGGCCGAAAGAAGGAAGCAAGGACTATGTTACTACTGTGATGAAAAATATTCCCCGGGTCATAAATGCAAAGAGCACAAGTTTTTTCAAATAGATGCCATTGACTACAGCTCCACTGAGGAAGATCCACCACTTGAGGAATCAGAGAAGATCGAAGAAGATAACCAAAAGGAAATTGTATCTGATGAACCAATTATTTCGCTAAATGCATTGGCAGGAATTTCTTCCCCTCAAACTCTCAAAATCAGGGGTTTTCTTAAACATCGCCCAGTAGTAGTCTTGATTGATAGTGGAAGTACCCATAATTTCATCCATCAAAAGATCGCTGAAGCAGCACATTGTTTCGTCCAGGCAGTTTCTAACTTCCAAGTCCAGATTGCAGATGGGGGCACAATGAAATGTGAAGGTCGCTGTGAAAATGTCAAAATTCAAATGGGGGATTATCAATTGAAAACCCACATGTTTGCAATACACATGGGGGGTTGCGACATTGTCCTAGGCGCGGAATGGCTCCGCACTCTTGGGCCAATCACAATGGATTTCCAGGAGTTATATATGAGTTTTAAGCAGAACAACTCAACACATACCCTCCGTGGACTACAGGCGGGAGCCCCCTCTATCATCAGCTCGCATAGGATGGAAAAATTATTAAAAAAGGGCCATCATGGAGTGGTAGCTCAATTCAATGCCATCCAGGTAGTAGACACCATGTCTCCGCCAATTCATCCTGAGATGCAACAAATTTTAAATAAACATCGGACGGTCTTTGACAAGCCTCATGAGCTTCCACCCTCGCGAGGGGAACATGATCATAGCATCACATTGGTTCCAGGGGCCCAACCCCCAAATGTGCGGCCATACAGATATTCGTTCACCCAAAAGAATGAAATAGAAAAAATCATCAAGGAATTGTTGGAAGCAGGTGTCATTCGTCCCAGCATTAGTCCTTATTCATCCCCAGTGGTCATGGTCCTCAAGAAAGATGGGGAGTGGCGGATGTGTCCCGACTTCAGGGCCCTCAATAAGTTAACAGTCAAAGATAAATTTCCCATCCCAGTGGTTGACGATTTGCTGGACAAACTCAATGGGGCTCAATTCTTCACTAAGTTGGATCTTCGCTCAGGCTACCACCAAATTCGCATGAAGGAAGTCGACATTCCCAAGACAGCTTTCAGAACTCATGAAGGCCATTATGAGTTCCTGGTCATGCCATTTGGTCTCTGTAATGCCCCCTCTACTTTTCAGAGCCTTATGAATCACCTCCTCAAACCATATCTCAGAAAATTTGTCCTTGTCTTCTTCGATGACATCCTCATCTATAGTGGCACTTGGGCGGCACATCTTCAGCATGTAGATCTACTCTTGCAACTGCTCCACACGCATAAATTATTTGTCAAGATGTCTAAGTGTTCATTTGGCATGGAAGAAGTTGAGTATTTGGGCCACATTGTGGGGCGTGAAGGTGTCAAGGTGGACCCCAAAAAGATCCAGGCAATGCAAGAATGGCCTCAACCTAAGACCTTGAAAAGCTTGAGAGGATTTTTGGGTCTCACAGGCTATTATCGTAAATTTGTCCGCAACTATGGCTGCATAGCGAAGCCCCTAACGCAACTCCTAAAGAAAAATTCCTTCTTCTGGAACGAGGAAGCACAACAGGCATTTACTGCTCTCAAAACCGCCATGTGTTCCACTCCTATCTTAGCACTACCGGACTTCACCAAATCATTTGTCATTGAATGTGATGCTTCATGAACAGGTATTGGAGCGGTCTTAATGTAGGAAGGGCGACCATTGGCCTTCACCAGCCAACAACTAAGTGGGAGGAATCTGGGCCAATCTACCTACGAGAAGGAAATGATGGCCATCTTACATGCAGTCGAGACCTGGCGACCTTACTTGTTGGGGCGACGTTTCCAAATCCACACAAATCATCACAGTCTTAAATATTTTTTGGAGCAACGCCTATCTTCCCCACAACAAAATAAATGGTTAGCCAAAATGCTGGGATATGATTATGAGATCATTTACAAGAAAGGGAAATACAACAGGGTAGTAGATGCATTGTCGCGCCAATTTGAGGAGGAAAGTACTCTGCTCGCAATTTCCCTCCCCATTCCCGACTGGATTGAAGAGGCTCGCAGGGAATGGTTTTCACATCCCGGGCTCTCCCAACTCATTTCTCAATTGCAGGTAGATCCTAATTCCAGCAAGGGCTACTCGTGGCAGAATGATATTCTTCGCTACAAGGATAGAGTTGTAATATCGCCAACATCCACCCTCAAAAGTCGCATTTTGGCAGAATTGCACTCATCTCCCATTGCAGGACATTTGGGCTTTTAGAAGACGTACGCTCGCACCAAAAGATCATTTTTTTGGGCCGGCATGAAACAGGACATCCTTACTTTCGTAGCAGAATGTGACGTCTGTCAACGCCACAAAGGGGAAACCGTCAACACACTAGGCACATTACAACCATTGCCCATTTCGGCGTCAATTGGGACGGAGGTCTCCATGGATTTCATTACAGGTCTTCCAAAGTCTGGGAACAAGTCAGTCATCATGGTGGTTGTGGACCGACTGTCGAAGTATGCTCATTTCTGCGCCCTACCCCAACCATTTACACCAACTTTGGTTGCTCAAACTTTCATGGATCAGATCTTCAAATTGCATGGCATGCCCACTTCTATTGTGTCTGACCGCGACCCAATCTTCACCAGTAATTTTTGGCAGGAGCTCTTCAGAATACAAGGCACTCAACTCAAACTCAGTACTTCATATCATCCGCAAACAGATGGTCAAACAGAAGCCGTCAACAAATGTCTAGAAGCCTACCTTAGGTGTTTCACTTCAGAAAAGCAACACCTTTGGGTACAGTGGTTACCTCTGGCGGAGTGGTGGTATAACACCAACTATCATGCCACCACAAAAATGACTCCCTATGAAGCAGTCTATGGACAACTTCCGCCTTCCCCTACTTCTTATCTCACGGGGTGCTCCAAAGTACAAGCCATGGATCAACTCATACAACACCGCGCAACCATGCTTGCCCATCTGCGCGAGAATCTTCATCAAGCTCAGAACCGTATGAAGCAACAGGTGACCAACATCGCTCAGAGCGCCAATTTCAAGAAGGGGATCAGGTCTTTTTGAGGCTGCAACCATATAAGCAAACATCACTCAAAGACAAGGGTTGTCAAAAGCTCTCTCCAAAATTCTACGGACCATACCAATTACTTCAGCGCATTGGAGAAGTGGCTTACAAGTTGGCTTTGCCACCTACAGCAAAAATCCACCCAGTTTTCCATGTATCGTGCCTCAAGAAAGTGATTGGGAACAATTACCGAGTTCAAACCAGTCTACCTGAATTGGACGAAGAAGGGTCAATCTGGATTCAACCTGAACAGGTTCTAGACACACGAGACAAGCACCTGCGCGGCCGCATGATTAAGGAGGTCCTCGTCAAATGGAAAGACACCTCTCCGGAAGATGCAACTTGGGAACCAGCCACTATTCTTCAGCAGTTTCCGCAGCTTCAGCCTTGAGGACAAGGCTAGTCTTAAGGGGGAGGGCATGTTAGGTTCCCACCCTAACCCCCTTATTTATGTCATGGGATCATGTCATAGTCAAGAGTCAATAAAGCCCATATTAATATTTGTAAGTGGTTAACCCGCAATTAATTACGGGACCACAGTTAGTTGCAAATGGGCGGTAGTATTAGATAGATGGTAAATGGGCGGTAATATTAGATAGATGGTATTAATAAAACCCACGATATTGGCCCGTGGTATTGCATGTATGAGTCATATATAAAGGATAGAGACTCCCTGCGAGGAGTATCGTGTCTTGTTTTGTAATCGAGCTCTGCTCTATTGGAGGTTGCCCCCTCGAAGAGGCCTGTGAACATTTCTCTCTGAATAATAAAATCATTGCTATTCTGTGCTCTGGGTATATTTCTTCGCATATTCTGTGTTCTCGGTATCTTTTCTTCGCAAATTCTATGTTTGGGTATTACTTTGCAGGTTAAGAGCATAACAGGGTTGTAGCCCTCTGCAGGTTGCAGCCTGCGTACTGGTAAAGGACTGCACTAGTATAGAATCGTTGTAAATAGAAGTTTCTAATTGAAAGAAGATAGAGACATATTGCAGCAGGTGGTTTTCACCCACATTGGGTTTCCACCTTATATCTTGTGTTCTTGTGTGTGACTGTCTGCTCTATTTTTTTGTTCCTGGTTGATGTCTATACGGTTCTAACACACTGATTTAAGATTAACACCTGAAGAATAATTAAATTTCAAGTCTGTGAGTTATAAGTTGTTTTCCTTGACTGAAGTTGTGTATATACGCTGGTTTCTCTAACTAAAGTAGAGTATACAAATCTGTGGTTGAATTGAAAAATAATTGACTTAATAATACTGATTCACCCCCCCTCTCAGTATTATTTCCAACAATTGGTTTCAGAGTAGGTCCTTCTAATGAAGCTTGATCACTTGAAGGAAGATCTATCATCATGGGCAACTACAAGATATAATCATCGATCAGGCCACCAATTTTTGATGGGACCAACTTTGTCTATTGGGAGGTAAGAATTACAGCCTATCTTCGATCTCTTGGTACAGAAGTCTGGGATATCATAGATACAGGGTACACATTTCCATCAGCAACTCCTACAGATCCGGCTGGTAAGAAGTAGTATGAAACAAATGCAAAGGTTGTCAATACTCTATTCGGGAGTCTATCTCAAACAAAATTTGTCAAGGTTATGAAGCTCAAAACCACAAAAGAAATATGGGACAAGATTGTTCTGAGCTATGAAGGAGATGAACAGGTAAAATGATCAAAACTTCAAACTCTCAGAATTCAGTATGAAAATCTCAGAATGCACAATGATGAAAGTGTGGCTAACTATTTCCTACGTATAGATGAGATTGTTAATTGTATGAAAAACTTGGGTGAAGAAATAAAAGAGGTTGTTTTGGTTGAAAAGGTTCTAAGATCTTTGTCTTCTAAGTTTCAATCAAAAGTTTCTGCAATAGAAGAAAAATAGAATCTACAGAGCCTTACCATGTCACAGCTGCATGGAATTCTAACTGCTTACGAAATGAGGAAAGGAGGACCATCAGACAGGAGAGAAGCTGCATTGAAGGCTTCAGGCAAAGGAGATTACTATGAGTCAGGACATATGTCATAAGAAGAGGAAGAATCAAATTTTGTCAAGAACCTTCAACAGGGAACTAGAAGATTCAGAGGTAAGCTGCCTTTCAAATGCTTTGCTTGTGGAAGAGTTGATCATTATGCTGCAAAATTTCCTCATAAAGATAAAATAGACAAAGGCAAGGAACCTGTTAGATGGAATAGAAAACATAATGTAAATAAGAAAAGATATTACACACATGAAGGCAGTGATGGATTATCAAATAGTGATGAAGATGAGCAATGTAATGATAACAGACTTTTAATGGCTTTTGAAGATGATGATTTTTTGGATGCTATAGATGAAGGAAGTCTTTATGAAGAGATTTCTAAACTCAAAATTTGTTTAGAAGAGAAAAATATGATTATTGATACTTTGAAATTCCAACTGGTTGAAAGGGAAAAACATCATGAAAAGTTAGAATGTGAAATTGTGGGACTTAGAAAAGAGATTGAGAAAACAAAAGCTCTTAATCTTGGATTTGTTAAAGGATCTGAAACTTTAGATGAGATTATCAAAGTGTAGCGTTCTCCACAAATCAAGACAGGTCTGGGATATAATGAAGAAGCATCTCGAGCATAGAAACCATCCACCCCCAAAAGTTATCTTGATGCAGCAAGGAGAAATGAGCAAAGGCACCAATGGAGATCACCAGGTAAATCAGGGACAATTTACCTCAAGAATGAACAAAGACTACCAGGTAAATTGGGGGCAATCTACTTTAAGGATGAACCAGAGCTGCAACCAGCCACAGGTAAAACCTTCTCAATTTTCCTCAAGAATGGATATCAATAGAAACTACAATCATTTGGATGGTAGATTTGATAATCGCAAGAGTTTATTCAATGGCCAATGTTTCTCTTGTCATAACTTTGGTCACAAAGCAGCTCAATGTGTTGCCTATAAGACAATCATGACTAGAGAAGCTCAAAAACAAAGAAGTATGACTGGGATCATGAAAAGGACCTACAATAAATTTTCTGCTCTTGAAAATGAAATAGAATGTTCTATTTGTAACAACTTCGATCATGAAGATTCTGAATGCAGGAGCAGGTTTCGGCAGACAACTCAGAAGGAACAAGCCTCAAATGCCAAAACATGGAGAATGAAAGAACCAACCAGAAAGATGTGGGATAGCCTTATATGCAGAAGCATAGGAAAATCAATGGTACATCAACAGTGGATGTTTGAAACATATGACATGTGATAAAGAAAAACTTCAATAATATAGTGCCTTAGAAAAGGAAAAGAAGGTCTCATTTGGAAATGACACCCTTGCATTCATAAAAGGTAAATGTTCTATTCAGTTGAAAGAGAAGGTCAAAGCTGGAAATGTTATGTATATTGATGGCTTAAAACATAATCTATTGAGTGTCAGTCAGATGTGTGATCAAGGAACTGAGGTAATATTTCGATCAAATGGATGTAGTGTTCGTGATCTTGATACAGGAAAAACAATGATCAAAGGCATAAGAACTCCAAAAAGTTTATACATATTCAAAGAAGGACAACATCAATGCTATCTAAGCAAGAATGATGAACACTGGCTATGGCACAAAAGATTGGGGCATCTTAGCTTCTCTTAGATAAGGAAAGCATGCAAATATCAGGCAGTTTGTGATCTTCTTGACATCATAATTCTAGACAATACAATATGCAAATCATGTCAGTTTGGTAAGCAAACCAGAACTAATTTCCCTGAAAAGGAAGGATCAGCTAGCAGGCCACTTGAACTTGTCCATACTGATATATGTGGTCCAAATAGGAAGAGGTCACCTCGAGGTGAAGAGTACTTCATATTGTTCATTGATGACTTTTCAAGGATGTGTTGGATAGGACTCATGAAGTATAAATATGAAGCTTTCAAAAAGTTCAAATCATTCAAAGCCTTGGTTGAAAACGAATCAGATCGCAGAATAAAATGCCTCAGATCTGATCAAGGAGGAGAATTTAGCTCAGATGAATTTTTCGATTTTTGTGAAGAACATGGCATAAGAAGGGAATTTTCTGCTGCAAGGACACCTCAACAAAATGGAGTAGTGGAAAGGATGAACAGATCGGTTCAACAAATGGCTCGTGCTATGCTCGATGAATCTGGAACTCCCGCAACCTTCTGGGCTGAAGCCGCATTTGCTGCAGTAACTATTCTTAACAAGACAAATGTCTTGGTAAACAACACTCAGACTCCTCATGAACTTTGGTATGGTAAGACTCCCACAGTAAAATACTTAAAAAATTTTGGAAGCAAATGCTACATTAAAAGGACTGATGAAAATCTTGGCAAGTTTGAACCTGGAGTAGATGAAGGCATTCTCCTTGGTTACTCTCCCCACAATAAAGCATACAAATATTACAATAAAAGACTTGGAAAAATTATTGAAAGTATTGATGTAGTAATTGATGAAGAAGAAAATACCCCTAGACAGGAAAGATCTGAAGTCTTCGAAGATGATGAGGACTATCCCCCAACATCAAATCAGATTCATGATGAAGAAGAAACCCATGAGGCACCAGAAGAACAAATAAGAATAGAAGAAAAGACTCCATCCAGATACGTTCAGAAGAATCATCCAGAATCTCAAATTTCGGGGCAGAAAGAGGCAGGTGTACAAACAAGGAGAACCATTTCAGAAGCTTCAAGCTATCTAGCAATCTCTCCTCCACCGAACCACAAAATGTAAAAGAGGCATGCAAAGATGAATGCTGGGTCAAGGCCATGAAGGAAGAACTTGAACAGATTGATAGGAATAACACTTGGGTGCAGGGAAAATTTTAAGAACCCCCCCAAATTTATATGTATAATAAATGGGCGAATCTCCATGGTATATAGGAAAAATGGAAGGCGATTTTATCAATAATATAATATGTATATATAATTTTTTGGCGAATCTCTCACCAGGCATGGCGAATATTTTACTCAATTATAAAACCTTGTAAGATCTTGGTGAGTCTTTCACTAAATAATAAAACTTTGTAAGGTCCTAGTGAATCTTAGCATTGTGAACTCTTAGAGAATTTTTTGAAAAAGTATAAAACCATATATGACAAGAGCCACATGGTGGCAATATCACTATTTTTTTACATTTCCATGAAATGGAACTTGTTTATAAAAAAGCCAACCAAGTCCCTTATAATATGCAGGTAAGATTATAACAGAGTCTGATACATCTACTATGCTTGTCTTCATTCAAGTGTCATAGCTGCTATACTTAACACTGTGAATCACAACTCTTTCAGAACTCAACTCTATAGTGTAATTAAAACCTTTGGAAATTGAATCTGAAAACTCTATAAAAAGGATTAGTGAAATAGAAGCTTTTGTGAATGAGCCCACTAATTATCATTGCTAAACAATCAATCCAGACTATGAAGTCTTCCATCTTGATCACAATCGTGCTCACGATCAAGGGAGTGCGACCACCTAGCCTGACATAATGGCCATCATAGCTTTCAATAATCAACAACCATCTTGCAAGAACATCCTAGCTCATGTCTCATGAATTTTATTCATCAATCTTAACTAATATAAATCTTATAAAGATAATATTAGAATCCTCTCCAGATTCACTGTTAATACAAGGGTAAAGGAAATTTTCTAGCTCAAGGCACTAGCCAATACCAACTTTGGTATTTGTGACCCCTTTGTGGGGATGCACCTACCCTGCCCCGTTGGGTTTCTGCCTTGTAACATAGTTCGAGGATCACAAGACTTTCCAATCTTCCTACTCCATTAGACACACTTTATATGCTATACATAGTGAATGGAAAAGAAGCATTATAGAACACACAATTTCATAGAAGGAAGAAAAATCTTAGCCAGTTCAATATCAAAATCTTAACCACTGATTAATAAAGAATAACAAGTAGTGTAATGAATTGTTCCGAGTTATTTATTTACAAGCTGTAAAGAATGTAGTGGAATGGAAAATATTACTTAGGCAACCCTTCAATATTTTCTACTAATATGTCTATGCATGTACATATGAAATTAAGAGCATTGTTGAATACAAAGTTTCCTTTTCTCTTGCCTCCATTTTGACAAATCAGTGTGAAATCAGTGTCACTTTGAATCTCCTTTCCTGTGTGGATGTTTTGAAAAATCAATGTGAAATCAATGTCACTTTGAATTTCCTTTTTCTGCGAGGGATCACATCCATAGTTGAGTACTAAAATATAATCTACTATATATTATGTTCAAGAAACTGACCGCAATCTACAGTGGAAACGAGACCTCAATTCTTATTTTGAATTTGAATATCTTAGGACAACAAAAGAGATAAAAATGCATATGGCCTTAGTAGCTAGAAAAAATCACTCCATCATTACAAGACCACCTAGATTTCGACAATTAATCTAAATAATGGCACTAGTTGTAGTGCTTATTTGCATTAACACCATGGAAAAGCAACAACAATGTTTCAAAGTACACTTACTAGAAAAGTTGTAACGTTCTGATAATATTAATGATAGCATCTAAACCTCATAGTTATGGTGGGGAAACTAGGGAACCCAAATATTGGAAGATATCTCATACCAAATCTGAGAGAAAAATAAAAAAGGGAAAAAATCAAAATCTATAAATCAAGCAATGAATTGTTTACAAATCAAATACAATTCCTTTAACTAACAGTTAAATTGTGGTTATATATTTAAATATTTAGTAAGAGGTAACTTCAAACCATGGAATATTGCCTTTGTCATTACTGTCATCCCTCAGTGACTGAGATTACAAATCAATAATTATGGAAAGATTGTAAGAAATTCTGTGAAATATTAAAGTGTAACCTCTATTTTCAAGCAACAAAATCAAGACATTGTTACATCAAGAGCCATAATTGATACATAATCAATGAATCAAGTCCTTGTATGGCACAAGCTTGTTTCACAACCTCTATTTTCTCAATAACAAAATCAATACATTGTATGTGGTTATTGCCAAAAGGATATTGCGTTCTAATTTGGAAGAGGATCTTATCAAAAGACATGGATTTATTCAAAGCTACAAAGCCTAATGGGTTACTGAAAAATAAGTTGGAATATGGGATGATGATACTTAAATTGAAAAAATATGCTTTCCTCTTAGAAACATTACAGTTATACAATGTTTTTTGAAAGCATTAGAATTTGAAATTGGGCCTTTCTATCAAGACAAATTTTCATTAACAGAATGTACTTTCCTACCTGAAACGAAATTTGAAAAGCATAAGAGAACTTAGCATAATGTACTTTCTTTCCTTCCTTAACATTCTTAAAGAGTTGAGGTTCCCCAAGTCATCAGGTAACTTTCGAAGGAAATGACAGTTAGTAATAGTCCAATTCACAACTGAATATGTGTCACAAATACGAGGGGGCATCTCCTCCAAATATCAAAAGTGCTCCAGGTTAAAATCTAGCATTATTGGAAGCTTAATGCTCGACTGGTTGTTATTGAACCCGGACATTTTTCCATTCTTCACTAAAAGCTTAAAGATAGCTTCTCTAAGTTCTACATGACTTTACTATGCTCTTGAAGTGGGGGCACATGCCGGCTGTCCAAGTGAATAGTCTTAAACTAAGTGAAGATAAGGCCGATAGATCATTCAGTGTGGATCTCTTTAACCCATAATTGAATACTATGTCTCTCTTGAACCCATAATTGAATACTATTAGGACTTTCAAATTTTTCATGGAACTCAAAAATGTTGGAAGAAAGTATTTGCTTCCAAAAAGAGTCAAACTAAAGCCTCTGCTTGAGGACAATTGATGTCACACCACTAACACTTCTCCATGGAATCTATATAGGTAAACCACAAATGCAGAATTCCATTAGAATATTGTGTTTATTGAATACACAAATGAAATCATTGCATTTCTTTAAAATATCTTTTGAAATCAAAATCAATGAAATTACATATCGATAACCTAGTGGGTGTAGGATAAAATTCACCCGTGTCATTCATAGAAAGCATGAGAAAAAACCTAATACTATATATAAAACCAAGAAAAATTCAAATTCATCACTTCTAGGGACCTCGTAACCACCCTGCCAATACACAAGTATGTTCCTCTTTGCAGTTAGAAAAATTACCCAAATTACAATCTGTTTACCCCAGCATATGTTGGAAAGTTATAGAAGGATGACTAGTGCAATCAATCCATTCCTTTTAACCCTGGATTTGTTTCAGTTTAAAACAGAAGTATACAAATATACTTGTCTAATGTCTATGCTTTAACCATTCACCTTAAGATGCTTTTACAATATAATTTCCTAAGTCTATTTAATATCTTCATTATCATAAAAACCAACCTATATCCATCTTAACTCCACATCTACCACTCTTAGGGGGATGAAATCTATTTATCCCTCTAAGCACTTGGTAGACCCAGAATTAAGATGGATCTAAGATGATAGAATTTCCCCTTTAAATAGTCTATGCTCACATGAATACCATGGTATTACCATGGGTCAATACCATGGGTTATCATAAACCTGGAGCTTAAAAATTACTATTAGTAATTTATAAAAATTAATAAAATTAATAGTTGAATTTTATTTTATTTTTTATTTTAACCAAGCTAAAATGTTTAACATACATTAAATTACAACATCCATTTTTACTCGTGATCCACCAAGCCCCGAGAGGGATCAAATATTTTTTCACTCTATGCTAGATATTTTTTCACTCTATGCTAGTTTGCATATCACGATATTTGATACCTCTCGGGGGTTAGTAGATCCAGAGTAAAGATGGATCTATGCTGGTTTAATTCCCCCATTTAAATAGGCTACATTCTAGGTGAATACCATGGGGTTAATACTATGTGCCATTTTGGTGAATACCATGGGTCAATACTATGTGCCATTTTTATTTTTATTAATACTAATATTAGGGTTAATAATGTTTTTTTTGCATGGTATTAATAACAATCTAGTCCATGGTATTTGTCCCATAGTATTTTACCCATAGGTTTCACCTAAATATAATGCATTTTTTGAGTGTTCGTAAATATAAGGTGACTTATGGAGTAAATATAAAAAAATGTTTTATATGTTTACCATACCTCTCATTTATTTATATTTTTATTAATTTACCATACCTATTTTACAAATATGGTATTTGGCCCATAGGATTCACTTAAATAAAACCTCTTTCTTGAGCCTTTATAAATAGAACGAGGGTTATGGACTAAATATAAAAAGAGGTTTTATTTATTTACCATACATCTAGTTTATTTATATTTTTATTTATTTACCATACCTTTTGAGTAAGTATAAAAAGACGTTTTATTTATTTACCATACCTCCACTTTACTTATATTTTTATTTGTTTACACCCTTGCATGTATATAAGGTGACTTATGGAGTAAATATAAAAAATGTTTTATTTATTTACCATACCTCTCATTTATTTATATTTTTATTAATTTACCATACCTCTTTTATAAATATGGTATTTGGCCCATAGGATTCACTTAAATAAAACCTATTCTTGAAAATGGGCGAATGGATTCACTTAAATAAAACCTATTCTTGAAAATGGGCGAATGGAAGGTTGTAACTCCTAGTTTTAAGGGCAAAATTTACCTTTTTTACCCTCTCCCTTAAAATAAGGTGGGCTATTTTAGGTGATTTGTAAAAATGTGCTATGATACAAAATATTCTCCCACTAAAAATTTAAAAACCCTTAATTTTGCCAAAGGGTGAACATTCGCCCCTAAAATTTTCTATGCTTGGGAGTTAGTTCCTAGACCAAAAGATAAGAATGTCATAGGGACAAAGTGGATTTTCAAAAATAAGCTGAATGAAAATGGAGATGTGGTTAGAAACAAGGCAAGACTTGTTTGTAAAGGATATGCGCAACAAGAAGGCATAGACTTTGAAGAAACCTTTGCACCAGTTTCTAGACTTGAAGCTATAAGAATGTTCCATGCTCTCTCTAGCTTTCAGAAGTTCAAAGTATTTCAGATGGACGTAAAATCTGCCTTTCTGAATGGAGACTTGAATGAAGAAGTGTACATTGAGCAACCAGATGGGTTCATCCTTGGAAATGATCCAAATTTTGTATTCAGACTCAAAAAGGCTCTCTATGGTCTTAAACAAGGTCCAAGGGCTTGGTATTTTCGGTTGGATGAGTACCTTCATCAACAAGGTTTTGCAAAAGGATCAACAGACAACAATCTATATATAAAAATTGACAATGATAAGTTGCTAATACTTGTTGTATATGTTGATGATATCATCTTTGGCAGCAATGAAGAAGCCATGAGTCAAAACTTTGCTTTGGTGATGCAGAAAGAATTTGAAATGTCCCTGCTTGGTGAGCTCACATATTTTCTAGGTTTACAAGTTCAACAAAACAAATATGGTATCTTTCTATCACAAACCAAGTATCTTAAGCAGATCTTGAAGAAATATGGGATGGAGGACTCAAAACCAGTATATACTCCCATGGTAACAGGTTGCAGCCTCAACACAAATGATGAATCAGCAGCTGTACATCAACCTACCCGACCAGACATTATGCATGCAGTAGGGATAGTTGGAAAATTTCAGGCAAATCCAAAGGAAACTCATCTTCAGGCAGTCAAGAGAATTTTCAAATACCTTCAAGGGACTCAAAACTATGGTTTATGGTATCCTAGAGATACAGATATCACTCTTCATGCATATACATATGCAGATTGGGCAAGTAGCATGGATGTCAGGAAAAACAATAGTGGTGGTGCATTCTTCATGGGTCCTAGATTGGTATCTTGGTTCAGCAAGAAACAAAGTTCCATTGTATTATCTATAGCTAAAGCAGAATATGTAGCTGCTGCATCTTGCTGCACACAAATCCTTTGGATGATGCAAACATTGCAATATCTTCAAATCACTTGTACACCACCTATTTCCATTTTTTATGATAATACAAGTGCAATCAGCATTTCAAGGAATCCACTCATGCATTCAAAAACTAAGCACATACCTATCAAGTATCATTTTCTCCGGGAACAAGTGCTTGAACAAAAGGTCAAGTTGGAATATGTTCCATCTAAGGAACAAGTTGCTAATATACTCACCAAACCACTGCCCAGGGAGACATTTGAATACCTCAGACAGAAGCTGGGGGTAGTTGATGCATCATCTTGCTATTGAATCTTGTCTGTTTTGCAGAGATTAATGGTTGTACGCAAGTTGCAGGTGGATAATCCGTGTACATATGTCGGTTTCTATTGGTACAGTCACGTATATGCTGGTTTGCAGAAAAGTAGTGGGGACCAGACTCACAGAGTCTGATATGGGTCTGACAGAGACCATCTGGCACAGGTTCAAGGGGAGCATATATATTCTTATAATAATGCATTGTTGGCATTATCTTAGAAGATCTTGGTTCAAATTCACAGTTGTTTTGGTTTCAAGAGGAACAGGTGCAAAGGGAGAGCATGGTTGCTGGTCTGAATGGTGATTGACAGATGCTGCTGATGTTAGTTGTTATCATAATCTTGCTGTAGATATTTCATCTCTATGTCATGTATTTCTTTTCTTATCAAGGTCATGTAACGGCCTTTCTTGGTTTCCCCACTGTTACAGGGAAAAGTGTCTATACAGAACTGCTTATCCCACTAAGGTGTGGTAGCTACCTTAGAAACAAACAAAGTAAAGCTACTTTCATTTTTCCTTTATGAAAGATAGATGAGAGAAGAATAGAGGAGACCAACCTCTGTCTTGCGCTTGTCTCCTAGTTCGATTCCTCTCTCTTCTGATAGTCCTTTGCTACTTGCTTCCTTGTACACCCAACTTCACAGAGTACCTGTAGAATCAAAGTAGCATAACACTATACAAGAACATGGATCTATTATCATAAACAATCTAGGATCAGATGTAAATTGACCATACAAATGCATAAAACATAAACAACACAAGAGTAAGGAGGAAAACTTGAATAGCTTTTATTGATAATCAAGAAAGAGCCAAGAGAGTTACAACCAGTTGTTCTGACCCAGCATCATCCTCTCAGCAAGTAAGCCCTTCTTCACCTCATACAAAGCTTAGATCACCCAACACTATGATGTTGTCTCAAGAAACCAACAACAATTCCTTACAAGATGCAAAATTCCAGCCTCCAACCTCCTGGATCTCTAGGATGAGAGATCTATATATAGATATTTGTAGAGGTGTGATTCAGCTCTGGGTTTTTGATTAGTGTATTCGCTCTGATAGTTCTTGCTTCCACTTGGAGATCTCATTGATCTCTTACTCATCCTTGGGCGATTCTGAGAGGCAAGTGTCACAGGAGAAGTTTCTGGAAGATTCCATGATCATCCACCTCGCAAACTGTCTCCACCACTTGTCTTTTCTCATCCATTGCACCCCATAGAAGGGATTTTTGAATTGCAACGCACTTCCCGTGTGTACAAGGTGAGATACATCGCACCCTGGCCATGGAGCAAGTGAAATGATCCAGTTTTGACCAGTTCTGAGTAGTTTTTCATGGAGAACTTCTGGGAGAAGCTGTAATTAGTTGACCTTGTTCCTTTAAGGGTTGGAACAACACTTTTAGGGACTTAGGAGCCCTTGGTTTATGGACATTTTATGCTTGGGATTGCAGTGCCCAAAAATGTCTATAACACCCACTATGCTTGGGATGAATGATGTGATGTTCTTGTTTTATCTTGGTGTACCCCCACTTGGTTGGGTAGAATGAGTCAATCCCCACTTGGTTGGGAAATGGATGTATGTATGAGTCTTTGGTGGTAGGAAGGTCATTTATTATGTATAAAGTCATGTTTCTTTTGTAGAACATCTTCTTGCAGACCTTGCCTACAGTCAGGGGGAGTTTGGACAGCACAACAGAACAAGAACTCAGGGGGAGCATAACCCTTTTCCCTTGATGTCAAAGGGGGAGAATGACTTTGAAAGGTTGCCATCAAGTCCAAAGGGGGAGATTTTTGTCATTATGACACAATTTTGGCACTATGACACAGGTGTTGTCCTTGATGGAAATGTTCTCAGGTGGTAGATCACAGTCCAGGCAATCAGAATGGAAGAAAATAAGGTATACGCAGGTTCCTCTCAGCAAAGTCGCGTATACACGCAGTATCACCAATCCAAAGGTGCGTATGCGTATGCACGCGCTTTCATGCAAAGAAAAGTGTGTACATGTGGAAAAAGGTATGCTTGGTCCATGGTATTTAGTCCGACATATTTGAACCTATGGTTTTGGTCTGTGGTATTGCATCCAAGGTGTTGAACCCAGGTATTGGGTCCATGGTATTGGTTCTTAGTGGTTTTGGACCATGGTTTGAGTAAGGCCTAGTCTATAAAATGGCAAGGAGATCATTTGGCAAAGGTATCGATTTAAGAATTGAATATCTTAAGAAGAGCAAGATCTGGAACACTGGTGATTGGTTATGGTGCATTGCTGGATCTGAATCAAGGAGGAACCTGAACACTGCAAGATGGATAAGTTCTATTGATGGGTCAAATCTCAAAGCTTGAATAGTAGTATCTTTGTGTGATTGTGATCTATTGTATTTGACGCATGAATTGATCTATGAATTTGAAAATCTGGGTATAATTAATGCTTGAATACTTGAAAAGGGAAATCTATCTTTCATAGATCTGTACGGAGGTTCGACGCAGCAAAGGCGCATATATACATAGGTTCAATAAGTCACAAAAGCGTATACGCTGGTTAACAGTGATACAGATGCGTATGTATGCAGGTTTCAGCATAGTGAAGTAGCGTATGTTTCATGAAATATGCTTTAGCTGCTTCTGTTTATTGCTGCAGTGTTCTGGGTTCAGAATTGGTGTTTGGTTACTATTACTGTTTTCTGGTTACGTCATTCTGAGAAGTGTTTGATTGATTATATATTGGGTTGTACAAAGGATATTGATTGTTGCATATATAATTGATGTTTGATTGATGTTATTCATGGATCTAGTCTGAAAATTGATGAGACGTGGTCCATGGAAGAAAGAGAAGGTTGAAGCCTTCTGCAGGTAGCAGCCTGCATACTAGTACCACTGCTAGTACAAGAGCTAAAGGGGGTTGTAGCTCCCTTCCAGGAGAAACTGGAGAATGAGAGAGGGTTGTAGCCCTCTACAGGTTGCAGCTTGCGTACTGGTAAAGGACTGCACCAGTACAGAATCATTGTAAAAAGAAGTTTCTAATTGAAAGAGGATAGAGACATATTGCAGCAGGTGGTTTTAACCCACATTGGGTTTCCACCTTATATCTTGTGTTCTTGTGTGTGACTGTCTTCTCTATTTTTATATTCCTGGTTGATGTTTATACAGTTCTGACACACTATTTAAGATTAACACTTGAAGAATAATTAAATTTCAAGTCTGTGAGTTATACGTTGTTTTCCTTAACTGAGTTGCATATATACGCTAGTTTCTCTAACTAAAGTAGCGTATAAAAATATGTGGTTGAATTGAAAAATAATTGACTTAATAATAATGATTCACCCCCCCTCTCAGTATTATTTCCAATAATTTCCAAGTAATCCCATGAACTAGCGTAGTGCTGCATCCTTGAGAGTAGAGGGGAATAGTTTCAACTTTTGCTCATCTTCTGCATAGTCATAGGTTCGACAGATAACAAACAAACTCGAACAAAAAGGTTTTAGGATCTTCTGTAGTCAGACCATGGAAATGAGGTAGGGTGGAAGGGCTTATATTCTTCATTTTGGTGTCCCCATTGGTCTCCCGAATGGGAAAGGTACCCTCTATTCTCTCTCCATTCCCCCTAGCATTTCTGTGTTCAACCATTGGCTCCAATGGAATGTTTTCTTCTTCTTCTTCCCCTATAGGTTCTTCAAATATGTCTTGTTTTTCACCGAAGGGTTCTTCTTGATTGCAGCCACTGAAGAAGAGAGAAGGCTGGTTGTGTGAAGCAGTGGGGATGTTGGGAAAAACTTTTCCTGAGTTATCTCTATTCCTACGAGGCATGAAAGGAAATCTTTTTTGGTTGGTTTTTGTTTCTTTTTCCCCACACTAATAGTACTTGCAGAAATTGAAATTGATTGAACAAAACAAATTGCAACTAGTTGAAATGAAGTTGCTAAAATGAAATTTGCAGAATTGAAGAGGAAAGCAAGGAAATGCAAAACTTAAAAGAAGAGAAATGACTAGTCTACTTTCGCTGAAATAAACTATTAGCAGAATATTGCATTAGAAAATAGAAGAAAGGAGTAATCACAGAATACTCTGATTCTTGCTCGGCAACGGTGCTAAAAAGTGGCAAGCACAAGTATTGCAACAATAATGCTGCAACTCCCGGGCTGCCTATTTTACTCTTATCAACCCGATAGTTCGTAACAAACTTGGAAGCATCGGTGTTGTATGCACAAGTACTAGTTCTTACTGTAGGTTGTCACTTGGTCAGCTGACGCAAGATCACTAGGAGCTCAAGCCAACTTCTATGGATTCCAGAAGAAGTTCTATATGTGATGAAAGGAGAGAAAGATTACTCTACAGATTCTACTCTAATTTTAGAAAGGAGAAAGATTGAAATGTAAAGCAAACCTAGTAAACCCCAATTAACCAACTAATCCTACTTTTGTAGAAAGCACTATGAAAATCATGAAAGGAATGCCATTACCTACTCAAGGAAGTAAACAACATCTAACTAGGCTATTTATGGAAGTAAATAAGAAAAAAGACATCTTTTTGGATTTTTATGTATTTTTATGTGAATTTGACATGCCTGTAATTTATTGTGTGTGAATGTGGTAGCGAATAGGTGGTGTTGGAGGGTGGCTTTGGGACTTGAGAGGATGTAGGATGGTGTGGATGGGTCCTAAGAGGTCTTAGGTGGCCTTCTAGAGGCTTTTCCCACACTCGGACTTCAAAAGAAAGCCTACAGGAATATCTACAAGAGGACACAGGAAATATACAAGAGGAAAACAGGGCAACTATAGGAGGCCTACAGGAGGAGGCCGAGTGCAGTTTTAACTATTTTGAGGGTGTGAGAGTGGGTGGAAAAGGTGGATGAAGGTTGGAATGAGGTGTTAGGGTGCCTAGGGTCTACCAAGAATCACCAGGGGAGAGGAAGATGATTGGGTTTGCTCAAGGAGAGAGGAAGAAGTTCTATGGAAAATGCAGGAAACTAAGGCAGAATTGAGGTGAGATTTGGACGACCTGTAGGGCATGGATTATATGGAGGATGGGATGGATGATAATGTAGCCTACTGCTAGAATAGATTCTACTGCAAAGGAATTGACAGTCAACCATTAAGATCAAACAAGCAATGAAATGAGTGCATCTAGAAAAATAGAGTTTTACATAAAAATGGTCTAAACTATGATCTATGAAAGGATATGATGAGAAATGATACAAGAAAGGAAAGCATGAAAGAAGACTATTGCAAATAAAGAAATGAGCATGATGAAGAAGATCTGAAGCAAAGCAAAGATGGAGTATTAACCTACTAAAAGCTGCAAACACTAGAAGTCCTAATGAATGAGGAAATTCTGTGTTTTTGGGGCAGCAAGAGGGTCTTTGCCTCAAATCATGGTCCCAAAGGGAGGAAGAGAGGCCAAGGCACTATTTCTAGCCTTTTGAATATTATTTTTATCACTGCTTAACTTGTTATAGAGAGAACAAATGGAAGCAAACTACTGAATCATCAAAAGCAACCTATTCTTAACCATAAAAGAAATACATCTAACAACAACCTAATCTACAAACTGAAATAAACATACAAATACAAGTAAAGAGGAGCTTGGCTACTTGTATTGGGCCCTAACCCAAGAGATTCAGCCCTCTAAGGTAACTCAGTGCTAACTCAAAAACGATTCCATCTTTGTTTCCAAAACAATAGCAAGATTACATGAAACTGCCACAAAATAATAAGCTCGAAGTTGAGCAGAGTTTACATAAGCAAAAATCCAACAAAAATATGACCCTAGTGAGGCCCTAGGCCTCTCTACTTATACAAATGAAGCTACCAATAGCTTCCTTAAAATCAGGGAGGCTTGGCTCCCAAAACTTGAGATAATCATCAGTCATCCTCCACTTGCTCGGCTGCCTTCTAGTGCATGATTTGGCTGCTTGTACTCCGAGCTGAATGAAGGGGAATTCGAAGTGAGGAGTAATAAATGAGGGTGATTCCCTCCTATAATTCCTCTCCTTTGTCCACTTTGAGTTATTGCTTCCATTTGTCCACTAGATCTTTGACTTTGACCTCAAAATTCATCAATAATCTGCATTAAACACATGTTAGACCACATGGCATCATAACTAACTCAGGTCACTCCATAAGCATAAATATAATTAGAAAATCATATAATAAGCTAAGAGAATGGTTGATTTGACTAGGTTAGGAGGTAAAATGAGCCCATATAATTACCCATTTATGAGGTTCATCATCGCTCATCAACTGCCACTTCATGATACCACATCTCCGCCACATATTCCACATTCGGTACCAAACGGTCTATGATAATTTCATCACACCACACTTACACTACGTTATTCATACTTTGTACTTAAATGGTCTCTAATAACTCCATCTGTTAATGGTCAAAACTACAATGTGACCAACGCATTCACGTCTCTCCAAGCCCTCACCGTCTACCTGTTCCACGCGAACCCATCGTTCTTTTTCACCATACCTGCAGTCAGTCCATTTCATAGACCAGGAGAGTAATTCTAAAGGTTAGAAAATTCTACGAAACAGAGGCCATGGGACTCATCGTCAGGATAGAGCCAGTAAGGGCAAAATATATGGAAGGATACCCACAACTCAAGGAGATGCTGCAAAAGGATGAATGGCTCAATTTCATTAAAAAATTTGATGGCTATCACAAAGAGATCCCAAAATATTTTGCTAGATCATTCGATGGTATAGAAGTAGAAATTGAAGACATTAAGTTTGTAGTAACAGGATCTTACATAGCAGAGGCTACAGAACTGCCAAGACTTGGTGAGAGATGGTTCAAAAATAAAGAATTTCACAGTGAATCATGGAAGGTAATCCTCAGGAACCTGGGTATGGATGTCACTGTGTTTAGAAAAGGAATTCCTATTTCAGCACTTAAAAATAAATGGAGAAGCATGCTTTTGATATTACAAAAATTTATTACCTGTGAGGGGAGATTCGGATGCATGTATGTCTATCATATATGTTTATTGATGAACTTTCTAGAAAATGGAAACAACAACCTCCCTTTCTTCCTTCTAAACAGTTTAAGGAGGATGGCTTGAAATGTATAGAAAAAAATAGAATTCATAGACACAACTATGTACCATCATGGGTTGGTAAAAATACTGGTTGAGTTTCAATTGAAAATAATAGGAGATACTTAGGAAAACTTCTTGATCAGAAACTATTTCCAAGAGGTACCAGAATCACTTGAAGAGGGTAATTTCAGAAGGAGTAAGAGGCAAAGACCAGTATGACCATTCAAAGTAAACCTGAGTCCTCCACACAGAAAAACGATGAAGAGCCAGTCTCTGAGACAGAGATCAGGGATCAGATCAAGCAAAAAGAGAAGAGAAAAGAGAAAGTCGGTGGAATTACTAGAAACAAATGTGAATCTTCATTACAACAAGATGATGAACAATTAATCTCTGAAAAATTGACAGAGATTAGGAAACAAATCAAGAGAAAGGAAAAGATAGGAAAGGAGAAAAATGGTACAAAGGAGGAGAACATACGCCCCCTACAACTTAGAAGGAGCTCTAGACTTCGAGGTATGGTAAAGAAGGTATAATCAAAGGGAACAAAGTTCATAAATGTACAAGAAGAAACCCCAGTACCATTTCGTGATAATGTTCCATTTATACAGAGTCCTCAAAACTCTCCTAAACATTATTTTGAAGGCAGCCCCAATAGAGGATCTCCAAGCATAGACCCAGTGCGGCAACAAATTTATGATTACATAGAGTCACTGAAGAAGAAAAGCGCCTCAATGGATCCAGAATCCCCAACCAATCTAGAACAACCTGTCAATCCACAAGAACCTCTAACTGATTCTCTCAAACATGAAATCTATGAGTTAGAGATATTGAACAAGCATATCAACAAAGAAAATGAAACCCTGAAGGAACAAATCAAATTGGGTAAATCCATTCATGATAATACAATACTACACCTAGGGATATGGTACAAGAAGAATAGGAAGTTGAAGAGGAAGAATAGAAACTTGAACAGAATGGTCATCAACCTTAAATACAGACTTCTAATGAAGAAACCTAGGATGACATTCACTTCAAAGAGGAGCAAGAGAAGAAAGTTAGATGTACTATCAGAGGTGTCTGAGCAAATGTAATACGAAAGAAGAGTTCATAGTTTTGGAAAAATGGCATGGGGACATACAATGATTTTGCAGTGGGGGTATGTTGGACCTCAGAATTACCTTCTCCTTGACAACTTTTCTCTCTTCTTTCCCTTGTTTTCCATAAAAAGACAGATCCCCATCACTAATAAATGATAGATTTTGTCTCAAGGAGGACATTAAATGATTGACATGTTATAATTTTATGTTTTTTCTATTTGAATAAGTTTTTGCAAATTAGCTATAGAACGCAGCCTATTCTGCAGCTAACTGTGTGTTCCGTAGCTACTTCCATGATTTAGAAGGTTAAAGGTGTCAAACGAAGAAACCAACCACATGGGCATCTCTGGAATCATCTCGACATGGATCCTATCCTAGTCACCCAGCCCAGATAGATAAAAAATCCAGCTCAAGACCACAGTCAAAGGTGGAGTCAAACATATGAAACTCGGAAGCAATAAGAGTCTTTGTCTACCCTTTCATGGTTAATTAATAAATCCAATTGTTCTGCTGAAGCATTAACTCGGATCAGCCACCTGCGTCAACAGTTCTGTGCAACCACCTTGTTCGAATTCAAGTCACCTGTAGCTGATCAAACATTTATGCAGTCCGGTTGTGATACGTGTAGACCACCTGTAGCTAATTTTCCTCAACAGACAGTTATGAATATTTTCTTTTAAATACCAGTTGTACAGAACTGGAAAGGGTTCAAATTTTTTGATGTATTACGTTTAGACTTATCAGCTCTATAATTTTGGACTTTTGTTCCTATTTTATAATACAAAGCCGTGTGTTGACTAATGATCATTTGAAGGAGAATTTTGAATTAAGTTAGCAGCTCAACCCAGTCACTTGCAAAGGGCTCCTACACTCAAGGAGGTTTTATTTTCATTTGTTTTTTTTGTTCAGTTTTAATTTCATCATTTGCTTTTAGTAGTGTTTGTAACTTAGGTTGATTTCTTGTAGTTTGATTTCTTTTAGTTCTGATCAGTAGCATAATGTTAGAATTCAATTGTGTAGTCTTGTTTCTCCAATCCATTTCATAAAGGAAACAACCTTGTTTCTAAACAGAGTAAGATTGAAAGTAATGAGGATGCATTGTTGATTAGTTTACTCACTCTTTTTGTTATTTATTTCCCAGTTCAGGTTGTCAATGCACTGTATTAGTGAATGTTTTTGGTCACCATTTCAAGCTGATATCCATCCTAAACTAAATGGTTAAACATTAATTTTACATAAGGGTTGAAACCAATCGGTTACCTTCTGCATGTTTTATTTAGTCTTTTTTCTAGATCATGAAGTATAGAAGTTGCTTGAATTTCATCTCAAGGAGGTTATCTTTCAAAATTGAAGGTTAGAGTAACTAGAAGTACTTCAGTTAATTTCATTCCTTGTATTTATTTCAACATGGGTTACAACATTACATTTTGGTTTTAAGAATTAGATTCATGAATTAGAATTAGATTACAAGATAGGACAAATGCTCTGTTTTTTCCTTCTTTTAACTTAGATTTTGACTAGTTTTAAGGTCTTGGGTTCACCTTTAGGAATTTTAGATTCAGTTTCTCATAGTTCAAATTGTACATCATTAGGAATCAAAGAACAGAAACCCCCAAAACAATATAAAATACAAAACAACGAAGTAAGAATGGTTAACTAAGCACATAAATGCAGTACACTTCATCAGCTTACGAACCTTGGTTGATAATTTATGCAAAGAAATTTAGGAAACTAAATTGACTAAACACTTCTCTGAAGGAACAACCTATTTTTCAATCAATAATTCGGGATCCCTATTCCGCCTCTGAAATAAATAAGTGCCTACGCACAGTTCTTTGAAAAATGAAAAAAATGAAAATATGAAAATATGAAAGTTATGAAAAAATGAATAAGGCAGAAGAAGAGAAAGGCTTCCTTCTCATAAAGGTGATGCAAGTAACTCTGCTGGGGTACTAACCAGGCTTGCTGGCAGCGGAGTGATTCTCATGTTCCTACGTGACTCTACCAAGGTACTGTCAAGGCCTGCTGGTAGCAGGGCAACACCATAGATGAAACTTAAACTTTGACTGTCATATTACTAGTGCACCAATATACCTCTCATGCCCAATCGAAATAACTAGGTTGACTTGTCTTGGATGTGTGCTGACCAATCAAGGTAATGGTAGGGACTACATTTTTCAACCAAGTTAGTGTGGAAACCATGATGATCAAGGAATCAAACAATACTTCTGAAAGGGTTAGACTCGCTTCTCATGAAACAAGATCCATACAGAGAGTTGTAGTTCTACCAGTGTGTCACCAAGTGTTGTAGCGTCTACAACCACCCTCCAAAATTTTGGCTCGCATGAGAATTTAGGAGCCTACCTTGGATCCTACGACCGATCATCCTTGGTCACTTGTTGGTAAGTTGATGATTTCAATCTCCCCTCCTTGATCCTAAGAGTTGTCTGTGTTCTCATCTTTATGCAGCATGTGTCTTCATCGGGCATAAGGGTTGTTGTTTGTCATGAAAATGAATGTTGTCTTGCTTCAAGGGAATTATGTGCATATGAGTGGTTGTCATCACATAGACATGTTTCACACTCACTTCATGCACTCTTGTCACGAAGGTTGTTACATCAAGAAAAGTATGTCTTATGCATTTTGGATGGTCTACGTTGTGTCACTAAGTGTCTGTGTGTGATCTGTTATCACTGCTCTGGATCTCCAAGGCTGAGGAAAAGTCTAGCTGAGGTAACCACATACCAATCTTTTGACTTGGTAACGAGCCCTACCAAGCCAGAGAGGACTCTCGAAAAGATCACAGCCAAGAGGGCTGGACAGATTAGGGTCTTAGGCTAGATATGATGTGCAAAGGTTGTTTTAATTTGGTTTGGTTGGGGTACTCACTGGATGAGTGAATTAGGTCAGAGAGTGAACTAGGACAGAGCAAAAGAAAATCAGAATTGCAGATATCTGATGGGGCAAGGTAGGAAAGTACTTTAACACTTTGTAGTATATTGATGGAATGGTTTAGACTGATGAGGTGCTAAAAAGAGCATGAAAATCATGAATTCTTTTTAAACTGAAGAAATGAACCAAATTATGATGATTTTCCTAAAACAGAGCATAGAATATGAATTCTAATTATCACCCTTGAAAATAAAACATATTTAGAAGTGAAATGGATTGGAAAATATCAAACATTCACACACATATAACTGAAGAAGAAACAATGTCAAAAACCATGCCATAGGAATCTCACCAAAATAGCTGCAACTCATCCAATATATTCCATGCTAAAGTTTGAATCACTAGTACAACATCCAGTGGAGTCCAACCTGTAGAATGACTAAAAAAGTACATGATATAGGCCTCAAAAAAAATCCTCCCAGCCTCAGGGGACAAATCCATGAGAGGAGGAGCATTTCCATCAAAAACTGAACTGATAGCTAGAGTGTAGGGTGGTCAAAGTGACTCATCCCTAACTTAAGTGAACTGATTCATTACACCTCATTGAGTCCATTTACCTAATGTATTTACCCTAGGTAACATTAAGAACATTATAATTACATTTACTTCATCAATTACATAGGTGAAAATCAAAACTGGAGCAAAACAGTGAAATAATTAGGGAATTTTTTCCTATGTGCAATGCCAGTGCTCTATGCGTAGCGCCTTAAGCCTGTGCATAGTGCCAACTTCAAGCTAATTTTTCAAGGGGTTGATGATGTCCAAATTGAGATCAGGATAGATCATTGGAAAGCGTATCCTATCTACTTTTGAAAAATGCCCTTGGTTTCCAAAAATGATAATAGTTGACCCTCCAAAAGGTCAATCTCCCAAGATTTCTTCTATGCGCAGCGCCTAGCTGAAAAAGAGGGTAGAAAGGCGAATTTTGAGGTGTTCTTGTCCATTTCTCCCTGTCCAATGGTCCAAATTTGGTGTGCCAATAGTCAAAAGTGTATGTTCCTGGCCTTTTGAATCTAATGGTAGTCTTTTTTTTTTTTTTCCATTTGGAGGCCTATAGAAGATACACAGCGCCTAGGGTGTTGCTCATAGGACTGTTCACCTGTGCCAAAACTATCCAATGTTGCAAAGAAAACCCAAAAATGTCAAAATCGCCCAAGATATTGTTAGAATAGGAATATAAGTTGTTGATGAAGTGTGCTAGGCATGGAAGGAGGCCTCAACAAGGATATCCAATTTTCCTTTCTCCTCTTGCACCTTTAGGGTTTGAAGCTTTGACTTCATTTTCTTGAGCTTTGACCTTGCTATTTGGCTTCTTTGGAAATAGTAATTTTCCATCCTACTCTATATGTCATTTTCTCTTTTAGCCTTGTATAGGAGCTTTTCAAGATGGTTGTTCACCCTCTCAAGCCAATGCTCCCTGTTTTCATTGATCATTATGGCCTTTTTCTCATTTAGGGTAAGCTCATTGGCTAGTTCAGCTTCTTTATGTTTTTCTATTTCCAATGATCTTTTTAGGCCTCTGGTCCTTGGCCCTTTCCTTGGAACTTGTTCTTCCAGCTCATCAAGATCACCATATTTCCCATATGGTTCATTAAGTAAGGCCTTAGCCTTTTCTGCCTCTCTTTGTTCTTTTATAAATTTCACTTCATCAATGAAGTGCTTTGTCTTCAGCTGTTTATTCTCCTGCTTGTAAAAGTTAATGACAAATATAGCCCGGTCAAGATTAGTTTGGAGTTATCTAATCTTGGCATCCTTCCCCTTGAGGGCTATGCTCATGTCCTCATAGTCATCCTGCTCACTTAGATCAACAAGCTCAAAATCTTGTTCTGTCTCATGGAGGTCCTCCTCTTGCTGCTGGATTTTTATCTCTGTCATCTTTTATTTACCTTTGTGTACTTGCTTTGTTGATGAATAAGGCAAGGCCCATCCCACAACCAGTGGGGAAAACACCTGCCTATGGCCTCTCTGATAAGTATGTGCCACTGTGCTCAAATATTCCCTCTTAGGCTTGATGACCTCAACTCTTCCAGGTAACCCTGCACGATCATGAAATGGTGATGATGGTGGTGAAATAGGCTAAGATGATGGAGGGATAGATGTAGTGGGTTGAGATGGAGGGGGTGTGTCTTCATCGTGATGATTAGTGGGATGAGATGAAGATGGAATCTCTTGAGCATGTGGACGTTTTGGAGCAGTGAAAATATGATTGGTAATGAAAGTGTCCCATGCAATGTTTAGCTGGTTAAGGTGATGGAGTACAATGATATTGATCAGAGAGTGGTGGAAAAGACTGATCATTTTCTGCTCATACCTTTTTCCATGAACTGTGTATGCCATCTTCTCAATGCTCCTGAATAAATAATAAGGGATATTGAGCATTTTGACTCTTTGAAGTGCATGAGCAATCTGATATGGTATGAATAAAGTTTGGAAAATATGCCTTCACAAGTGAAGTACTTCATAATGATTTTCATCATGGGAGCATATGTACCAAGAAGGTGGCTGAAAGGGAAGAATCTCTTTCTATCATTTCTATATCGAGGCTTCAAATATGGATCATAATACTGATGATCTAGGTTTTCAGCTTTAAACCACCTTTAACACACATTAGGTGTTCCAGTAGCAGTAGCAATAATGTCTAAGGATATGGTGAAGGTTACCCCAGCAAGGGTCCCTTGATTGTCTTCAAGATTTGAAATGAACACTCTAGTCAAAATAGGATGTCTTTGGGCTCTTTGTACCATCATACAAAAGTCAAAACAACCCAAATGTTTGAAGGAAGTGACTGTCATAGGTGAGGCCATTAACTCTGTGGTGTTGGTAGGTTCAAACATCAAGATTCTTCCTCCTTTGTGAGGCTTTCTTTCTTCTTGGTCTTCTTCCTCTGAAAAATCTATGTTTTCTTCCTCCATTATGTGTTTTCTTTCCTCTTGCTTGAAACCCTAGGGATTAGGAAATAGGAGTGGGAATGTGGTAGGAAAACTTTAGGGAGTGGAGGAAGGGATTAGGGAACTGTTGTGCTCTACAACAACCCCCCATTTCATAACATTATTTTTCACAAAAAACTATCATATGAAATGGGTCCCTTTTAATTTTGATTGGTATCAACCTTGTATTATTCAAAAAGGTCCAAAAACAAAATGAAGAATTATAAAAAACCTTTTGGACTAACCAATTTTGGCCTTTTAATATTAATAATCAATCTTTTATCATCGCGATAAAGCGATCGCAAGATCGCATATCGCAATGGCATAGGAGGATACTTTAGAGGCCCATTGCTTTTCCCCGATGCGATAAAGTTCCTTTCGCTCCGATGCGATGCGATATCGCTATCGGCGATCGGCGATATGCTATGCATGTTTTTAAAGCACCCCAGGTAATACACCCAATGCGATGTGATATCGCTATCGGGGATCGGCGATATACCGTCCATGCGTTCGTAAAAGTGTTCACACTCCCGATGCGATGCGATATCGCTATAGGCGATCAGGGATTTCAAAAGGTGCCGATATAAGGATTTAAGTTTTCCCCGACGCCCCATTGCGATAAAGCCAAAAGCGCAAATTTCAAAAAAGCCGTTAAAACAGAGGGATATTACGATCAATTCATATTAAAAGCCTTATCTGTCGAACAATGATTTACCTGCGCTCAACCGCCAAAACATCCAGGCACGCTTAAACAAATCATTCGGCCGATTAATGATATGATGGGCATTTAAAGGATTGGCAGGTTTTAAACGGCCATTCAATGTAATAGTAAGTCCTAAAATCTTCCCATAGATTGTATCCACAGCCACTTTAAAGTTAATCTCTCATCATGCATTGATCAATATATCTCTCTCATATTCGATTTTCACTACCAATTCTCTGTGTTACGCTTATTTTCACGCCTGTGCAGAATTCTTCCAAAGCAGAAAACTCAAGTAGAATGGGGAAGAAGTCTAAGAAAGCCACAGTCACTTCCGCTGTGCCAACCATAGGACAAGTCGTCGCTGATCCAACAAATAAAAAGAAAGGATTGATATCTGATACTACATGTTCTGGTCTCAGCAAAACTACTTGGCAAAGTACCTATAATTTGATTGAAGCCGAAGAACCTGAAGTGACAACAGTACAAGCCTCTGCAGATTCAACTCGGAAATCTGATGGTACTTTAAAGGACTTAGCTGACTCCTTCCTTCATCGGATAGCAGCTCGGGAACAAATTCTCCCATATACGGATGTAGTGAGGTGGGAAATTGAGGAAATCCCAATCATGGACAGAACCTTCTGCACCAGAGACGGGAGAATTTTCGGTTCATTCAAGGCTGATGATTTAAGGCAAATGTATCATTTGCCTGAGCCAGAGAAGAAGTACAACAAGGCGTTTTTGGAGAAATTCCGAAAAGAAAACGAAATTGAATCCGAACCCATCCGGGATTGGAGACAAAATCCGGCAAAACACAAGCATGAATCTTCCGGTAAGTATTCTGTTGATTCCCTATGCTCTCCTTATTGTTATGCTGGAATAATGATGTGTAGATTGTGGGGGTTGCACGATTCCGCTAATTTCACTATAGAAATGGTTCCCTTGATGGAAGCAGCGTGTAACAGTGAAATAATGGATTGGGCAACTATACTGCCAGATAAACTAGCAACAGCTGTTCTTGAGTTTAGAAATAAGACCCGCGTTACTGAAAGGTTAATTCCCCCATTCTACTACAGTGCCTATATTCTAGATACCTTGTGTTTTAATTCTAAATTTCCTGTGCTCGGCTGGAGGTGGACATCACAAGACCCCATGCCTATTCACATATACCATCAGAAATTGTGGAAATCTTCTTATAAACACCATTTATACCAAGTCTGCAATGGATTTATGTTACCCATTCATTACTCTATTTTTGATAAACCTGCTCCCAAGATTTCCTACCAAGCCGGGATTGACTTAACATCAGTAGGAAGATGGTTTGGGGAGGAAAATTTCACTTATATAAGATTTTTCGGTAGCCAAGCCGAACCTCACGTCCTTCCTTTGTACATACCTGATAAACTACTGGCGAGGGAAATAGCTTATCAGATCATTGTTGAGGGTGTTACACAGACTCTCAAGAAAAATAAGAAGCAGGTCTGGCCCTCTTTTCCTTTGAGATGTGGTGTCTACACGTTGCATGATTTCAAACATGCAGAGAAAGAAGCTACAAAGATAAAATCATTAACTCTAGCAACTCTCCCTAATAGGCGATTTGATCCCAACAAAGTCGCCTATAATGCACTTGAACAGGCCAAATTGACAAAGTTTGATCATAAAGAAGATATGTTCGATGACCTGTTCTCCTCAGCCGAGTCAATAATGCAGGTTAAGGCATTTTCCAGAATGAAATATCAAGATGAAGGGTTGGTTGAATTCAACAGACTTAGAGAACAGAGGTTGCAAACTCTGCCTCTAGATCTGTTAGCAACAACCCCAACAACAGCATCAAGCGAGCCTGAACGGCAACAGTCAAAGGAACCCCGGTTACAACAAAAGAACAAGAAAAACCACAGGAGGAAACTTAGACTAAAGAGCAGGAGAAAGTGCAGGAGGAGACCCAGACTAAAGAGCAGAAGCAGAGCAACACAGAAGTAAACGTGGATACTCATATTGATCCAAAATTGCTCCAGGAATGGCAAAAATTTGATTCTATTATCAGCAGTCTAGAATGTTCAAAGGACACCGAAACTTCAAAAGCAGCAGACACACAGGAAACCACTTCACAACAGGTTCCAAGTGGAACCAACGGCCCACCCAGTTCAAAGGAAGTAGAAATAATACCAAAGGACCCCTCCGATCAAATCATTTTGCAGGTAGAAGAGATTCCTCCCTTGGATGTCTTCTATAGCCCAAGGCATAAAGCTGTAGTAAAACGACAGAGGAAGAGAAGAAGGACTGATCAACCTTCCCTTTTCCCAGAACAGACGGTCACGGGCAATGTGGTTTGGAAGGAGGAATTTGACCCCTCTGATGACTTAACAAAACTATCACAATATGCTGGAGCCTATTCGGCAGAAACAATAGACAAGGCATCAGAGGTGAGTCTTTTATTGAAAACAAAAGACCAGGAAATCTTCTTATTACAGGCACAGCTAACTGAAGCAAAGCAGAAAGCGGAGCAGGCAGAACAACAATTGTTGACACAACAGCAAGTAAATAATCAATTAACTCAACAATTGCAGGCAGAGAAACAAAGGATTGACCACAACGCAATCCAGAAGCAGAAAGAATTGTCAGAGGCCTTGGCACAACTGAAGGCAGCAAATGAGCAAATGCTGAAAACAAAAGATGAGCAAATTGCTCAACGATCAGCATAACTTGAGAAGACAAAGGGCGTTCCACAAATAACTGAATTCAGAGTAGAAGCACTACAGATAAATACGGCATTAATAGCCCAAATCAAGCTTCTATGTCAACAAATCGCCTAGGCGGAGCCACTATGCGAATTGACGGCATCAATAAGTGAAAAAACAGAAAAGGCTAGAGTGGAATTGGATCAAGCTGAAGAAACGATAGCTGCATTTCTTGACTGGCAAGATACTGATCAGGGACAAGCAGCGAATTTACCAAGAATTTTAGAGTCACATAAAGATATATTGTTTACAGAATGGCAGTCCCAGTTAATGAAAGAAGAGAGGGCAGTTTCAAGGTGAAAATCAACTTCAAGCAATTTGGTTGAATTAGTTAATAACACTCTCTACTTGTAAAACATGATTTCCCAATGCACTCCAGGAAAATTGACAGTGATGAAAACATTGGAGTAGTCATGTTATCCAGATCTAGAGGAAAAGGGGAGATTAATTGCTGGAATTAACAGTTTAACATGGGACACCTATTGGTTCTTCTTGATAAAACCACATACTCAAAGAGCCGCCCTCAAGTGCCTTACAGATGCAATCGGGTATATTATCCCCGATATTCAAGATGTCACCTATGCCGCCCAGCTTAGCTCTCGCCTCAACAGACCGCCCGAAGTGGAGCCGATGCTTGCGATAAGTCAGCTCAAGGTCAAAGGCAAACAGCCTACTTGATGAGTCATGCCGCCGACTGCCAGGTTGCTGAGGAAAATATGATCAAAATCAATTGATACCAATTAAGTAGGATTTTAGTTTCGTAGATAGTTAGATTAATTAAGTATTTATAGACCCTTTCATTGTTTTGGAAAGGGTCGTAAAGTTTTGTACTTGACTTAAAGACTGAAGTTGCACTATTGTGCTTCAGCCATATTCTTTTATAAAGTTGGACCAATTATTCTAATTTTGACAAGGAAGCTTTTATGCAAATGTGCACTACTGTCTTTGTTTGAAAGTATTTCTGCGTTGGAAGGGGAACCTCAAATAGCCATTGATATTGGGAGTGTCTAGCAGCTCATATGGTACTATTATCTATGTCTGAATTCATTCTTTTCATATGAATTGTTATTTGATTACCTTTGCTATTATCGAATATATGTATGTGTTTTAACAACATTTCTTTATTCCTTCCACTATTGGATGTTTATGGGATGCCTTTCCTTTGATCATATATGTATCGATGATATATAAAGTGTAGCAATATTGCGCTAATCCCTTTTTTTAACGATTTAAGCAGAGTAATTCTTGAATGAATAAAAGTCCATGTTTACTAAATAGAGTCATCTACATGCCTGTTTATAAACATAGATCATCAAGCGCTACACTTTAAAAGTACAATAGTTCCCGATATTAGTAGTAGTTCTTTTATTTCGCCGATAGATTAAGTTATTCGCCTATCATTAGATTAGTCAACCAATCATTCATTCATCCCGTTTATCCATTTCTAGGAAACTGGTCCCATTATCCCCAGTCGGAGCCACCATTCCAAACGGAAAAGGAGTTGTACTAAGGTCCGGACCGGGTGGTTATCCCCCAATGTTGATACAACGATTTTCGGGGCATCAACATTTTTGGTGCTAGAAGGAGGGCTTCAACTATGAATGGCAAGCAAACCCAAATCTGCAGGCCATTCTAAGAGTAATTCTCCCTCCGTATCACCTCGTACTTCCCAATTGCATGCTGGTTCTCCAGTATCTAAGCAAGAAGAAGAGGAATCTGATAAAGAATGAGATTAACTCAAACACATTACAGAAAAACACATATAAAAACCAGAGACACAATATTGACGGAAAAAGGCTGAAGCCTCATGTATTCTCTCTCACTCTCATTCTTACATACAGAAATAATTGAATATAATGTTACAAATAAATAGATGAGAGATATTGGTCTCAAGATAGTGCGTGCTATCTTGGACATCTTTGGTTGAGATAATTTCTCCTTTGGTTGAGATAATTTCTCACCAGACACACCAATATAGGAGTTACCTAAACTAACTCCTATCTTAGAGGAACAACCCAAGAGTTAGGCACAAATTCCTAACTTGGAATATTTAATTAATTTATTTATTTTTGGATTTATTATTTGTTTTATGAGAGAGTCTAACATTCCCCCCCTCAATGATAAATCCAAAAACGAGAACCATCTTCCAAGTTCTCATGTTGATCCTCAAAAACATTGCCTGAAAAAACCGCCAAAACTGGATGCTGGAAAAAACTCAAATCTGAAGAGAACATGAATCAGCTGCATGCTTGAATCATCTCTGAAGGACGCTTGACAACTCCATCATGTGCCAAGCCGCAAAAGGATCCAACTGTCTTTTGCTTGAAAACAGCATCCGGTGTCCACTGACACAATTTGATGAACGCCCACTGGCGTATTTGTTGATGATGATCGCCCACTGGCTGAAGATGTCGAAAAACAACTCAATGTTGCTTTTGCTATGATGAAAGATGCTCACTGCTGCTTTGGCTGTCGATCGCCCACTGGCGAATTTGCTGATGCTCACTGCTGATGACAAATGCCCACTGGCTGATGAAGATGCCCACTGGCTGCTTCGCTAATGTTGTCGAGACTTTCAGTCTGACAACCACTTTTCAATTACATTGACATTTTCCCCCCTTTGTCAGCTGAAAGGAGAGACAATCTGCTCCAAAATATATTTGAACTCCCCCCCTTCAGGTGTAGGAGAGTTTCATTGTTGTTCTCCCTCATTCAACTGCATGAGAGTACCATCATCTGTTCACTGCTGGCTGCACTATGAAAGATTGTAGTCGGTTGTAGAACTGAGACAACCGTTTGACTGTGGATGACCATTCCCAAGGATCAATCCAGTCATAATGTATCTTCAATCTGCCTGATTTTTGGTGGTTGCGACATTTTTCGGAGGAATGATTGCGCTTGCCACAATGGCAACAAGGATGGAGATCAAAACATTGATCTTCCATATGCCCAGTTCTTTGACAATGAGAACACTTTGGTTGAACTTGAACTTTAGGTTGCATGCAATTTCGTTTGTCTACAACGTTCTCAGAACCTGCTGAGGTGAGTGGTTCAAGAAATCCTGCACTCACAAACTTAATTGGCTTGGAATAATCTGGGATTTGTAAGTTGGTGTCATTAGGAACATATCCTAAGCCTCGTCTATTCTTGTTATTTTTAATTTCTTCCCAGGGCTTGATGATGGGTTTGGAAGAAATTTGACTTTGATCATGAACAACTTCGACACTTGAAGTTGTTGGGAGGAATGACTTATCATCTCGATGGTTCAAAGACTTGAAAGTATCACTCTTTTCGTGCAATTCATTCCTTTGAAGTTGGGACTCAAGCTGAAGAAACTCAATGGTTTCATGCGTTTGCTGTAGATGCCGTGAAATATCAGCAAGAGTTTCTTTGCTGACGTGCACCATGTCTTCATCACTGGAGATGATCAAACTGTGAAGAATGTTTAACAACTGAATATGCTGCGCCATCTGAACTTGCTTACTTGAAATCAGGCTCTCTTGTTGTAGATGTCGTGCACTTGGTTTTGTTTCACTTTACTTGAATGACAGGCTCGCTTGCTATGGGACTTGAATGGCACGCTTGCTTGATTTGTTGCTTATTGTACTTGCTGAGAACTCTTTTTAGAACTTTCTGGAATTCACGCTCGCTTGATGACGAACTCAACTTGTTAGAGTTGAACTTGTTTTGGTTGCTGTGATGGTTGTTTCAAGGAGTTAAAACTCATGGACTCACTTGATTGTGCTTTAAAGGAAGGGTGTCGAACACTGTCGAAAATGCACCCAAAAAAGCTTACAATGTTTTTAATGACTCACATAAAACAAGGAATTCACTTGTCTTAATTTGACTAAGTTGAAGAGAATTGACGTGCTTGACTTCTGATCAAATCAAAACATGGGTGTCGGTTTCAACTGAGAATGCACCCGTACAATGTAATGTAATTGGAATTTGATTCACAAGTTCTTAAATTTGTTTGCAAGAATGTCGATGTAGACTTTGCTTTGAAATGCTTTACTCCAAAAATTTCAAAATATACTCCTTATCTCTCCAAATTTACGAAACACTTATGACTCCAAAATATTACAGAACAAAATTCACCTTATTGCTCCATAAAATCACTTCAAGCAACAAAAGGTTGGTAGCATACAAGGCTCTTGCAATGTGGATTTTGCATCGGTTAAAATTTTTAATTGCCTCTGTTAACCATGGTTAAATCGCACTACAACACAAGTAATATTATCTGCACTGCCTTTTCGATATGCTTCCTCTGTAAGCTTTTTTTTTTTTGTTTTGCAGCTAATTCTGGATCCTCAGTAGACTGAATCATTGCAACTGCATCCCGGTTAGAAACAACATCCCACAATCCATCACTTGCAAGAATAAGAATTTCAACATTTTCATCAGCGACCTCTTCTTGAATCTCTGGCTCAGCTACAACATACTGCTTTAAAAGTCTGTCACCAAAAGCACGCGAAACAGCAAGAACGCCCCCAACATGCCATGTACCAGCCCACATAACAAATCCTCCAGCATCCTCAATTTGTTGACGCTCATCAGTTTGATTTGGTTTACGATACCATATAAATTTCTAAAAATGAAGGCCTATTTCGACGATTGTAGCGGTCATCAGAGAGTCGATGCATATGCAGTCAGGTCTGGGCTTCGAAGTGGAATGAAAGGGCATACTTTAGTGCTCGGAAAGTAAAAGTAGAACACAATGACCTTTGTATGGCTGTGCTGGTTCAAGAAATAATCAATGCAGATTATGCATTGGTCATTCATACAACCAATCCATTGTCAGGAAACACATCAGAGAGTTATGCTGAGATTGTGAAAGGTTTAGGAGAAACACTGATGGGTGCTTACCCTGGTCGAGCAATGAGTTTTGTTACAAATAAGTCCGTCTTACAGTCTCCCAAGATACTTGGTTATCCAAGTAACAAGGTGGGGCTCTTCATAAAACAGTCAATAATATTCCGGTCAGACTCAAATGGTGAAGACTGGGAAGGCTATGCAGGCGCAGGGCTTTATGACAGTGTACCTATGGACCAAGAGGAGAAGCGCTTGATTGATTACTCTACAGACAAACTAATAGCGGATCGGGACTTCCAATACTCAATTCTGTCAAAGATAGGAACAGCTGGCAATGTAATTGAAAAGCTCTATAAACGTGCCCAGGACATCAAGATTGAATGTTATATCGATTCCTATGGAAGGCTTGACTTTGCTGTGATCGGAATTATATCTTCTGTGAGAGTTTTAGAAGCCACAGGTTCTTTTGAGATTATCAATGTAACGGGAACAAGATTTCATGGTATTGGTTACTGGTCACATCGAACAGGCTTATCAATCACCCTTCTGAAAATACAGTTACCATTCGTGACAATCGATTTTATCTGAAGCCAAACTTCTCTGATATTATATGACTTGGGGAACGAAAAAACATTGCCACAGGGGGGTTGGGTCCATGTGCAACTCACAAATCAAAGATTAAATTTGCAAAGATTATTGATATATTTTTCAAAGATGAACAACAGATATGGATACGCAATGCAAGAATAGTGCACCTCGTTTCCACAATGCACTGTTGAACAAATACATGAGCTTCTGTTTGATTCTGCCTCCCCTCGTAAGTATGGCACCCAATACAGCTGCACGCTTCCGCGTTTTGCATTTCTACTCTGCTTTCTCGGTTGAAGCAATTCTTAGCAATGAACAAGATTTTAAAAAATGGCTCATCGTGTTATAGCTGACAGTCTCTCAGAGGATGAAATCGCTGGTCTTAACGAGATCATAAACACAAATCATAAACTTTTCGAAATGCGCAGACTAGAAATATCTTCATACCTTAAATTGATGAAACCACATTATCTCTCTGCAAGGAAATTCACGGTCTTTTTGTGCACAGATCGGATTGCAAAGACGAGTCTTGGGCATCCCAACACAGGTCTATTTCAGCCTCTAAAAGTCAACAAACTCTCGACCCTCACACTGATGATACTTGGCCTCCTCCTGAATTGCTCTTGCAAAAGCAGCTCTTCGACGCTGCTCTATGATCTCGGACATTGAATATCAGTTCCCACGCTCAGGTACAGAACAATATCATGGCCGCTTCAATCAAGCCATCAATTCCTCGCCAGGTTCTCCTTCCTTGCACGCAGAATGTTTAACACTCAAGCTTTGTCACAGGCTCCCAACAATCATTAGCTCTGATACCACATGATAAAGAATAGATTAATTCAAACACATTACAGAAAAACACATATAAAAACCAGAGACACAATATTGACGGAAAAAGGCTGAAGCCTCATGTATTCTCTCTCACTCTCATTCTTACATACAGAAATAATTGAATATAATGTTACAAATAAATAGATGAGAGATATTGGTCTCAAGATAGTGCATGCTATCTTGGACATCTTTGGTTGAGATAATTTCTCACCAGACACACCAATATAGGAGTTACCTAAACTAACTCCTATCTTAGAGGAACAACCCAAGAGTTAGGCACAAATTCCTAACTTGGAATATTTAATTAATTTATTTATTTTTGGATTTATTATTTGTTTTATGAGAGAGTCTAACAGAATCAACTACCACTGCTCAAACCCATCATACTCCAGAACAATTAAGTCTCGAATCCCCTGAAGTCCAGTCTCTTATCCACAAACTTCAGAGCGTCTCAATTTCACCACAGAAATCTGAGGTATCACAAAGCAGTGCGACTTCGCAGTTCAATTTACCTCACCCTCTCACCAGACTTCAGAGCGAAAATCTCGGTATTGAACCCACTGAGTTCCCTTTACCCAAAAGGAAAAAGGCGAAGAAATATACTGAAGGATTTGACAGTGAAGAGCTTTCATCCACATCCTCCATATCACCTTCCCTTGTGTGAAGTCAACCATCCACTCCTCCATTACATATTGTTGTTCATCAGAGATTAGGAACTTTAACATCCCAACCTGCTCACTCCGCAATATCATTTCCTTCCCAGACATTTGGAATTTCAACAGTAGTATCATCTACTACTGCTGTTATAATGGCAGATCCATGGACCAGGCCTGGTGCAGTCAACATGCCTGCACCATTGCATGCATTACCTGATGCTCCTGAAAAATGGCTACCCAAGTTTAACCCAGATGATGCGACGCAAGCTGAGGAACATATTAATAACTTCATGTTGGCAGTCAACTTGAAGGGAGTAACAGAACAAGATGTTGTTGTTAGACTTTTCCCTTATACTTTGCAAGGATCAGCAGGATCCTGGTATTTTTCTTTACCTTCTGGTTCCATTACCAGTTGGAACACTTGCCAAGAACAGTTTCTTACTAAGTATGGAGATGATAGGTCTTTGGCTACACTAATAAACGATCTCTACAATCTTAGGATAGAGCATAGGGAACCAATTAAGGAATTTAATGCCCGATTCAATAAACTCTTGAATAAAATCCCAACGGCCTCCAAACCAAGTGAGCAAATCCGAAGCGAATGGTATATAACTGCCCTACCTGCCAATATAGCTATTTTTGTAGATAGGGCTGGGAAACCTACTTTAGCTGAAAACATGAAAGAAGCACTTGCTATGGAGAAACGCATTAATGCTCTAGAAAAGAAAGCTGCTCTAGAAGACAGAAAAGCCAAAAAGGTTTCTTTTAAAGATGATTCAAAGAAGAAAACCCCAAAAGATCCATATGACATGGAGGGTCTGCAAAAGGTCCTCAAGACTTTGTCAAACGAAATGGTTGAAATCAAAAAACAAGTAGCCGAAACCTCGACCAAAAGACCCTTTAGAAATTATAAGAAAACTGAATCAAAACCACCAAATGTTATATCTAATGCAGATTTAGATCTTGAAGAAGGAGAAGAAGAAACAGCTACTGTGAAGAAGAGGAGATTGTTGAATGTGGGATTTCATACTACCTAACTCCGATACATATAATGAAGAAGAAGCATTTCCTGTCACTACTAGGAGTAAAAGTACCTCCGAACCTGTTCAGGCAACTTCAAAGAAAAGGAGTGCAGGTACGGCTACAACAAAGGAAAAAGTATCTACAAAGAAGCCACCTGCAGCAGTTCCTCAAAACCAACCTTCAACCTCAAATACTCCTTCAACATCTAAAACTTTGGTAGTATCTGATTCAATGGATTACAATATTGTTGATGATATGAAGAAAACTAAGGCAAACATTACCATGTTTGAACTTAGCAAATTAAAACATCAGCAGAAATTGCTTCTCAAAGAATTAAATGTTGTTCCCACTACACCTCTTCCCAGTGCTAAAGCTGCTAACAATACAGGTGAACCACCTTCTGGTATGGTTGAAGCTACTGATGCAGTCCTAATAGGAGATAGATCAAACTCTCATACTCTACCTTTTATTCTAACATATGAGATCTACAATAGAAACCTGCACAACTATTTGATTGACTCAGGGGCATCCTCTAACATAATGCCAGCTTCAGTTTGTTCCAAACTGAACATTGAAGCCCAGAAGTCTGCTATTCATATTGTATAGTTGGACAGGACTAAAGTACAGGTTTTGGGAGAAATTAATTCCGTAACTATCAGGTTATCTGCCGATCCCAGAATAGTACAAAGGATTGATATCCTAATAGCCGATATACCTGAATTTTACGGTTTAATCTTGAGTAGGGATTGGTCTGAGAAATTACATGGGTATATTTCTACTGATTGGTCACATATGTGGCTTCCCTATAAGGGAAAGCCAAATCAAATAAGGATCGATCGGGAAAAACATATGACCCATACAGTTACTGAGTTTGAGAAAGAAAACCAACCAATAGCATTTAATAACAACATTTTGGGGAACTATTCATCAGAGTCATTCTTTGGCAACTTCGCTGCCTAGCCATCCCCTTTCTCAGTAAACCATTTTACATCTCAGATTGAAATTTTTTCAAAAATAGATAGGTCAAGATGTTTCAATGGTATCGAGAAAACTGTAAATAAAATTTTTAATACTTCTTTATTTTGGTCGTTATATTTCGATGGGTCCAAATCTAGTGAGGGCTCAGGAGCAGGATGTATTTTGATTAGTCCCCAAGGGAAAAAAACAATGTTGTCCTGTAGGTTAGAATTTGAATGCACAAATAACACAGCAGAGTATGAAGCCTTAGTCCAAGGACTATATAAAGCTATTGGCCTTAAGGTCCAATATTTGAAAGTGTTTGTAGATTCTGAAATTATTATCAAACAGGTAAGGAATACAATTCATTGTCTTTCCACCCATCTCAAGCATTATCAATCATTGATACAGGAACTCACCTCCCACTTTTTGGCATTCAATATTTCTTCTATTCCCAGGTCTCAAAATTCGGCAGCTGACCTGCTAGCCAATGTTGCTTCCAAGCTCCTACCTTCCGAAGACTACAGCCCAGATAGATTTTCAGTAGAATTGCTTTTTAGGCCATCAATTCCTGACAATGTCACTAATTGGAGAGTATTCAACCATGATGAAGATATTTTACAGTTCTTAACTTCCGAAAAGTCCTATGACGATCAAATCATCGAAGAAAACGAGCATGACCTTCAAATAAGAGGTAAACCTGAGGAAAATTCAATCCCTAAGCCTGTGGTGAAGCTTGAGGATCTTTATGATATTAAAGATAGGTTTAAACCTGTGACTAATGCAAAGCTCCGAAGTTCTACCCTAAGGTTTGAGTTGATAAACCTTGGCACTGAGAAAACTCCTCAAAACATTAATTTAGGATTAGGACTTTCCTTGGAAGAGAAGGAGGCATTCATTAGACTGTTAAGGAAAAATAAACAGGTTTTTGCTTGGAAATATGATGATTTAAAGACATATGATACATCTATCATCCAGCATACCATTCCAATGCTTCCCGAACAGAAACCAATTCAGCAGAAGTTAAGGAAAATACATCCGAACTTAGAGAGTCAAATAAAATCTGAACTTAATAAACTCTTGAAAGCTAAGATTATTTTTCCCGTTCGGCACTCAAATTGGGTCTCCAATATGGTACCGGTCAGAAAGAAAAATGGCGACATTAGGATTTGTATTGATTTCAGAAATTTGAACAAAGCAAGCTTAAAAGATAATTTCCCATTACCTACTATGGAGCAGATACTCCAATCAGTAGCAGGCTCCGAGTTAATGTCCTTTCTATATGGTTTTTCAGGATATAACCAAGTATTGGTCCATCCTGATGACCAGGTCAAAACCACATTCAGAACAAAATGGGGAACATATGCGTATCAGAAAATGCCTTTCGGACTTATTAATGCTGGAGCGACGTTCCAAAGAGCGATGGATATAGCTTTTAAAGGGTTGATTAATAGAACAGTAGTCGTCTATCTAGACAATATTACTGTATTTTCTAAGGAGAAGTCCAATCATTTGCATGATTTAAATCAAATCTTTCAACACTGCAAAAGATATGGTATTTCTCTTAACCCTAAAAAATCTTTCTTCGCTCTTGATCAAGGAAATATCTTAGGCTTTATTGTGTCTAAAGATGGCATTTATATTGATCCTGACAGGATCAAAGAAATCTCTGAAATCCCTTTCCCTCATAATAAAAAATCCATGCAGTCATTTTTAGGCCAAATCAATTTTGTCAAAAGATTTGTTCCAGATTTTTCTCAAATTATTTTGCCACTTCAAACTATGATTAAGAAAAATTCAGTCTTTAAGTGGGGATCAGCAGAAAAGGAAGTGTTTGATTTAATCAAACAATCAATAATCAATTCCCCAGCCTTAAATACTCCTAATTTTTCTAATCATTTTACATTGTATACTATCGCATCCACCTTGTCTTATGCAGCAGTACTTACACAGCTTAATGATCACAATTTGGAAGCACCCATTTCATTCTATAGTTCAAATCTTTAGGGTGCTGAATTCAATTACTCTGAAGTGGAAAAACAAGCCTTTGCTGTATCTAAAGCTGTCAAACATTACAGGCCCTTCCTTTTAAAAGCCCACACAAAAGTTATAGTTCCTTTCCCTGCAGTAAGGCAACTATTGATCCAAAGGGAACTAGGTGAAAAAAGGGCAAATTAGGTTACAACACTTCAAGAATATGACTTAGAAATTAAACCAGCAAATATTGTTAGAGGCCAAGGTTTTTGCAGGTTATTGGCAGGAGCATCCAACATTCCAGAATCAGATGATATAGATCAAACCGAAGAAATCAACCAGATAAGTATTACTGATTCTGAGTCACAATATGCTGACTTAATCTTTTATTTGAAAAATGGATATGCACCTCCTAACCTGTCTTACAAAAACAAAAGGGCCATTAGATTGAAGGCAAAAAATTTCACAATTATTGATGATGTGCTTTTTAGGCAAAATTATGATTTAATCTTATTAAGATGCCTAGAAAAACCTGAAGCACAAAAGGTTTTGCAGGAATTACATGATGGACCAGCAGGAGGACATTTTGGAGCTAACACAACAGCCCATAAAATCATTCATGCTGGATATTATTGGCCCACTCTGTTTAAAGATGCTCATGAATATGTAAGGAAATGCCGAAATTGTCAAACTTCTAGTGGAAGACAAAGAAAATCAGCTTTTCCTTTGCAGCCGGTCAACATTGAACAACCATTTGAGCAATGGGGATTGGACATCATTGGGGAAATTACTCTGCATTCTTCCAAACAGCATAAGTATATCCTTACTGCTACCGATTATTTTATTAAGTGGGTTGAAGCAATTCCTTTGAAGACAACAAATTCTGAGGCAATCATTGAATTCATAGATCAATTCATCATTACCAGGTTTGGTGTCCCAAATGCTCTTGTTTTTGATAACGCATCTTACTTCTCAGGAAATGCTATGTTTGATTTTGCTATTAAAAGAGGATTTAAATTAAAATATTCTGCTAATTACTATCCTCAAGGTAATGGTTTAGCAGAGTCTACAAATAAAAATCTAATTAAAATTATTAAGCGAACTATCGAACATAACCATAAAACATGGCATAAATCCTTAATATTCGCACTATGGGCTGATAGGATAACACAGAAGGCTTCCATAGGATCTTCTCCATTCAATATTGTGTATGGAAAAGAAATAGTGTTACCAACAAATCTTGTCCTTCCTTCCTTAGCCCTAGTTCAGTTTATTGAGGAAAGCCCTTCTTCTTCTATTCAACTTAGACATGACCAAATTCTAAAATTAGAAGAGGAAAGGGAAAAAGCCAAGGTTATTCATGCGAAACATCAGCAAATCATTAAGTCATCCTTTGATTCAGTCTCATCCGGTTCAAAACAATTTCAAGTCGGTGATTTAGTTCTGAAATGGGACAAAGCCCATGAGGACAAGGGAAAACACACCAAGTTCCAGAAGATGTGGCTTGGGCCATTTCAGATCTGTGAGAAGATAGGCCATTTGACCTTCATATTACAAGATTTATTAGGTTTGAGAGATTCTCTCCCTGTTAATGGCCTTATCTTAAAGAAATTCTTTAATTGAGGAGGTAACCCCTTCTCCTTTTTAGTTTAATAGAGTTTTGTAGTTTGTAGGATCATTAGAAAATAAAGTTGTAATGTATCTTCCATTGACCTTTGCTGTATTTAAAAGTTGCTCAACAGAAGTAGTGATGATATTTACTTTTAAAATAATAGAAGTCTTACACAAGAGGGATAATTTCTAGGAAACTAGGTATAATTGCGTTCCAAAATCACACTTCAGTTTTTGTGAACCCTTCTCGAAGTTTAGAAGTATTGTAAATCATTTTATGTTTTCAGATTGGTCATAAAAAGGTTATCAATATCAAAACAGAAGCTAATCCAACTTTAGCATCTTTAACTCTTACCTTGTCATCCATTTACTCTTAAGGAGAAAATTGTCCATCCCATTCACCAAAGTTTATGGTTACTCAGAGTGTAATTCTAAAAAATCTGATATTAAAGATAAGAGGTCTTATTACAAGCTTGCTTACTATGTTCATAGGGAAATAGTTTAACCGACATTACCAATACTGCATACCAAAACAGGGTAATGACTTAGAATTATAAGACAAGGGGTCTCATCACGAGCTAGCTTGTTCGGTTAGATTACTACCAGTGAATGGCATTGTCAATAGCTGGCCACCAAACCAGGACAATGGCTTTTTATCTTAGCAATAACAGAAAAAGAAAGGAAATACAAAATATGAAAACATGTTTTGAATTCATTCTGTTAATCACACTCTTAAATGGATGGGACAATGGACAATAATATGGTTTAAAGGTATCCCTGTCGAAACTATGAACGTTTGCTGGCAGCAGAGGCTCTACCTATGACAAAGGAGTCAATTCTAAAAGCTGATTTGGAAGGGTTCTCTGTTTTATCATTATAAACCAATAATGACCAATTTAAAACTTAGAATGTATCTAATCTTAAACAAGAGAGGAAATTAACAAAGATAGATTCATTTTATTTAGAATGCATATATACCTAGTTATATTAGAATTTTCTCCTTTAATGAGAACTCTATTTTGGAAAAGTTTAAGTATTTCCATACTTTTCAGAGATAACTGTTTCTTCCAGCGAATCGCCAATTGTTGTGCTCTACAACAACCCCCCATTTCATATCATTTTTATTCACAAAAAACTATCATATGAAATGGGTCCCTTTTAATTTTGATTGGTATCAACCTTGTATTATTCAAAAAGGTCCAAAAACAAAATGAAGACATTATAAAAAACCTTTTGGACTAACCAATTTTGACCTTTTAATATTAATAATCAATCTTTTATCATCGCGATAAAGCGATCGCAAGATCGCATATCGCAATGGCATAGGAGGATACTTTAAAGGCCCATTGCTTTTCCCCGATGCGATAAAGTTCCTTTCGCTCCGATGCGATGCGATATTGCTATCGGCGATCGACGATATGCTATGCATGTTTTTAAAGCACCACAGGTAATACACCCGATGCGATGCGATATCGCTATCGGCAATCGGCGATATACCATCCATGCGTTCGTAAAAGTGCTCACACTCCTGATGCGATGCGATATCGCTATCGGCGATCGGGGATTTCAAAAGGTGCCGATATAAGGATTTAAGTTTTCCCCGACGCCCGATTGCGATAAAGCCAAAAGCGCAAATTTCAAAAAAGCCGTTAAAACAGAGGGATATTACAATCAATTCATATTAAAAGCCTTATTTGTCGAACAATGATTTACCTGCGCTCAACCGCCAAAACATCCAGGCACGCTTAAACAAATAATTCGGCCGATTAATGATATGATGGGCATTTAAAGGATTGGCAGGTTTTAAATGGCCATTCAATGTAATAGTAAGTCCTAAAATATTCCCATAGATTGTATCCGCAACCACTTTAAAGTTAATCTCTCATCATGCATTGATCAATATATCTCTCTCATATTCGATTTTCACTACCAATTCTCTATGTTACGCTTATTTTCACGCCTGTGCAGAATTCTTCCAAAGCAGAAAACTCAAGCAGAATGGGGAAGAAGTCTAAGAAAACCACAGTCGCTTCCGTTGCGCCAGCCACAGGACAAGCCGTCGCTGATCCAACAAATAAAAAGAAAGGATTGATATCTGATACTACATGTTCTGGTCTCGGCAAAACTACTTGGCAAAGTACCTATAATTTGATTGAAGCCGAAGAACCTGAAGTGACAATAGTACAAGCCTCTGCAGATTCAACTCAGAAATCTGATGGTACTTTAAAGGACTTAGCTGACTCCTTCCTTCATCGGATAGCAGCTCAGGAACAAATTCTCCCATATACGGATGTAGTGAGGTGGGCAATTGAGGAAATCCTAATCATGGACAGAATCTTCTGCACCAGAGACGGGAGAATTTTCGGTTCATTCAAGGCTGATGATTTAAGGCAAATGTATCCTTTGCCTAAGCCAGAGAAGAAGTACAACAAGGCGTTTTTGGAGAAATTCCGAAAAGAAAACGAAATTGAATCCGAACCCATCCGGGATTGGAGACAAAATCCGGCAAAACACAAGCATGAATCTTCCGGTAAGTATTCTGTTGATTCCCTATGCTCTCCTAATTGTTATGCTAGAATAATGATGTGTAGATTGTGGGTTGCACGATTCCGCTAATTTCACTATAGAAATGGTTCCCTTGATGGAAGCGGCGTGTAACAGTGAAATAATGGATTGGGAAACTATACTATCAGATAAACTAGCAACAGCTGTTCTTGAGTTTAGAAATAAGACCCGCGTTACTGAAAGGTTAATTCCCCCATTCTACTACAGTGCCTATATTCTAGATACCTTGTGTTTTAATTCTAAATTTCTTGTGCTCGGCTGGAGGTGGACATCATAAGACCCCATGCCTATTCACATATACCATAAGAAATTGTGGAAATCTTCTTATAAGCACCATTTATACCAAGTCTGCAATGGCTTTATGTTACCCATTCATTACTCTATTTTTGATAAACCTGCTCCCAAGATTTCCTACCAAGCCGGGATTGAATTAACATCAGTAGGAAGATGGTTCGGGGAGGAAAAGTTCACTTATATAAGAGTTTTCGGTAGCCAAGCCGAACCTCACGTCCTTCCTTTGTACATACCTGATAAACTGCTGGCGAGGGAAATAACTTATCAGATCATTGCTGAGGGTGTTACACAGACTCTCAAGAAAAATAAGAAGCAGGTCTGGCCCTCTTTTCCTTTGAGATGTGGTGTCTACACGTTGCATGATTTCAAACATGCCGAGAAAGAAGCTACAAAGATAAAATCATTAACTCTAGCAACTCTCCCTAATAGGCAATTTGATCCCAACAAAGTCGCCTATAATGCACTTGAACAGGCCAAATTTACAAAGTTTGATCATAAAGAAGATATGTTCGATGACCTGTTCTCCTCAGCCGAGTCAATAATGCAGGTTAAGGCATTTGCCAGAATGAAATATCAAGATGAAGGGTTGGTTGAATTCAACAGACTCAGAGAACAGAGGTTGCAAACTCTGCCTCTAGATCTGTTAGCAACAACCCCAACAACAGCATCAAGCGAGCCTGAACGGCAACAGTCAAAGGAACCTCTGGTTACAACAAAAGAACAAGAAAAACCACAGGAGGAAACTCAGACTAAAGAGCAGGAGAAAGAGCAGGAGAAAGTGCGAGAGGAGACCCAGACTAAAGAGCAGAAGCAGAGCAACACAGAAGTAAACGTGGATACTCATATTGATCCAAAACTGCTCCAGGAATGGCAAAAATTTGATTCTATTATCAGCAGTCTAGAATGTTCAAAGGACACCGAAACTTCAAAAGTACCAGACACACAGGAAACCACTTCACAACAGGTTCCAAGTGGAACCAGCGGCCCACCTAGTTCAAAGGAAGTAGAAATAATACCAAAGGACCCCTCCGATCAAATCATTTTGCAGGTAGAAGGGATTCCTCCCTTGGATGTCTTCTATAGCCCAAGGCATAAAGCTGTAGTAAAACGATAGAGGAAGAGAAGAAGGACTGATCAACCTTCCCTTTTCCCAAAACAGACGGTCACGGGCAATGTGGTTTGGAAGGAGGAATTTGACCCCTCTGATGACTTAACAAAACTATCACAATATGCTGGAGCCTATTCGGCAGCAACAATAGACAAGGCATCAGACGTGAGTCTTTTATTGAAAAGAAAAGACCAAGAAATCTTCTTATTACAGGCACAGCTAACTGAAGCAAAGAAGAAAGTGGAGCAGGCAGAACAACAATTGTTGAAACAACAGTAAGTAAATAATCAATTAACTCAACAATTGCAGGCAGAGAAACAAAGGATTGACCACAGTGCAATCCAGAAGCAGAAAGAATTGTCAGAGGCCTTGGCACAACTGAAGGCAGCAAATGAGCAAATGTTGAAAACAAAAGATGAGCAGATTGCTCAACGATCAGCACAGCTTGAGAAGAAAAAGGGCGTTCCACAAATAACTGAATTCAGAGTAGAAGCACTACATATAAATATGGCATTAATAGCCCAAATCAAGCTTCTATGTCAACAAATCGCCCAGGCGGAGCCACTATGCGAATTGACGGCATCAATAAGTGAAAAAATAGAAAAGGCTAGAGCGGAATTGGATCAAGCTGAAGAAACGATAGTTGCATTTATTGACTGGCAAGATACTGATCAGGGACAAGCGGTGAATTTCCCAAGAATTTTAGAGTCACATAAAGATATATTGTTTACAGAATGGCAGTCCCAGTTAATGAAAGAAGAGAGGGCAGTTTCAAGGTGCAAATCAACTTCAAGCAATTTGGTTGAATTAGTTAATAACACTCTCTACTTGTCAAACATGATTTCCCAATGCACTCCAGGAAAATTGACAACGATGAAAACATTGGAGCAGTCATGTTATCCAGATCTAGAGGAAAAGTTGAGATTAATTGCTAGAATTAACAGTTTAACATGGGACACCTATTGGTTCTTCTTGATAAAACCACATACTCAAAGAGCCGCCCTCAAGTGACTTACAGATCCAATCGGGTATATTATCCCCAATATTCAGGATGCCACCTATGCCGCCCAACTTAGCTCTCACCTCAACAGACTGCCCAAAGTGGAGCCAATGCTTGCGATAAGTCAGCTCAAGGTCAAAGGCAAACAGCCTACTTGATGGGTCATGCCGCTGACTGCCAGGCTGTTGAGGAAAATATGATCAAAATCAATTGATACCAATTAAGTAGGATTTTAGTTTCGTAGATAGTTAGATTAATTAAGTATTTATAGACCCTTTCATTGTTATGGAAAGGGTCGTAAAGTTTTGTACTTGACTTAAAGACTGAAGTTGCACTATTGTGCTTCAACCATATTCTTTTATAAAGCTGGACCAGTTATTCTAATTTTGACAAGGAAGCTTTTATGAAAATGTGCACTACTGTCTTTGTTTGAAAGTATTTCTGCGTTGGAAGAGGAACCTCAAATAGCGATTGATATTGGGAGTGTCTAGCAGCTCATATGGTACTATTATCTATGTCTGAATTCATTCTTTTCATATGAATTGTTATTTGATTACCTTTGCTATTATCGAATATATGTATGTGTTTTAACAACATTTCTTTATTCCTTCCACTATTGGATGTTTATGGGATGCCTTTCCTTTGATCATATATGTATTGATGATATAAAAAGTGTAGCAATATTGCGCTAATCCCTTTGTTTAACGATTTAAGCAGAGTAATTCTTGAATGAATAAAAGTCCATGTTTATTGAATAGAGTCATCTACATGCCTGTTTATAAACATAGATCATCAAGCGCTACACTTTAAAAGTACAATAGTTCCCGGGATTAGTAGTAGTTCTTTTATTTCGCCGATAGATTAAGTTATTCGCCTATCATTAGATTAGTCAACCAATCATTCATTCATCCCGTTTATCCATTTCTGGGAAACTGGTCCCATTATCCCTAGTCGGAGCCACCATTCCAAACGGAAAAGGAGCTGTACTAAGGTCCGGATCGGGTGGTTATCCCCCAATGTTGATACAATGATTTTCGGGGCATCAACAGGAACTTAGGGAAGTGATAGGGGAGTGAAATGTGTAGGGGATTTAGGATTTGATATTTAATTACAGGTATGTAGTATGGCTGCTTAGGGATTTTGTTGCCTAGGACTTGGGGTTTAAGGGAGAATGCACTTGGGATATGGATTTAGCAACTCAAGGGTATGGATGGAGTTTATTGTGATGTGGGAAGGGGAGTAGGATCTTAGGAATAGATTTTAGGGGTGTAGGAAAAAGCTAGGGTTTGCAAGGCTTTAGAATTCCAAATTTTAGGCAATAAACTTCATAGCTTGAATGATGACTATGAGAGTTGTAAGGAGGGATGAACAAGGTTGTACTTACTTGATAAGAGGCTTAGAAACCACGTACTGAAGGTTAGGAACCTTTGTTTGTATTTTGAGAGCTTGTGGGCAAAATTTGACCGGTGTGCAATGCCCTTAGCTCGTGCGTAGTGCCTTAAGCCCGTGTGCAGCGCCTTAAGCCCGTGCATAGTGCCTATCTCTATTTTGCTAATTTCGCCCAAAATCGCGAGGAATGGTGCTTTAGAGTTTGTGTTGTGGGGAAAAATGCCTATGCAGGACGATCCTATCCACCTAAGGTGTGACAGCGCCTTAGCAACAAACGAATACAGCCATCATGATTTATTCCTTTATGAAATGTGAAAGAGGGAAGACAATAATTTGTTGTGGGGAAAAATGCCTATGCAGGATGATCCTATCCACCTAAGGTGTGACAGCGCCTTAGCAACAAACGAATACAACTATCATGATTTCTTCCTTTATGAAATGTGAAAGAGGGGAGATTGGTAGACTTACCGTTGTCTTCCGGTTGTCCCTCGATCTAGATCCTCTTCTCTTTGGGTGTCCACAGCTACTTGCCTCCTCGCTTGCTCAAGAGAACAGCTACTTGAATCCCACTAGATCACAAGAAAACAGCTACCTGTGACAAGAGAACATCTACTTGCGACAAGAGAAGAACACAACACAAAGGCAAATATACATATTCATAAATGATTCAGGATTAGAAGTAAATCAAATACACTAATGCAATCATACAAATACACCAGCATATAGGAGCAAACCAAGATAGCTTTATTGATAAGTAACAGGGTTCAGGAAGAGATAAAACCCATAGGGCTCCAATCCAGCATCTCCTTCCCAGCAGAATGGAATTCCTTCTTCAGCTCCCTTCAAAGCATTAAGCACCCAATGATCCAACCACAAACCAACAGCAATTCTTTGCAATAACAAAATTCCAGCCTCCCTGATCTCATGTAGGAGAGATCTATATATAGGGATTTTGGAGAGAGGATGAGTCAGCTTGAGGCTGGTATGAAATTGACTAGTGTCCTCTCCCTCTCTCAGTTCTTGAGTCCACTTGGAGGTTCTTGCTTCCACTTGGAGATTTGGAACCTCTTACTCATCACCAGTCGAATTCCTTGATGCAAGTGTCATTTTGGAAGCTTCCTGGGCATTGACACATTGAGGAATGAGCCTGCCACTTGTCCAATTACGCTCAACGCAGGTAGCCTTTGTTGGAGTTAACATTCAACGCAGGTAGACAGTGGAGCAGTTGACATTCAACGCAGATGCTCAGTGGAGCAGTTGACATGATCCAGAATTGGCTTGTTTTTGAGTGCTTTCAGGTGGAGAACTTCTGTGAATTGCTGTGGTTAGCTGGCCTTGTTTCTCTAGGGGTAGGAACAACTTGTTTAGGGACTTTGGATCCCTTGATTATGGACATTTCATGCTCAATGCTGTAAGGCACAAAAATGTCTATAACAGTTGCCCCCTAAAGTATGAGGCCGTTTATCGGGTGAAATGCTTTATCCGGGAGGGTCCGAAGTTCATCCATTTGCTGGGAAGAGACCTGTAATAAGATACAATGCAATACATTATGATTCATACTGCTTTCATGATCTAGCTGAGGCGGGCATACCCATGCTCAGCTTTATAAATTCATTTTTGTACATAGAACAGACGATTGTCTGATGGTAGACTGATAATTTTGGCGAAATTATCATCCTTTGAGTAGGATGATCATCTGCTGCAATGATGTACATGTCAAATGTCTTTATTTTTCCTGAATATATATCGCAGCCCGGATGGATGAAACTAGATCCGGGGTCTTCAAACTCGTTCGATCTTCACTCTAAGTACAAGTCGATCCATGTGAGAATTGCGCTGAAGTCGAACATGGAAAGACATCGCTTGATTACCGGTCAATGATGTAAACCGTTAACAAGCACGAGAGGAATCACCGATAATGATAATGACCCTCAAGGTACTGCAGTACAATTCACGTGGTGTGAATAAAGGACTTGGCGTTGAACACCACGTAAAATCTTCTGGTCGAAGGTCATTGATGTATACCTGTCGCCAGAAGTGAGAAACTTGCCATTGAGGCATGCAAGCTTCAAAGTACTGAAGGGGGTTGTTCCTAGATCAACTTCTTGGATAATGAGCTGATGTCGACAAGAAGCGATCCGTCAAAGGAGGGCCTTGATGAATCCCACATCAGTGACACGGAACGGAGCTAATGATTTTAATGGAGGTGAAAACGATTGGTGACATATGATTCAGGGTGGCGGTCATGAATGGATGAAGGATAATGTACGGCAGTGGATGGGACCCGGTTGACTCTTTCTGAACGACTTCTCTTGAACATATGGCGACACTGATGCGATGGATCGGTAGCATTACCCCAAATATGGATGGTATGGCGAGACCATGGTGATGTGACCGGTGAATGAAACAACCCAACCCGAATGTGGTACGGAGGAAAAGTGTCATGTTCAAGAGCGACCTGCTACCATCAAAGTTTTCTTTAGTTTCTCCCAATTTTTCCCCAGTCATTGCTGACCAGTACCTCTTTATTTTTGTCAAGCTTGAGGAGGATAACATATGCTTGTTCTATAACCTACCCTTCAGGCAAGCCCATCGCTATGTTTTAACGAGCTTAGCGATAGTGAAACTCGTTCTCGTCTAAAGACAAGTTTGTCACTATTTAATAATTTTAACGAGTCTAACGACAAGGATAACTCGGTCCTTTTCCTTTTTAGAGAGTCTGAAAAGGTACATAAAGTCAACTCCAAAATTCCTTTTTCGTCATCTAATCCCTTAAGTCCGAAAAAGTATAAAACAATACAGAAGGGATGAGTCTTCGATATCTTTAACGAGCCGAACAAAACAAGCGCGGAAAGAGTCGTTAGTGCGGACACAACCGACCTTCCTAGAAAGCCTAAGACTCTCTAATGACAAACAAGACAAATAAGAGCAATCCTTCCCTAAATATGCTTTTACAATATGAGAAATCAAGTGTTTAGATCCTACCTGTAATCCAACGCTGTTGTAGTAGTCGAGCTCCGTTGATCCGGATGAGCTCCTCCTTCGCTTCGAAACCTGCATTCACCAACAATCAAACGATTAAATAACACCTGAATATCACATAAAATAAAACACATTTAACATGTAGACCAAGGAGTACATGAAACAACTCATTAATAACAAATTGTTGAGAAGAATGGACTAATTTGTATTAAAAGGTAACAAAAGGAACCATTACAACCTGAGCCTTGGTGTTGTGCAAGCTCCTCCCAGGGTCCACAAGAGTTCTCCCTTACTCTGATCAGCTCACCCACCTCCCAATGGAAACAAGTAAAGATGGTAATCTCTCCTTACAAGCTTCTACAAGGAAGTCCTAATTCCAGCAGCATCTACCCTTAGGAATGTTCAGCTTTCAACCTCCCCTCCCTTTGGCCCAATGCCTGTATTTATAGTGCTCTAGAGGAAGTTATTCAGGTCCACCATCAATGGGATAAGTCCCTCTTTGGATGGGATAGCTCCCCTATTGATGGGATAAGTTCCTCTTTGGTAGGGGTACATGAACCATCTGGAGGCGCTTCATACACGTCAAACATACTTCTAGAAGACTCTAGAAATGACCACAAGTAACTTTTTTGGAGTGAAACTTGCGCCTTTTGAACTTTACAGGAGTACGCACCCATCCCTTTACATACAGAGCGTACAAGTACGCAGGTTTTGTGAACTTGGGTCACGTACCCGCAGGTAAGGCTAAGAAAAACTGCGTACCAGAGATAATTGACTTTTAAATGACTTTTCTCTCTTTCTTGAAGTTTGACATGGAAAGCAGAGGCATGAGACTTGCCAAGGAGGATAGTATGACAGTGGATGGATCCATACTAACTGCAAATAGTCATGGTGACATTTTTTAGTGTAACAGGTTGCCCCCTAAAGTGTGAAGCCTGTAGTAGATTAGGGTTTTTATGATCTAGGAAGGGTGAAGTACTTTATCATTTCAAGGAGTATCTTGCGGAGGACCTGGTTAGAACTTGCAAATATTCAACACAAAATACATATATATCGCTGAGGTAGGCATTCCCATACTCAGATTGAAAACTTTAACTAACAATCTAACTACTGTTCTGATACAAGAATGATTTTGCAGTACATCACAATCATAGACTTTTGTAGACACAGTATGGACGCAGCCATCTGTTTATGATTAGTCTACTGTATAATGAATACAAAACTCCTCGCAGCCTGGATGGTGGAAACTAGATCCAGGGTCTTCATTTCTACTTCCCGAATTGGTACGATTCTACCCATGCGAATAAATGAGTTGATGTCGAGCATGGTAGAAACCACTTGATTACCAGTCAATGATGTAAACCGTTAACAAGTGTGAGAGAGACCACCAGTGATGTCAATGGTTCTCAAAGTACCCAGTACAATCCATGAAATGTGAATGAATGAGTTGATGTCGAACACGTCACGGAATCCTCTGATCGAAAGTCAATGATGTAAACTGTCGTCAAAGGCGAGAAACCTGCCATTGATGCATGCAGAATTCAAGGTACTGACGATTTCTAAGTCATATTTCTAGATAATGTGCTGACGTCGATAGAAAGCGACTCGTTGCAGGCAAGCCCACAACACGAAATCATTGTTCAAGTTGAAGAAATGTTGCTATAAGGACTGACTCAGGGATGGTCAAATGGATGACAAGTATTTTGCATATGAATGGTTTATTTGCAAAGACCTCTTGAACACATAACGACACGACAGATGGTTTGGTGATGATTGACCCAAAGTTAATACCCGGAAACGGTTGAAGACTTTCAAAGTGGTTTGATCAACTTTTAAGGCAAAGGATTTCCCAACCCAGGTGAACGGAAAGTGTCGTGTTCAAGAGTGGTGATAAGGTTCTTCTGTAACAAAGGATGACAAATCAGTTCATTCTTCTCTCTTTTCCCCCACCATTTCTGGCAAGTACCTCTTTATTTTTAACAAGCTTGAGGAGGATAACATATGCTTGATTATAAGCTCATCCTTCGGATGAGTCCAACTTAGTTTAGATTCGGACCCTAAGAAGGAGTGGTCCGTTCCTGTTTGTAATCGAACAGGTCCTTTACTGTGAAATTTTAACGAGTCCAGTATAGGAGAAACTCGGCGTTTTTCATTTTTAGAGAGTCTGAAAAAACTAAAGAAGACTCCACGGTGAACTTTTTCGTAAATTTGTGTCTCCCAAGCCCGAAAAAGTATAAAATAATACCTGAGAGAACCGCTTGATCTTGCGATCAAGGAGTACTTTCATGATTAGTGTCTCTGACCTGAAAAGTAAAAAGCGATCAAGGACACGTCATTTTATTTCCGTATCGAGTTTGAAACGACAAAAACCTGGCAATCTTTTCCTGTTTTTACGGTCAGAAAAGAGCTATAAGGGGACTGTCTTTTAATTCCGTTTTAACGAGTGTAAAAGAAACACTCGGCAATCTTTTCATATTTTAGGAGTCAGAAAAGAGCTTAAAAGATGACTCTGATGTTTTGGTTCGTGAAAAATGATGATTTTACTCTAAAGTCCTTTTGTCCTGCACAAAAATGACACATTACTCATACCTGTTTAAGATGGGTAAAAATACATTGAAAAATGTCCTTTCATGGTGAAAAATAAACAAACTTAGCATTCATTCATCCAAAAAACCTACAAAAAGACTTTTTACCATGTCATTTTTACCATTTTACTGCTGAGGTTGAGAAAAGGGCTTTTGACAAGAAAACTTCCCATGGACTTTGCGGAGAATCTGACCGTTAGAATCGAGCGCCGTCTCTTTCAGGTATTTCACAACATCCCCCTCTTCAATTTCATCCGTTTAGAATTTCATTTCAAGTTTTAGTTTGATTTTTTGGGGGGTTTAGGGTTTGAAAATATGTTTCTCGGGGTACGCAGGTGCCCTATGGGCGACCTGCGTACCCCGACTTTTTCGTATATAGGAAAAAGGTCGGGGTACGCAGCCCGCCTTCAGACCAGCTGCGTACCGCCGCTCTGTGTTCTGAACGCGGGGTGCGTACCCCGTGAAACACGCATTTTGAAACCCCAAACTCCAATTTCAACCAACCAAATTTTATTTAATGAATTCTAACTATTGTTTCTTGGTGTGTAGGTCACTCACCATGCTGGATTGGTGTGAAAGAGAGCACGAAGACGTTGATTTCGCTGCAATAGGTCATCAACCTTCTATTGATGCGTTAAAGGCATGCGGTCTCTATAAATACTATGCCATACCTGGCATGAGGGCCCAGGTGCCATTCTTAGAGTGGCTGGTTGAAAGGTGGAATATTCAGGATCAATGTTTTTACATCGGAGAAAACCAGCTCGAGATAGAGTCCTCCGACATATACTTTCTCACTGGCTTGCCTAACAGGGGCGAGCAACTCTCTCTATTCGGGACTAGGCCGGGTGGCCAATCCCTTACTAGTCTCCGGCTAGAGTGGTGCAACAATCAAAACTAGGAGAAGGGGATAGAAATAAAATATATATCCCGACCTGAACTTATGGTAATTGCCTTTGCAGTTACCAGACTTTGCGGCGCTGCCGCTTTGCACATGGCCACTGGATCCCAAACGCGGATGGCTATAGATTGCTTCGAAGGCACCATTTTCAACTGGTGCGATGGTGTGTTGGCCAATATGAAGGGCCAACTAACCAGGGCAAAGAGAGGACAACTGAAGACCTTTGGATATGGGCCTTTAGTTGTGAGATTTGCCCTAGAGAGAGTTCCAATGCTGATCCCCCAGCATCTTACAGTTCCAGTTGGGCCTCCTCGGGAGCCTAAGTTGACGAGATGGGTTGCGGTAATGGCCCGGCATCCTGACGAGGGAGTAGCAGTTGTTCGATTTCCTGATGGTTACTTTCACTGGCTAGAGGGCCAGGTCTTTGCGATTCAGGATTTTCCGTATGCCGGAATGGATTTTCGCAATGATCCAGACATGGTTCTTCCACAGGGAGAACAATGGGACGACAGAGGTATTTCATTCTTCACAAGTTTTTAAATTATGTATTTTTTTTGTTTTTTATATATCGCCTCAAAACTGACAGCACAAATTTTCAAAATGCAGATGTAGGTCCACGGCGTCCGGCCAACCTCCGGGCTTTTGAGAGGAGAGTACCAGCTGTACCAGCACCAGCCCCACAGGATGCGGCCGCAGAGACCTTAGCCGAGCTGGAACATGATCTAGAGCGTCTGACGACGGATATACCAGAGACCACTATAGATGACATTCCTATCCGACTTCAGCGCTACGTGGTTGCAGTCCCAGGACCTTTCAGGAGGTTCCTGTGTAGGGTAGCGCGGGCAGTGGTCTCGTATAGAGAGCACCACCAGTGATTGGCTAGTCGCTTTTGTAGACACATATGACATTTTTGGTTTTTTGTACTTATCATTTTTGCCGATCATAAGGTGTTTTTCAACCTATGATGGAAGACGATGTATATTTTTGACACACTCCTATCTATATATATCATTATTACCGGCTTATTTTGTTAAACATGTGTGATGAAATGTTTATAAATTTACATTTATGATTGTTACAAATGTCTATTTAACATTCGAGACGCCATTGCATCTGCTAATGTATTTAAAGACCTTGGAATATGCTGATATTCAATGTAATCAAATTCACGTTCCAAGAGACGCACCCTCAAAAACAATCTTAATAACACTGGATTTCTAATGGCATAGACTCTATTAAGCTGTAATACAACGAGTTCAGAATCTAACCTCACTATCAAACTCTGAATCCCAAATGAAATAGACTCAGATAATAATTCAATCACTACACTGTATTCTGCAATGTTGTTTGTTGTTTGACCGAGGCTCACCCCATGCATAGAAACTAACTCGTCAGAGGGCGAATAGATAACCCAAGCTGCGGAAGAGATATTCCGTGTACTACGACAAGCACCATCAGCAAATCCAATGTACGTTTGGAGAGGCGTCGACATCTGCAATATCAAGAGTAAAACCAAGATAAGCCAGAATAACGACAAAAACACACTCTTTAAACTAAGCACATAGCCTAAACTAAGCAAACATACCAGTTAAAAAGAAAATTGACCTAACTAGGACTAACTAAATCTCCATACCCACCATTTAAGCATAATACCTCTTTAAGTAAAGTCCATTTCTGGGCTTACCCAAAGAGTCCCCATCAAAATCTACCAGCTCATAGGCCCCTTTTGCCAGCTTTCACTTGACAATGTAGGGCCCATGCCACATGGGAACGAATTTTCCAGCACCTAATTTATCGTTAGCTTGATCATATAATAGCACTAGGTCTCCTTCCGAAAAATTACGAGGGGTCACGTTACGGTCATACTGAGCTTTCATCCTTTTTGCGTGAGTCTCGATTGCCAAAGCAGCGTCACGTCGAGTCTCATCTAATTTAGCTAAGTATAACAGACGCTTCTCCTCTTCGGAAGTAGCTGGGAGTAATTCGATAGCCATTTGAAGTGATGGGATTTCGCATTCAATGGGCAACACTGCTTCCAAACCATAAACTAGTTGGAAAGGAGTGAACCCTGTTGATGTTTTCACTGAGGTTCGATACGCCCAAAGCGCTGAGAATAACATGTTATGCCAATTCGACCGATGAATACCAATGATTCGTCGGATCATGATAACGAGAACTTTGTTGATGGATTCAACCAAACCGTTTGCTTGAGGATAATAAGGAGTAGAACTATCATGGCGTAAACCAAGCTGGCTTGTAAGTTCTGTCATCATAATGTTTCGAAAATGGCGCCCATGGTCAGTGATTATCGCTTGTGGGACACCAAACCTAGCAATAATATGATTGAATACGAAAATCGTTGCTGTTTTGCCGCTTGCCTCGAATGTAGGCATCGCCTCGGCCCATTTAGTAAAATAATCAACCGCAAGGATGATATACGCATGCCCCCCGGCCGAGTGAGGGTTACAAGTAATAAAATTGATACCCCATTTAGCAAAAGGACCAACGACAATTATAGGGTGGAGAGGAGCAGGTGGTGCGCGCATCTTGCGATCAAACACTTGGCAGTTGTGGCATTTTTGGACCGCAATGATACAATCTTTAAACATGGACGGCCAGAAATAGCCAGCACGCAACACCTTCTGGGCTGTGGCATACCCAGACATATGACCGCCACATGCTCTAGAATGGCAGTCATTCAAAACCCTTTCTGCCTCTTCATGAGTTAAGCAACGACGAAAAACCAAGTCCGCCCCACGACGATAAAGAGTATCTCCAATAATCTTGTATTGTTGGGACTGGAATCGAATTTTCCGGCGTTCCGACTTTGAGGCTTCGGGCCAAAAGGATTGGGTTTGGAGATAGACGATTATATCCCCATACCACGGATCTAAAGTGCTGATAAGAAACAGAGATTCGTCCGCAATGGGTTCCTCTGCCACAGTTTCTGTGTCAGCACGCGGGAAGTCACACATCAATTCCGCAAAAACTAAGGATTTCTTAGACTTGGACTTCTCAAACTCCAAATCGAACTCCTGTAGGATAACAATCCATTTGGAGTACTTGCCCCCTAGCAATTGTTTTGTCAAAATATAGATCATAGGGTTGCAATCCGAGATCACTGTTGTTTTACGGAGAAGAATGTAATGACGAAAACGCTGGACAGCCTGAACAGCTGCCAGGGCCAATTTCTCCACATGCGAATATTTTAGCTCAGTGGGATTTAACGTCCTACTAAGATAATATATCACATGTTCCGTTCCGAATTCATCTTCCTGAACTAAGACCATTCCAATGGTGGAGTGGGAAGCGGCGAGGTACAAAAAGTAATCCTGGTTGTAGTTGGGAGGATGCAGCAACGGTGCATGGGTCAATGCGTGCTTAAGTGCATCAAAAGATTTCTGAGCTATCTCGTCCCAAGAAAATTGAGCATTTTGTTTCAACAACCGGGTGAAACCCTTTGTAACCTCGGCGTAGTTAGGAATGAATCGACGTAAAAAGTTTTCTTTCCCCTGCAAACTTTGGAGTTGGCGCAAACTCGAAGGAGGAGGCAATTTGATGATGGCTTCGACCTTCGAGGGATCAACGTGGATACCAGCTTTTGAAACAACAAATCCTAGCAATCGTCCCACTTCTATGCAGAAGACACATTTGTGTGGGTTCAACCGAATTCGATAATGCCGACATCTCATAAAAATAGCGCGTAAATGGACAAGGTGATCAGCTCGATGTAAAGAATGAGCAGGCAAATCATCGAGATACGGTTGCACAATGTGCTTGATGTCGTGAAACGCGTAAGACATTGCCCGTTGGAAAGTGGCTCCGGCATTCTTAAGTCCGAAAGGTAATTTGCAATAAGCAAATGTCCCCCAAGGACAAATGAAAGCTGTTTTTGGTTGATTGGCAGGTAGAATATTGATTTGGTTGTAACCGGAAAAACCGTCCATAAAGGAAAATAATTCACTGCCGGCACAATCATCAATTATTTGATCGATATAGGGTGTAGGATAGTTGTCTTTTGGACAAGCACGATTTATATCCCTATAGCCGATACATATTCTTATTGTTCCTTGTTTCTTGTTAACCGGAACAATATTCGATACCCAATCCGTTAACGGGATCGGATAAATGAAACCTGCTTTCAACAGCTTCTCGACTTCTGCTTTAATCGCAGCTGCTTTCCTAGGGTGTATCTGACGTAGACGTTGTCAAACGGGTTTAGCGTCCGGGTAGGTCTTGATTTCATGAACAACAATGGAGGGATCAATTCCTGGCATTTCCTCATAGGACCAGGCAAACACGTCGCAGAATTCTTGAAATAGGACCTTGTATGTTTGAATTTCGTTATCTGTACACGAGGCACCTATATGAATGTTTTCAATAACTCCGGTTTTGACTGAAATGTCAATGGCAATAGTTTGGGAAATGTTTCCCAAATTCAACTCTGAATCAGGATGTTTCATGGGATTCTGAGCGTCCCTGACATATTCAGCTGTAAAAATTGATGAAAAATCATTTCCAAAGTCATCAGCCTCAGGTAAAAACGAAGATCTATGATGAAGATCTTCCCATGGTAGATCATCTACACTTAGGATTTCGCGAAGTTGTTCGTCAGATGACACAACTTCGGGAAACGTTATCCATTCCGAGGTTGACGTGAAAAATGATTCCTCACGGACCACATTCATTTGGTCGAATTGGGTTGAACTAGAGTCGGAAAAAGACTGCACGGCCTCATAAGCAATTTCATATGGACTCAAAGGCATTGCATTACCGAAGGAGTCTATTTCAGATTCAGATGGGACAATCCAAGGATCATCATAAATAATAGTGTCTGAAGTAATCATATGAATGGATGCGAATGAAGGGTTTGCATTGATCGAAGGAAAGGGAAAAGTTCCCAGCAAACCGGAATCTTTAACCAATCCTACACCAACATCCCTGTAAGGGATAGTCGTTTTACCGACATGCTGGATACTCTCTGAAGAGACTGGGTCGGATGAAAAGTAAGCCATCTGGTCTATCGTCACGATCTTACCATTATGTGGAAACTTTATAACTCTGAAGACCGATGACACGACTGCTGTCATTGCATAAGACCAACTGCGACCCAATAGAAGGTTGTAGTCTAGAGGGGCATCAACCACCTCCACATCCAGACTAACGGTTTTTCCTTCAACCCCTATAGGCAAATCCTGTAGAATGCCAAACGGATGGAACCCACGGCCATCAAAGGCCTTAAGAATCGTCGGGGATTGGTTCAGTGAAGGAGAACCAAGCGATCTCCAACACTGAATCAACATAATACACGTAGAAGCTCCTTCATCAATTACAGTCCGATGAATAGGCCTGTTTTTTACTATCACTGGAATCTGGAAAGCCATTTGATGAGGGAGACGCGATGTACTATTTTCTAGATCAAAGATTATCAGGTTCGGGTCCTGAACATCAACAGCTCCTATAGCCGACAAGAGTAATTTTCGTTGTGCTGGGCATGATTGCAGCACTTCCAAAGCCGACATTGCTGAGGGTGAAACAGCTAAATCCTCAACAATGTTATAATTCTGAGCTGCTCTCGCATGTGGATTGAAAGCAGACTTTCGAAGTATACCCTTGGCGAGCGGTTTAATTATCAAGTCCGGGTTAGGTTTCTCGATCTGTAGTGGATCGGAACCGGGAGCTGAGGTTGATGGATTAGAATGAGAAGATTCTGCTTCTTTACCATCAACAGGATTCTTACTACCATAATCTTGCGATCGAGTCGCAATCCGTACATGAGACATCATCAATATGGGCTCTTCACTGGCACTCGAGGAAGAACCTATCATTTTACTCTCCTGCTTTGGAAATGGATCTTTCAAAACAGCAGGAGTTGGGGAACCCTTAACGATTTTCACAACCTCTGCCCGATGAGGGCAATCTCTTGTGAAATGATCTTCTTCACAAATTAAACAAGGATAGCGAGGTTTGCGCTTTTCGTCGTTAGATTCCGACTTCTCTTTTTTCTCTTTTGGAGCTTTGTCTGCTTTATCCTTCTTCTTGCCTTTCTTCTTACCATCGTTTTTTGATTTAGCCGTAGATGACTCTACAGCATGAATATCGGCAGTAATTTCAGGAGAAGATTCTCCCGTCGGGGAGTCCGGTAAGGTTATTATTGGAGAAGAATTCTTTGAGGATTTCTTCTTACTTTTAGTATTCACCGTACCAATCATGCCATCAGCAGCATGAGACCCCGAAGGAGCAGCAGCAATTTGATTCGACTTAGGAAGATCTGGGATCTTCTCGTGCAACGTACCCGACTGAGTGTAAACTAAGTCAAGGTACTGGGCTTGAGCAATGACTTGCTCCTCAGTAACCACTCCGGCCTTAGCTACATCTTCAGTAATCTTCGGTAATAATGATTTTACAAACCATTCAGCTAAGATTTGGTCCGGGATAAAAACTTTCACTAAGCGTCTTCGACGTCTCCATTCATGAATATGATCAGAAATATAAGTGGAGGTCGACTGTTTTAATGAAGTTAATAGCTCCGTGCCGTTATCGTATCTGACCGGAAACTGAAAATGAGTTAGGAACGAGGTAGCTAACTGGCTAAAATTGTAAAAAGAAGCCCGTGGTAACTCAATGTACCACTTGGCCGCGAGACCAATGAGCGTACGCTGGAAAAGACGTAAGCGGATCGAATCATCCGAAATAGAATTTGAAGCACACCAGAGGTGGTAAGTCATCACGTGATTGGATGGATCCTCTCCAGACTTACCTTCGAACTTGGGTATATCACTGGGCAACTTATTTGGCATTGGATCGTTCGTTAGGCGCGTCAAGTCTGGTAAATCCAAAGTTGCGATAAACGGTAACTGCCGGTTAAGATCTCTAAAACTTTGGGTCATAAGACCAGTCCCAGGAGGAGGATATCCAGGATAACTAGGAACAGGAATCGCATTAGGGATATTATATCCTCCTGGAAAACCAGGATTAACCAGACCGTACTGGGGTTGTTGAGGTTGTTGATAAGTGTACCCAGGATACGGTTGATACTGGTAAACCGGTTGTTGGACAGCAGGACCGAATTGGTACTGTCCCTAGTACTGTTGGTGGGTAAATTGAGGTTGAGTTGTTACAACAGTACTTAAACCAGGCTGCCCTACAGGCATCTGGACCGTGGTTTGAATCGTAGATCCGGACAACGGTAAAGATGTCTGAGGAGTGGTTGCAGAGACAGTAGAAACCGGAGCTGTCGATACTCCAGAAGTAAGTGCAGTAGATGTTGCGGTAGTTGCAGCAGCCGTTTGAGATGGAGTACTAGGTGCAATTGGTGGCTGAGTAACTACCGAAGTTACAGAAGTTTGAACATTTGACTGGACAGGTTGCGGTTGCTGGGGTGGACCAGAAACTACAGGTTGTCCAGTTTGAGGTACCAACTGTATACTTGGCTGCAACACCTGTTGACCTTGTGATGGATCCCACACTATCATTCCGGGGTATTGACCCGTAACAGGTTGAGGATACTGAGATCCATAACCGGATTGAGGATAGGATTGATAACTGAAAGGCATAGTTCCCATACCTTGAACATATGACTGACCTTGAAGTGGTTGATAACTTTGACTCGAGTATTGACCTTGAGGTTGATAACCTTGGGGTAAATACTGATACTGGGGTTGACCTTGACCTTGAGGTTGATACCCTTGAGGTTGATACCCTTGGGGTAAATATTGATACTGAGGTTGACCCTGGGGTACATATTGGGGCTGGGGTTGACCTTGAGGCATGTATTGTACCACGGGTACATACTGACCTTGAAGCTGCCCCCCAGACACAATTTGTGTACCTTGAGGTTGTCCCCCAGGCGTTAATTGAGGCTGCCCCCCAGGCGGTAATTGAGGCTGCCCCCCAGGCGGTAATTGACCACCTTGAGGTTGAGAAACGGGAACTGAACCTGACATCATGTAAATGTCCCCTACACCCAACGGTTTGTTACCATTGTTTCCAGCTAATAACCCATGATCAATGGGTTGAGGAGATGCCCCCGCAAAGGTACCAGAAAGTGATTGATACCCGGTGGGAACAGAAGGACCGCCGTGCAAGAAAGATTCAGGAGTTTGAGTAAACACGGATGACTGACCAGATATATTTACAGGAGTATAAATACCGCCAGGTGGAAAAGGAGTACGAGGTGGAGAAAAACCTACCCCTGAGTTGTCTAAATAATTGGTTAACGAAAGGTACCAAGTAGTACTTCTAGGAGGACTGTAAAAGATAGATTCACGCTCCCTGAGATCAATAGTAGGTTGATCTTCAAGGGTAGATACGCCTAATTCTTCCTCTGGAGCAAGTTCTTCAATAGCTATCAAACCAGTAGGAAGATTTTCGGTGATGACTCTTTCTACCCTAGGTGAATCTGGTACACTAGAAGTTGGAGTAACAGGTTCAGATATTTCAGGTTCTTCGCCTATATCACTAGTAGATGAAAAACTACCAGTAAGCTCAGAAACTTCAACTGCTTCAGGATTATAACCTGTCTCTAGACTTTGGTAATCTTGATGGACTACCAACGAAGACTCTCCTTCTTCTGGTGAACCTACTCTACTGCCGCTAGGAGGAGTTACAAGGACCTTTAAACCTTCGTAATGACTTGGGACCTCTTGAGGAGATTCACCCCGAAGTCTACGGGATCTTCTCAACAATTCAGCCACAGAAACAACCTCAGGAGACTTGCCTCGAAGTCTACGGGACTATCTCGGTAATTCCGCCACAGTTAAAAACTTTTAACTACTGCACACGCAAATAAAGTAAAATCTCAAAAAAAACCACCTAAAGTCTCTAAAGAACCAAACAAATTTGAATCATACGCCTAAAGAATCTAGGGCGTCAAACCAAACACAAACAGTAGCCTTCCAGACCGAAAACGCTAGTTGGAGATGAAACCCAACATCGTTGGATTCAGTATAGAAGTGGCGGGTGGAACAGTTACCCCGGAAACCTGCTTAATGAATAGACCGGCACAAGTTCCTCCACTTTAACCGTCTCGAGTGAAGTGAACCCCCCGGAAAATCCAAGTGAGTCTAGCCGACGTCTGCTCCAGGTACAGTGGGATCTTCCCTCCACCGTCACCTCGGTAGAATCCTAAAGATAATGGTCACTAAGGTTACCAACCGCAACAAATGCACCTGGGGGAACAGTCTACACTCCGACAGCACGCAAGGGCAGAGTATCAAGCTCAATTCCCTTGCCGGTTCCTTGACAATAATCCAAGGTTTACCGACAAGTGACCCCTGGCTCCTCGACAATGGTTAATCCGAGGTTTACCGTTTGTAATACGTGCGTGTCTGGCGTCGTTCCCAACGAGGGAGGATTGATCCCCTCACTGGTTCGGACACGAGCTCGTGCTTCTCCTTTAAGAGGAGCTTTCCCAGAGTACAAATGAGACAATTGGATTTATTCTATCACAAGATAAGCTACTTGTTTGGTTTTGTTGTCTTGGAGAGTTAATTACTCTCCTACTCCAAGACACTAGCCTGATCTAAATTGGTGTTTCAGAGCCCTAGTAAATAAAAGTTACTACGTTGATTTTACTTTAAGCGTTAATTTTATAGTTTTTCTTAAAGACAAAAGGTGATGGAGATGAAACTGGTGGTGTGTAGACTCGACTCGCAACCACTATAAAGATGAACCTAAGATGATTTACACTACTTTTCCTTTTCAATGAATCTCCTAACTAAGAGAGTTGGAAAATGCAAATTTTATAGAAAACAACTTTCTTAGTAAAGACAATCAAAGAAACAATTCTCTTTATCTTTTCAAAACACACAACTCATGACCACTGATTACTCTACGAAATTTCCTTTTTCTCCCAAAAGTCTAGAAATGCTACCAAAGCAAACTTTTTCCAAAAGAATTTTTGTGTTTTTTCTATGTTAATAAAGCATATAAAACTATTTTATCAAATCGAATTTAACAAATCTAATACAAATCGTAAATCCCCCATACTTAAATCTAATACAATCAAATCAAATTCATTCAAAAGCAAATCAAAAGCAAATTTACCTAAAAGTAAAAATAACGAGGACAAAAGCCTACAAGGATGATTCCCGGATGTTTTACTTAGTCAAAATGCAACTAAGGATCAGTTCATGCAGAATCATAAACTGACCAAAAAACAAAATCGAAATCTTTTTGTTCTTTTTTCTCAAGAATGGAATTCAAGGCTTTAACAAACAAACTTTTCGAGATTCGTAAAGAGAAGACACAAAGGTAGGTCTCTCACTAGGGTGACTTCTATGACAGGTCCGACTCCTAAGAGGACTGAACAAAACCAGGGAGATCCAAAGTTTGACAACCTCTAACGCCAAAGTCACTACAGGACCAGTTAAAAATCAAACCCTAAGGCAAAATCCCTATGAATTCTACTAAAACCCTCGACACTAACGGGACAAGTTCAGGTGAAGATCTTTGATAGTAAATTGATGGATCTGGGCAGTAAAAACAAAGTAAAAGCAAAATCTAAAAGAGAAAAAAGCAAAAATTGAAATTTTCTCAAAATTGACAGGGGTACGCAGGTCATCTGTTCACACAGGCGCGGGTACGCATTGTGCACAAAGACGCAGTGCGTACAAGTACGCACTGTGTTAAACCTAGAGACTGCGTACTGCTGGCAAGACTAAGAAAAATAAAAAACTAAATTGACTCTAAGCTAACCCACCCAAATACACAGCTAGACAACCAAAAATCAGAAAACAAGCAATTTTTCTCAGATCAAAATATCAAATCAAAAAGAACTCAAACACATTAATGGATTCCCCAGTGGAGTCGCCATTTTGTCACGCAGAAAGAGTCATTAGTGCAGACACAACCGACCTTCCTAGAAAGCCTAAGACTCTCTAATGACAAACAAGACAAATAAGAGCAATCCTTCCCTAAATATGCTTTTACAATATGAGAAATCAAGTGTTTAGATCCTACCTGTAATCCAACGCTATTGTAGTAGTCCAGCTCCGTTGATCCGGATGAGCTCCTCCTTCACTTCGAAACCTGCATTCACCAACAATCAAACGATTAAATAACACCTGAATATCACATAAAATAAAACACATTTAACATGTAGACCAAGGAGTACATGAAACAACTCATTAATAACAAATTGTTGAGAAGAATGGACTAATTTGTATTAAAAGGTAACAAAAGGAACCATTACAACCTGAGCCTTGGTGTTGTGCAAGCTCCTCCCAGGGTCCACAAGAGTTCTCCCTTACTCTGATCAGCTCACCCACCTCCCAATGGAAACAAGTAAAGATGGTAATCTCTCCTTACAAGCTTCTACAAGGAAGTCCTAATTCCAGCAACATCTACCCTTAGGAATGTTCAGCTTTCAACCTCCCCTCCCTTTGGCCCAATGCCTGTATTTATAGTGCTCTAGAGGAAGTTATTCAGGTCCACCATCAATGGGATAAGTCCCTCTTTGGATGGGATAGCTCCCCTATTGATGGGATAAGTTCCTCTTTGGTAGGGGTACATGAACCATCTGGAGGCGCTTCATACACATCAAACATACTTCTAGAAGACTCTAGAAATGACCACAAGTAACTTTTTTGGAGTGAAACTTGCGCCTTTTGACCTTTACAGGAGTACGCACCCATCCCATCCCTTTACATACAGAGCGTACAAGTACGCAGGTTTTGTGAACTTGGGTCGCGTACCCGCAGGTAAGGCTAAGAGAAACTGCGTACCAGAGATAATTGACTTTTAAATGACTTTTCTCTCTTTCTTGAAGTTTGACATGGAAAGCAGAGGCATGAGACTTGCCAAGGAGGATAGTATGACAGTGGATGGAGCCATACTAACTGAAAATAGTCATGGTGACATTTTTTAGTGTAATAGGATGATCATCTGCTGCAATGATGTACATGTCAAATGTCTTTATTTTTCCTGAATATATATCGCAGCCCGGATGGATGAAACTAGATCCAGGGTCTTCAAACTCGTTCGATCTTCACTCTAAGTACAAGTCGATCCATGTGAAAATTGCGCTGAAGTCGAACATGGAAAGACATCGCTTGATTACCGGTCAATGATGTAAACCGTTAACAAGCGTGAGAGGAATCACCGATAATGATAATGACCCTCAAGGTACTGCAGTACAATTCACGTGGTGTGAATAAAGGACTTGGCATCGAACACCACGCAAAATCTTCTGTTCGAAGGTCATTGATGTATACCTGTCGCCGGAAGTGAGAAACTTGCCATTGAGGCATGCAAGCTTCAAAGTACTGAAGGGGGTTGTTCCTAGATCAACTTCTCGGATAATGAGCTGATGTCGACAAGAAGCGATCCGTCAAAGGAGGGCCTTGATGAATCCCACATCAGTGACACGGAACGGAGCTAATGATTTTAATGGAGGTGAAAACGATTGGTGACATATGATTCAGGGTGGCGGTCATGAATGGATGAAGGATAATGTACGGCAGTGGATGGGACCCGGTTGACTCTTTCTGAACGACTTCTCTTGAACATATGGCGACACTGATGCGATGGATCGGTAGCATTACCCCAAATATGGATGGTATGGTGAGACCATGGTGATGTGACCGGTGAATGAAACAACCCAACCCGAATGTGGTACGGAGGAAAAGTGTCATGTTCAAGAGCGACCTGCTACCATCAAAGTTTTCTTTAGTTTCTCCCAATTTTTTCCCAGTCATTGCTGACCAGTACCTCTTTATTTTTGTCAAGCTTGAGGAGGATAACATATGCTTGTTCTATAACCTGCCCTTCGGGCAAGCCCATCGCTATGGTTTAACGAGCTTAGTGATAGTGAAACTCGTTCTCGTCTAAAGACAAGTTTGTCGCTATTTAATAATTTTAACGAGTCTAACGACAAGGATAACTCGGTCCTTTTCATTTTTAGAGAGTCTGAAAAGGTACATAAAGTCAACTCCAAAATTCCTTTTTCGTCATCTAATCCCTTAAGTCCAAAAAAGTATAAAACAATACAGAAGGGATGAGTCTTCGATATCTTTAACGAGCCGAACAAAACAAGCGCTCGATCTTTTTGTGCAATGATCCCTCAGGTCTAAAAAGATTAAAATCTAGAGGAGGGATAGCTCTTCCTGTCCTTTAACGAGCTGGAAGGCCAAAACTCGGCAATCTTTTCATATTTTACGAGTCAATTGAAAAGAGCTTAAAGAAGACTCGTCTTTTGAGGATCGAGTGATAAACAGGGATAGCAACTGTTTCCAGGTACAGGTTGGAATTTTCCAATCATGGCAGTGTCACAAGGATGGCTAGGTGAAATCACTCTTCGCAGCTGTTCCTCAAAATGGGTAAACAATCATATGGGGGTGAACGATCGGCCAAATGAAAAGTGGAGGTGGCAGGTGCAAACACGACCAAGGCTTTAACGGCTGATAAAATTACATTCACAGTGGTTATTTACCGGGATAGGTTCATTTTTTAGTTAAAAATGAGCTTAAACACTGGAGGAAACTTTGCTCACTGCTTATATTTATTTTTTAACGAGCATGAAGAACGCGTTAAAACTGCTCGGATCTTGCGTTTATTTTTTAACGAGCATGAACTTTATGCTAAAACTGCTCGAATCTTGTGTTTTTTTTTTTTTTAACGAGCATGAACTTTATGCTAAAACTGCTCGTATAAGTTTGCATGCCCCCAACATAACAATGCAAATCGAGGTGCATGCCTCCCAAGCTTCATTGCATTCAACTTGGTGGTTGGAATGAAGGTTTACCTTTGAGATTTGGAAAGGGGATTTGTTTCATTTTTTAAATGAGGTTGACACAGTAAAAGAACTATCCTCATGACTCCTTGTTTCATTTTTTAACGAGGTTGACACGAGATTAGAACCGACCTCGGAGCCCACTGTATTTACAGTATTTCTATTAGGGCGATGATCCATGCTAACAAAATGTTTAGGAATCTTCTGAATCCAGTAGATATAGAAGATTTGATATTGTAGGTTTCCACTGTGGCCACTTCCGCCAGATTACTTGTAGGCGGTAGGACAAAAGTACCCATTAAGGCAGGGTCTTTTAGGAGACCTACTCCAATATTTTGAAGCGAATGATTGCTTCCATGGATCATTGGAATGCTTCCCGTAACTTGTGAACTGTCGGGGAGGAAAGTTTGTTGGTCGACGACTGTAATTCTTCCTTGAAAGGGAAATGCAATCTTCCTGAAGTAGGTCGACACAACTGCGGCCATGGCATATATCCAGGGCCTTCCCAGTAGGATGTTGTAATCGAGGTTTCCATCAATTACTTCAACATCAATTCCTATTGTTTTTCCCCCTAGTTCAACTTGCAAGTTACTTAAAATCCCGTATGGAGTGTATGATCGTCCATCAAATGCTTTTAACGTCGTTGACGATCTCGACAAGGGTGGTGAGCCTAAATTCTTCCAGCAACTCATCGACATAATACACGTAGATGCCCCCTCATCAATAATTGTTCGATGAACAGTTTTGTTGAGGGCTTTCACTTGAATAAGGAAAGCTAGTTGAGCTGGTAACTGAGGGTCATATCCTTTATGATCAAAGGCCACAAGATTGGAATCCATTGGGTCAATTTCACCTATTGCTGATAATAAATCTTGCTCTTGGGAGAGGCAATTTTGCGGTACCTCAAGCGTCGACATAGCGGACGACGATTGGGCCAGGTCCTCTATTATATTATAATTCTGTGCTATTTTTGCACGAGGATTAAATGTCGACTCGTACACTACTCCCTTTGGTGACTTTATCTTTTGTTCAGGAATGGTGGGTGGCACAACTTTGGTCAAAGTTGTTGTCGAACTACTAGGTTGTTCATTAGCCTTGTTATTTGACACCTGTGGATTCTCGTAATCTTTATTCCTTGCCAAAGCATCATTTTGCTGCTTTGAGATAGACAACATAAGCACTTGGGATCGGGAAGCATTTTGATTAGCAACCAGCTTGGTACCCGGGCTTGGAAACGGATCAGTCAATACTGCTGAGGTCTTTGAACTCTTAAAGAGTTTCTTAACTTCAGCTATACGTGGACAATCTCTCATCCAATGATCCTCATCGCATATATGACACCCCGTAGGGGGTTTCCTTTTTCTCCCTTTCTTTTTCTTCTTGCCCCCCGGTTGCTTCAGTTGTTTGCCCTTGTCGGTCGACACGGCATTTACTTCTGAGGCAAGAAGTTCCTCATTTGCATTTTGACCGGAAATCTTACGGGCCTTTTTAGATATAGCCTTTGTCGATTTCATGTCTGTTGCGCCAATCACGCCATCGCCGGCATGAGAGTCACTATTTGATTTAGGAGGAGGAGGAATTGAAAATTCCGGTCTAGGGGCGTCAGGTATTTTGTCGTAGAGCGTGCCAGACTGAGTATAAACTAATTCTAGGTATTGTGCACGAGCAATAACTTGCTCCTCTGTTACGACTCCCCCCTTTGCCACATCTTCTGTTATAGCAGGAAGTAACGACTTTATAAACCATTCAGCTAACAACTGATCGGGAACGTACGTTTTTACCATCCTACGACGACGTCGCCACTCATGTATATGATCAGATATGTGAGTGGCCGTTGTCTGTTTGAAGTTGGTTAGGAGTTCCGTTCCCGTTTCATACCTTATCGGTAATTGAAAATGGGTTAAGAAAGTCGTGGCTAAGGTACTGAAGTTGTCGAATGAAGCTCTAGGCAATTCGATGTACCATTTTGCCGCCGGACCAGTTAACGTCCTCTGAAAAAGGCGAAGTCTTATCGAATCATCATTCAGGGTGTTTGATAAACACCATAGATGAAATGTCATCACATGATTCGACGGATCTTCACCCGGATTTCCATTAAATTTAGGAATATTTGATGGAAGTTTATGCGGAATCGCTGGCCACCAAGGGGCATAAGCAATCGGATCATTCGTCAGCCGGTTTAGATCTGGTAATTCTAGAGTTGCTACAAAGGGAAACTGTTGATTCAGGTTAGGCGAAGCATACCCAGGATAAGACGGAATCGCCTGAGCATACCAGCATAATGCTGGCAACCTTGATAAGGTTGATGGGCATAACCACTATAATATGGTTGCCCATTACTTACAAAGACTTGTTGCTCAGGTCCTTGATATGATTGCTAGAATGGCGGTTGTTGAGATTGAACCAGCCCTGGTTGTTGGACCATTTTCTGTTGTCCAATACTATATGATTGACCAAGATGAGGAGTCATAGTACTTGTTTGAGCCTGAGTCGCTCCAGATAAGGAGGCACTAACCTGAGGTTGTGATTGAGTTGTCGAGACAAGAGGTTGTTGTATTGCAACCTGAGAAACTTGGGGTTGACATACAACAGGTAGCGCTTGTACTTGCGACGTAATCACCATACCAGGTATAGTGGGAATATTCGACACAGGGTGGACTGGTTGCATTGAATATACAACCCTTGGTTGCTGAGGCAGTATTGGTACCCAACTGCTGGATGTAATTCCAGTTTGACCTGAACTTTGTTGTAAACTCCCATATGGTTGTTCTCCGGGAGGGAACAATGAAAAGGCATACTGCCCTCCATATCGTGGTAATCCAGTACTTAAAGGGCAGATTGGCCTTTGAAGACACATTGGATCAATTTGTTGAGTTTCAACATAAGAAATACCAGATGATAATCCGGATGAAGAAATAGGAACTAACCATGTCGTCGAAGCAGTCCCTGATGGGACTCCAGCTTGTTGTTGATAACTTGCCGGGACGGATGGCATACCATCAAACATCGTTGGGGTAGCAGCAGGAGGCTCTGCCGCTACTGTGTCGGATGACACAGTCCTAGATGTCGACGGTTGCTCAGACATATCTAGTCTATCCAAAAGATTTTCTAGCGATTCTACAAGAACTTACGATGAAAAGAGACTAGCTTCGAAGATCAACGAGGGAATGGTGATGATTATTCCGTTTAAAATAAATTTTAACGACGCTTTAGACACAACTTGCTTTTTCACTTTTAAAGAGTCGAGAAAAAGCTAAAGATGACTCTAGTCTCCTTCGATGTTTTAACGAGCCCGAAGTGACAAATGCTCGGATGGACTTTTTCTGTTATAGAGTCTGAAAAAGGCCAAAAGAAACTGCTCTGGAGTTCTAGGCAGAGGGTGTGCCAAACTTCTCACAAAACCGCAGAATACTTTTTAAGGTACGGGCGGTCGATCTTCGTGAATGCTGTGTTCACTGAATTGCGATCAGTAAGGCGGCCGACACGGCTTCCTAAGGATAAAAGATATATGCCTATAGGGGTCTCCCAATATATACGCGACGGTACGTGGGAGCACAATCTGTACTAGCGCTATCGTCCCTCAGGAGGAATCACCCACCTTCCACGAGATCGATAGTCACTAGGCTTAACGACGCCGGAACACGTCTCTAGCCTAGACCTCTATGTTGTGCGTTATGTTACAAAGCGTTGTTAGGTTCATTCAGTTTATTTTAGGTTGATCTTTTTAAAGTTTGCCTTTCAAGGTTCACCACGAGATGTATGATACAAATTCCTAAATGCAGTCTAAAGATGATAAGCAAGCTTTATATCTTTTCAACTTTGAAAATCCTAGCTACTAAGGGAAAAGAGAGCGACTATCTTTTCTCAAAGAGCAATCATCACACTCTAATGCACTTTCCCTAAATCCAACATGAAAACTATCAAATGCAAAATGCACAATGCAGGTGTTTGTTTTCCACTTTCTTAGTATAAATGCCTACACAGAAAGCTTTTTGCACAATTTTGAATTTGCTTTTAAAATGATCAATACAAACAAGTTCACTTTCTTCAAAATCAACAAGGGTAGAAGAGATTACAATCACTTTGCAATTTTCAAAATAAAGACTTGTTTTGACACTTTGAAAGAGACAAATTCAAACCAATAAGCAAAAGTAAATCTATAATCAATCTGAGAACAGCCAATGAACTCTCTTCTAAGATCACTCTCAATCAGATCTGAATCAAAGGCTACAGGATGACTACTTTACTCATGCAAAGGAAAACTGTAAATGATGCCACAAACACATAAAAACATTCACAGTCTTTTTGTACAAAAGGAGGCGGAATCTAAGCAAAGAAAAAGGGTTTATCAGACTGGCACCTATGCTGGTTAAAGACTACAAAAAAATAAAGATCAAAACAGGGCAATAGACAGCAAAGAACCCCAGTTGCACAAAGCCACACTGGTTCAGTGCAAGTCTAACACTGTGCAGTTGACATTCAGCACAGGTAGCCTTCATGGGACCTGCGTTGAAATGTAGACTGCCTTCACAGTGCCTGCGCTGAAAGAGAAACTCTCGTTTCCCTTGGTTTCTGGGTCACAAAATGCTCAAAAATCAACTGTTTCAGGCCAAATCAGAAACACAAGCAAGGTATAAACAGAGGGATGCTTTGAGAGGGTACTAAAGACTATCACAAGGATCATCAAATCATCTGTGGATCTAGTTTAGATCATAGACAAGTCCAGCAACTGGATCAAAACAGCAACTTTCTACTTTGCATCCGGGAAAGATGCAGTTCAATAGTTACTGTCAAGTCTATGAAGTAAACAAATGACAGAAACACAAATGAAATGAATAAACAAATTCTCCCCAGTGGAGTCGCCAATTTGTTGTGGGGAAAAATGCCTATGCAGGACGATCCTATCCACCTAAGGTGTGACAGCGCCTTAGCAACAAACGAATACAGCTATCATGATTTCTTCCTTTATGAAATGTGAAAGAGGGGAGATTGGTAGACTTACCGTTGTCTTCTGGTTGTCCCTCGATCTAGATCCTCTTCTCTTTGGGTGTCCACAGCTACTTGCCTCCTCGCTTGCTCAAGAGAACAGCTACTTGAATCCCACGAGATCACAAGAGAACAGCTACCTGTGACAAGAGAACAGCTACTTGCAACAAGAGAAGAACACAACACAAAGGCAAATATACATATTCATAAATGATTCAGGATTAGAAGTAAATCAAATACACTAATGCAATCATACAAATACACCAACATATAGGAGCAAACCAAGATAGCTTTATTGATAAGTAACAGGGTTCAGGAAGAGATACAACCCATAGGGCTCTAATCCAGCATCTCCTTCCCAGTAGAATGGAATTCCTTCTTCAACTCCCTTCAAAGCATTAAGCACCCAATGATCCAACCACAAACCAACAAAAATTCTTTGCAATAACAAAATTCCAGCCTCCCTGATCTCATGTAGGAGAGATCTATATATAGGGATTTTGGAGAGAGGACGAGTCAGCTTGAGGCTGGTATGAAACTGACTAGTGTCCTCTCCCTCTCTCAGTTCTTGAGTCCACTTGGAGGTTCTTGCTTCCACTTGGAGATTTGGAACCTCTTACTCATCACCAGTCGAATTCCTTGATGCAAGTGTCATTTTGGAAGCTTCCTAGGCATTGACACATTGAGGAATGAGCTTGCCACTTGTCCAATTACGCTCAGCGCAGGTAGCCTTTGTTGGAGTTGACATTCAACGCAGGTAGATAGTGGAGCAGTTGACATTCAGCGCAGATGCTCAGTGGAGCAGTTGACATGATCCAGAATTGGCTTGTTTTTGAGTGTTTTAAGGTGGAGAACTTCTGTGAATTGTTGTGGTTAGCTGGCCTTGTTTCTCTAGGGGTAGGAACAACATGTTTAGGGACTTTGGATCCCTTGATTATGGACATTTCATGCTCAATTCTGTAAGGCACAAAAATGTCTATAACAATTTGCTCAAGCAATGATAGGAGTCAAATGGATTTGGGTTAGATGCTAGGAAGCCCTTTATACATGAGTGAAATTGATCATTAGCTTTGAAAATCCACTTTCTAATTTTTCTCTTCTCCTTTTTGAAATGGTTGCTAATTTCCGTTTTGACTTTCTTCTTTGCAGGTGGATGATGCTAGAGTGTTGGCACTCTTCACGCTTGATTTTTATTGGATGGAGTTGGCACATATTTTTTTTTTAGTTTACAGCTCAGGAATAGTAACTTATTACATATAATGAACATAAAATTACATAAATTGGAAAAAATATTACATCTCTGTTTTTTGAAATAAAATTACATTATGAAATAGAACTAATACTTGGAATAAAAATTAGAACTTGGGAAAACATCGACACATGTTAAATTACCAATCCTCTTTAAATGACAAAAGGATATTATTTTTCTCACTCTCATACTTTTGTCTTGCTTTATGCAGTGAAATGGAGTGTTATTGGACCTTGAAAGATTGAAACCTAATGACCTAATGGGACCTTGAATGAGTAGACTCCATGTGGACTTGACTGACACAAAACATGATGAAATGAGCCTTTATGGTCAATGTATGCTCAGTAAGACACATGAAGGTGGGCCAACAAATTTTGAGTTTTGAGGAGAGTAGGGCTTTTGACCTAGGGCTACCATCAGTGAGTAAATTTTTGAATGAGGACCTAGGTGGAATGACAAAAATTTCAGAATGGGACCCTAATATGATATAAAAGAGGAGTTTTGATCACTGATGGCAGTATACAAACACTGACTCTAACATGATCACAATCAAGTCCTACCAATGTTTGGATATGTTTCAATGATCTCACACAACCATTTTCCGGAGAAACTTAGCTCGATCTAGCTTCTCGGAATTGTGCGCTTTGCTTCTGCAACCATCACACTTCCTCCCTTGCCTGCTAAAACCCCATAGTGCGCAGAGACACCAACCTCCCTTGCCTGCTGAAATTCCGTAGCCCGTAGAGACCCCAGCTAGAAATGCTCTCCAAAATGCGTAGAGAATTCAGGCAGCCAACAATGCTCTCCAAAAATGCACAGAACAATCCAACTACAATGCACTCAGAAACTGAGCAGAGCTGTCCTCCTAGGACCCCCATTCTGCAACAGTATCCCATGCCTCAAAACTGCGCAATGTTGTCCAAAGTGCCCTATCTGTCTTGCATACAGAAACTGTGCAGACGAGCCTCCCAAGGCCTCATTTCGGAAGCAGTCACTGTCCACTGAAATTGAGCAGATATACCTTTCAGTAACTACAGGGAAAATGTGACATGCTGAAAATCGTTTCCAGGGAGTTGAGCAGAAGGAGCAAGGAACCAAGTAATTGAAAAGATCAAGACCACATGCAAACTATGTCAGATGCATGATCATCTTGAGGGTAAGTATGGTAAGTAAAGAACACCTTCCGATGTACACATCTTAGTTGAGTTTGTAGGATGGCTTGTCAATGTCATATCATCTTGTCCTCAGTAACATGCATGTGCACAAACAAGAAAGGTCATTGTATGTGTTTCTCCTACATGTCTTGCTTCCTTTTCACTTTTTTGACGAAGTGTTGTCTTCGACATGCTAATTGATATGTCATGCTTGCGACCTAGTTCTAGTGATGTTGAAGGTTGTGTTTGAGTTGTGTTCGCTATGTAAACATCTATCACACTCACACACGATGTTGTAAGAATTGTCACACAAGTGTTGTGACGATCGTTTGAATGTCTATATCAAGTGTCACACTTGTCGCTCACACCCATCGGTCAGTCACACTGAGTGTATGTTGTATTGATGGTTTGCAGTGTCTTATCGTCGATTCATGTTGAGTGTGTGTTCACAAGGTCATACATGCACAAGTTCACTCACTCACACACTTAGTCACATTGCTGAAAATCTGTCAATTGGAGCTCCTTCCAATAGCCAGACCTTCGCTGAAATGCATTGCGTAGTGTTAGCTCTCAATGAACATCTACTACTGCCCAGAATCACATAGAGCTTGAGGCTACTTCCCAAGTAGTCTGCATTGCACAATCCTATAGTCGATCCAACTGATTGTCACCAAAACAACGCAAAAGTTTCTTAGCAAGGCATCTCAATCTACACTGCCTGCAAGCAACACCAACAAGCCTCCAGCTGGTAAACAAGAGAGTTTGACTAGGTAGTGACCTCGAGACTCATTCCTCCAAAAAATTGAGAAGAATCTTCTAAGCATGCCTGCTTCTACTGACTGAAGAAATTGCACAAACATGCTAGACATACAACCTCTTCCTATCACTACATTTCCCTAAAAATTTGCACAGTTTTTCCAACCAGTCACTCTGTCAGTTGACTTGCTGCTCCTCCTAAAAAATGCATAGTTTTCATGAGCAGTCTCCCAGATTCCCAGCTTCCCAGAATCCTACTCAGCTCAAAAAATGTGCAAATATATCCAGCAGGCCAACCTCCCAACTCTGTGTAGTTTTTTCCAGAAGCCTTCTGCAGTCCACTGCCAGATCCCCAGAAAAATTGCGCAATTTTTTATAGCAACCTCTCGTAGCCTACTGCCAGCTCATCGAAGAAATTTCACAGTTTTCACTACTAGTCTCTCTCTGATGCCTGCATTGTCTCCTTCAAAAAATTGCATATATCTACCCTCTAGCCGAGCCATATCCTATAGACAAACAATGTTAATCCAAACTTCCCATCTCAGCCTCCCAGTGACCTCTGTGCAATTTTCATGGATAGTGCTTAGAGCCAGAATCCTAGCCTGAAGTGTGCTCTACACAATTTCAGAGCCTTGTGCTCTCTCTTGGTCACCTATATCAAAACCAAAAACCAATGCATCATTGTATACTAGGAGATTTATGGTTTTGATGTCATCTTGTCATGAGTGATTGCATATACAGGTACATGGATGATACATGGCATGATGATGAACAAGAAGCACATGCAAGGAGACTTGTTCGCGAATGGAAGAACACATGGAGCATGCTAAAGTACAAGCAAAGGAGAGACATGCACGTGCAACATCAAGTGAACACCAAGATCATCAAAGACTATGCACACCTTGTCATGCGGAGGTGAGTCTATGATACACCAAGAGCACATCCATCACTCAACATCACTACAACTCGGTATGCATACCACCAACAACATGAACATAGCAGCTTTGTCATGAGTCATCTCGGCCACATCACTACTATGGGTCACACTGTTGTAATTAATGTAATGTAACATGGAAGTCCAAGAGACCCACATGTAAATCTGAAGAGCCATGTAAAGTTGAAGAGTCATGTAAGTCAAATAGTCATGAGGGAAGTCGAACAATCACAAGTGTCAGTCTTACCCTTGGCTATAAATACCCCTCATTTGTACATTCAAAAGCATTTTTACCTTGGCTCCCCCCACATACCCTTGAGAGTCTGTAATATTTTCTTTGAGGAGTGAGAAGTGGCTCCAACGCCCCGCTATCGGGGTTAGTGATGTAATGGTGTACGGATATGTATTGGAACTTTCACTTAATTCAGAATCTTGTTAACATGGAAACACATTTTCACACATGTATTGTATTCATTTGTAAGAATATTATTTGGATTCTTATAATGCATATTGCTTTAACCTGTATTAAGACAATTGAACTATTTCATTTGTTTTAGTACATATGCTATTGGAAATGTGTTGTATCAGTTGCTAATGTTGTCTTGCCCGTGTGGGCTATCCCGCTGGACACTTGATATATTCATTCTTGTAAACTTGTTATAACACCTATCGCACTCATGTGGATTATTCTACTGGGTGTTGTACACACTATCTATTCACCTTGTGTTTGTGACTGCCACATCCGTGTGGAATACTCCGTCGGAAGCTACGCATGACCTATTGTGTTGTGTGTCTCTAGCAGAGTTGGGACTATTCCCTTTCAACCTGAGACTCACTTCCACCCTCTCCCTCTGCAGTGAAATAAATTTGACACAAGCGGCACTAAGCACTCACCAGGTACGCGAACCTTGTTGTTCAAAGACAAAGCAAACCCCTATCACGTGCTAACAAGCAAGAGCTAAAGCATATCGTTGAGATAATGGCAACTTAGCCATTGTACCGGATGGGACTCCTACACCAAACGAGTGATCCGGATTTAAACAGGAACGCAACAAATTACAGAGATAACCATATACAAAAAGATGCAGCGGAAATAATACTTTATTTCATTAATGGAAAATATTGAAATATGCTTACAACCAGAAATGGAAACAAACTAGCTAGGGCGATGGTAGCTTATCTCTGAGAAGAGATGTGATGGCTACATGCCTCTGAACTGTGTTACAATGAGGCTCGAAGGCCTATTTATTGTTGAGAAACAATGGAAAAACCCTTAACATTCCAAAACCTAACCCTAGGAGATGAAACGCCAAACTGTGGGCCCCGTTTGGGTGTACGTTGGTACATCAACTTCCCGGGGTCGTAACTTTGGCATATGATCTCCGTTTGACGCATACAATAGCTCATTAGAAAGATCTATCCGAGCACTATCATTGTTGGAACGGGCAACATCAGTCCATTCCATGGACCCATGTTGCCCCAGGATTCCCCAAAAAACGTCGTTTAGGGCCTCAAAACGGCTCCGGAAGTTCAGGACCCGAAAAACTGCTAAAAATAGTAAGTTGTGCTACAATTAAGGAAACTGAAAATGCTGAGAAAGACAATGGTGGGGGTCCAGGTGGACTTGGCAGGTGGCCACCAATATCCACCTGGATCATTCCTCCCCCCTTAGGAAGCAATGGTCCCCATTGCGTTGAGCTCCTCCATGAGTTGAGGAAACTTCTGCTGAACTTGTTCCCTGGTGAGCCACTTGCCCTGCTGAAGGAGTTGGCCTGCTTTGACAACTCGATACAGTTGGATATTCTGTTGGCGAGTGTTCTTGATCTGTGTGTCCATGATCCGATCAGTTGCAGCTTGTTCCATGCAATCTGGATTTAATTCTGTGGGTTTGAGCTGTTCTGCAATGTCGGATGTGTCTAGCAATGGTGGAAAGTATGGCCGAAGGCGGTCCACATTGAACACTGGGTGCAGGCCAAGGAATGGGGGAATGCTGAGCTCAAATGCATTGTCTCCCATAGCCTTAGTAATGGTGTAAGGACCATATCTGAGTGGTCTCAATTTCCGATAGGCTCTAGTAAGGCATTCCTTTTGCAAATGCAACCAGACTTTGTCGCCCACCTGAAACTTGTGTGGCACCCGATGTTGATCATGTCGCTGCTTGTACTTGGCATTTGATTTCTCAAGAATGTCATGGACCTGCTGGCGAATATGTTGGATGCGCTCAATGAAGCTGGTGGCCTTATCTGTTTCGGACTGGACATGAGCTGAATTCATGTGAGTAGCTGCAAGTGGCATGGCCACATCAATGGGGCATAGTGGCTGGAATCCCAAACCCACCTGAAAAGGGCTATGGCCAGTGGAGCTGTGAAGAGCTCAGTTGTAGCTGTGCTGAACATAGGGGAGGCTCTCGTCCCATGTGCGTGGATGCTTTGAGTTATACATGCGCAGAATGTGCACAATCATCCTATTGACGACCTCTGTCTGGCCATCAGTTTGAGGATGGAAGGCTGTGGACTTCGTGAGCTTGGTGTCCAGCATTGACCAGAGACTGGACCAAAATGTGCTAAGAAACCGACTGTCCCAATCTGAGATGATAGACTGTGGGATCCCAAAGTGCACCCACACTCGTTCAAAGAAGAGTTTAGCAGTGGCTTCTGCTGTGATATTCTTCTTGCAGGCCACCATAATGGCCATCTTCGAGAACCTGTCGATGACCACAAAAACACAATCATTTCCATGCTTAGTGGAAGGAAGGCCTGACATGTAATCCATGGAGATGGATTCCCAAGGTCGACTAGGGGTAGGCAACGAGGTATAGAGGCCGTGCTTCTTAATGGCCGGTTTGGCAATGGCATAGGCAGTACATGATCGGATGTACTTCCCAACATCCTGTCGAAGATTCGGCCAATAGAAATAATTTTGCAGTACTGCCACTGTTTTCTCGACCCCGAAATGCCCAGCAGCCCGACTGTAGTGTGCTTCCCAAATAATCTTGGCACGCTCGCTTGAAGGAACACAAAGGTGACCGAGGTGGCATAATAGGGCATCCTGGAGGTGAAAATCTGCAACCTGCCGACCCTCCAAGAGTGTCTGGTATGTGTGGCCGAATTCTGGGTCGCTTTTGTAGAGAAGTGGCCAATCAGAAGTCTCGTGCCCACAAGAGTTGAGCACGGTGGTTAGCACCATGATCGGTGGTCGACTGAGGCAATCTGCAACATTATTGGTGCTGCCCTTTTTATACTTGATATTCAAGTGAAACTGTTGCAGGTATGTAGACCACTTCTGATGGCGATCATTCTGCAATTTCCCTTGGGTCTGTATGAACTGCAGAGGTCGGTGGTCTGTGTGGATGACCGTTTCCTTCCCCAAAATGTAATGCTTCCATTGTCGGCAGGCCTATACAATGGCATACATCTCTTTATCATAAGTGGGGTACTTCCGGACTGTGTCTGAAAGTGTTTCACTGTGATATGCCACTGGATGTCCATGTTGAGTAAGGACTGCCCCAATAGCATAGTCAGAGGCATCTGTCTCGACCTCAAATGGTTGTTTTAAATCTGGTAATGCGAGCACTGGTGCCGTGCAGAGGCGATCCTTCAACTCCCTGAATGCCTTCCGTTGAGATTCAGACCAAAAGAATTTTGCTTTCGCCCCGCCCTTGGTGACTTGACTCAAGGGCCAAGAAATATGAGAAAACCCCAACACAAACCTGCGGTAGAAGTTGGCAAGACCTAGAAAGCTGCGGAGCTCTGTTAGAGTGGTTGGAGAGGGCCAATCCCGAATGACTTGGATCTTGGCTGGATCGACATGCACCCCCTGTTCATCAATGATGTATCCCAGATATTGAACCTGGGTCATGCCAAAAGTGCATTTCTCCAAATTGGCACATAGCTGGTGTTGCCGCAGTGTTTGGAGAACCGGTCGGATGTGGTGGAGGTGCTCTTCCCAACTCTGGCTGAAGATCAGAATGTCATCCAAGTATACTACTACAAAGGAGTTGGTGAATGGCCGCAAGATGTCATCCATTAGCCTCATAAAGGTTGCAGGAGCATTCGTCAATCCGAAAGGCATGACCAACCATTCGAAGAGGCCCTCCTTGGATTTGAAGGCAGTCTTCCACACATCGGAGGGTTCGATTGGTACCTGGTGACATCCCACCTTCAGGTCGATCTTGCTGAAATATTTCGCCCCCTTTAGTTGGTCTAGGAGGTCATCAATTCGTGGGATCGGGTACCTATTACGGACAGTGATCTTGTTCAGCGCCCGATAGTCAATGCAGAGTCTCCACGTCCCATCCTTCTTCTATACCAACACGATTGGGCTCCCACAGGGCGATGAACTCGGATGGATGTGACCTTTCTGTAGGAGCTCCTGAATCTGCCTCTTGATTTCATCATTCTCCAGAACGGAGCGCTGATAAATTGGTCCATTGGGTAGCGGCGCACCTGGGGTCAGATCGATGGAGTGCTTGACTTGACAGTGCAGAGGAACCCCTGCCAGGGAGGTGAAGATGTCCTCGTACTCCTCCACAATCTTGTCCATCTGTAGTTGTCGTGCAGAGGGGCCCCGTTTGGAGGCCGCGGCCACTGTCTTCTTCTTTCCTTGAGGGCGTATCATCAGGAAAACAAATTTCCTGGTTTTGGAAATGATCTTACTGCATTGTTTTGCAGTAATCAAAGAGAGGGCGGCAGGTGGTGCTACCTCTGGTATCCTGAACAACTTATTTCCCAATGTAATAATAACAACACGGGGCCTTGATTCATACACAGCATGTCGCTTCCACAAGTATGGTTGTCCCAGTAATACATCACAAACTTCAAGGGGAGAAATGTCACACAATACCTCATCCGTGAAGGGCTTGATGTTGTATGGGAGGCGACACTGCTGGCTTACGCGAAGATCTCATCCTTGGTGAAGCCACCCAATGGTGTATGGTTGTGGATGTGCTGTGGTCGGTAAGCCCAACTGCTTCACGACCTCTACCGAAATGAGGTTCTTTTGACTCCCACTATCAACAATGAACTGTATCGGGGAGCCCTTTACCCACATCTGGGAGTGGAAGAGACGCTCCTCCTCCTTTGGATCTTCGGGTTCATTTTTCTGGATCTTTACGGTAGCAACAGTGGCGCTGGGATCCGCATCAATGATCTGCTTCCCTTTTTCATACCCCTTATCGGGTTCTGACTCAGAGTCGGAACATGCATCTGATTCTGAAACCTTTAGCTCAGCCACCAGTGACTGTTTGGCCCGACACTCACTTGTGTTGTGAGTGGAGCTCTTATGGAACTCGCACCATTTTCCAGTGTCCTTTCTCGGCTTCGCGGTGCTGTTCTTTGCTTGCAGCTTCGGCTGGTTGTCTTGGGCTGTCCCGCCTTGGCTTTGTCCTTTGTTCTGTGGTTTAGGGGCACCTTTCCCCTGCTTTGGATTCGCAGATCCAAAGTCTCGCTTCTTTTGTTTAAACTTCTGCTCGACCTTGACGGCATATCGGTATGCTACGTCGAGCGAGGTGATGTTTAGGAATTGTATTTCTTCCTGGATGTACTTGTGCAGGCAGCCACGGTATTTGAGTATCAAATGTTGCTCCGAATCCTTGATACCCAACTTTGTGCGAAGGGTATGGAAAAGATTGGTGAACTCCGGCATGTCTTAGTCCCTTCCCTGTCGCAGCGTGGTCCACTTTATGTATTCATCCTCATAGCTCCCGACAGGGTAGTACTGCTCCTTGATGGCATCCCGGAACGAATCCCAGGTGGGTGCGGCTGAAAAGAGTGAGCCAGTACTTTCATCCTTCTGCTCGCAGTAGGTTTCCCACCAGTCCTTGACGTCGGGGGCTGCTTTGAGGAGAGCAAAAACAATCTTTTCCCGACTCGAAAATTCATGAACAGAAAAATAACCCTCTAGCAGATTTAACCATTTATCTACGGCATCTGCGTCTATCTGACCCTCGAATATGGGGATTTCAAAATTAACTTGTACCTTAAAGGGTGTGGCGTTTCCAGAGTAGCTGCTGGAAGCCGATGCGTTGCTTCTGGGTAGCCGCTGAAGGATCCGGGCAAAGCTGTCCATCATCGCGTTCCGTTGTCGCTTGAGGGCTTCTTCGAGCAAGATTTTGATGGGATCTCCTGCCCCCTCGTCTTTCTTCTCGTCCGCCATGGGAGGCCGTCGGGATTTGCGAGGCTGGTCTTGCAAAGGTTCAACCAGTTCAAGCCCTAACTCCTTATATCTCGACCTTGTTGGGGACATGCAAAGAAAAACAGAGAAAAAGCAGACCGCTCTGATACCACTGATCCGGATTTAAACAGGAATGCAACAAATTACAGAGATAACCATATACAAAAAGATGCTGCGGAAATAATACTTTATTTCATTAATGGAAAATACTGAAATATGCTTACAACCAGAAATGGAAACAAACTAGCTAGGGCGATGGTAGCTTATCTCTGAGAAGAGATGTGATGGCTACATGCCTCTGAACTGTGTTACAATGAGGCTCGAAGGCCTATTTATTGTTGAGAAACAATGGAAAAACCCTTAACATTCCAAAACCTAACCCTAGGAGATGAAACGCCAAACTGTGGGCCCCGTTTGGGTGTAAGTTGGTACATCAACTTCCCGGGGTCGTAACTTTGGCATATGATCTCTGTTTGACGCGTACAATAGCTCATTAGAAAGATCTATCCGAGCACTATCATTGTTGGAATGGGCAACATCGGTCCATTCCATGGACCCATGTTGCCCCCGGATTCCCCAAAAAACATTGTTTAGGGCCTCAAAACGGCTCCGGAAGTTCAGGACCCGAAAAAATGCTAAAAATAGTAAGTTGTGCTACAATTAAGGAAACTGAAAATGCCGAGAAAGACAATGGTGGGGGTCCAGGTGGACTTGGTAGGTGGCCACCAATATCCACCTGGATCAACGAGTGTGAGGTCTAGTTGGGACTTCATACCAGGGAGATCCCATGAATGTTGGTAGGTCCACCACCATCAACTAGTTTATTTATTGAAGAACAAATCTGAAGCTTTTGAAACATTCAATAACTTTCATGCATCGATTGAAAATGATGCACAATCTTATATTGGCTCTATTCGTGTTGATAATGGAAAAGAGTACACATCAAATGAATTTGAAAAATATCTTCACAAACATGGGATTAAACATAAAACAACCATGCCTTATAATCCCCAACATAATGGAGTAGCTGAAAGAATGAACAAGACAATCTTAAATATGGTATGTTCCATGATGCTTTTCAAGAATTTTATACTGATGTTTTCGGTTGATGTAGTTATATGTCGTGTATATAAAGAATAGATGTCTATCTAATGCTATAAAAAACAAGAATCCCTATGAAATGTGGTATGGCCACATTCCTTTAGTGAGGCATCTCAAGGTTTTTGGTTCCACCTGTTATGTCTTGATACCTAAGGAATGTAGAAACAAACTCAGTGCTAGGAGTCACAAGTGTATCTTCTTGGGGTATGAAAATACTTCCAAAGCATATCGTCTTTATGATGAAGTTAATAACAAGTTTATAATATCTAGAGATGTGATCTTTCTTGAATCTTCCAAGGTTGAAAATGCTATTGAGATACAACTTGATCACTTGGATAGATTCAGACATGCAAAATATTTTCAATATTTTGATAATGAGATTCCACGTCTTGAATGGGGCATTCCTATATTGGATCAATGTAAGGAATATTCTTCTGAAGCACTCTCTCCCCCACATGAAGCTCAAGCTACTGATGATACTTTCAGTGATGTGTTTGACAAAATTGGGAGGCTAATCTTGATTCAACCCCATCTTAGTGAAATGAGTAGCCTAGACCATCTCAAAAATGTCCTCTAAAATGGATGACAAAGACACTTGAAAGTGTTCATCCTGATGAGGTTGGAAAGACAAGAACAAGAATCCCAACCAGACAAAATGGATGTGATGTAGAAGATTCTGATTCACCTGTTGATATAGATGTTTCTTATGTTTGTGAACTAAAATTTTCGACATATTTTGAATCAACTTCCTTTAAATAAGCCGCTTCTCATGATGAATGGAAAAAAGCGATGTAGAAAGAATATGATGCCTTGATAAAGAATGAAACCTGGAAGTTGGTTGATCCTCCATTGGGAACCAAACCAGTAGGCTGCAAGTGGGTCTTCAAGAACAAGTATAAAGTAGATGGCTCACTTGACAAGCACAAAGCCAGACTTGTGGCAAAAGGTTTTGCACAGAAGGAAGGGATCGACTATGAGGAGACTTTTTCCCCCAAAACAAAATGGGCTACCATCTGGACACTCTTTGACTTGGAAGCACATAACGGTTGGAAAGTCCATCAAATGGATGTAAAAACTGCTTTCTTGAATTCAGGTCTGAAAGAGAATGTTTTTATGTCTCAATCAGAAGGGTTTGTTATGAAGGGTGAGGAACTGTTTCTGGGAAAACTAGTGTCTTTTTGATCGACTAGCCCTCTAGGTTTGGCAGCTACCCTAGAAACAACAGTTTAAAGCAATTCATGATTTCTTCTATGTATAATAGATACGAGAAAGACAAAGAAACCAACCTGGATCTTCTGCTTAACTCCTTGCTTGATCTCTCTCCCTCTTGATAGAGCTTAAAACTCCTCTCTGTAGTTATCCCGCTTGGAGAGTACCTGTAGAAACACAGTAACAAAGAACTGTCAAAGCATCTTGATCTATTATATCATAATCATTACGGAATCAGAAATATAATGAACATACAATGGTATTCACAAATAATAACATTCACAATTGCACAGTTATATGGAAGAAAACTCAAAGAACTTTATTAAATAGAAGGGAGAATTACAACCCAGTTGTCTGATCCAGTATCATCCTCCCAGCATAAAAACCCTCTTCACCTCATGAAATAGAAAGATCACCCAACAATAAAATGCTCTTTCTCAAATACAAACTATCAGCACTTCCTTGCAATTCACCATATTCTAGCCCCTGGATCTCTTAGATGAGGGATCCATTTATAGATGTGTGCAAGGATGTGAGTCATCTCTAGGTTTTGATTAGTGTCATTCCACTTGTTAGATTTGGTTCCACAAGAGAAGAGATAACTGAATTTTAGATCTCTTATTCATCTTTGGGTGAATTCAGAGAGGCAAGTGTCATAGGAGAAGTTTCTAGAAGATTCCATGAGCCTCCACTTAGCAAACTGTCTTAGAAATTTTTCCATCCTTGCCCATCGCACCCTATAGAAGGCCTTGTCAGTATGCATCGCACCTGGCTAGTGTAGAAGTCAGTATGCATCGCACCCTGCCAGTGGAGCAGTCAGTATGGTCCAGTTTAGGCCAATTCTGGATGGTTTTTTAGGTGGAACGTTTGGGGAATGATGTAATTAGTTGACCATGATCTTTTAGGGTATGGAACAACACTTTTATGGGTTGAAGAGCCCTAGTTTATCGACATATAAGATTGGGGTTGAAGTGCCCAAATATGTCTATAATAGTTGCCCCCTAAAGCATGAAGTCGTAAATCTTTGATGTCGGGTGAAATGCTTTATCATGAGGATCCGAGGTTTCAAACTGGAAGGTGACTTGTATAAGATACAATACAATACATCATCATAATATAATTTTTTCATGATTTAGCTGAGGCTGGCATTCCCATTCTCATCTTTATAAATTCGTTTCATGTACATAGACCAGATAGTTGTCTGCAAATGCAGACTAGTGATTCTTCAGGTGTAGAGTCATCATCCTTGGTCCGGATGACCATCTGTGTAGTGTCCTTGAACATTTGATGTTTTTATATCCCTGAATATATCGCATCCTGGATGGATGAAACTAGATCCGGGGTCTTCAAACTTGTTCAATCTTTGCCTGATGTACAATTCAATCCATGTGAAGAGATGTTCTGAAGTCAAAGATGGAAAGACATCGCCTGATTACCAGCCAATAATGTGAGCTGTTAACAGACATGAGAGGAATCACTGATAATGATAATGACCCTCAAGGTACTAAATTACAATTCACATGGTGTGAATATATGATATGATGTCGAACACCATGCAAAATATTTTCGTCGAAGGCCATTGATGTCAACCTGTCGCTGGAAGTGAGAAACTTGCCATTGAGGCATGCAAGCTTCAAAGTACTGAAAGGGTTATTTCTAATTCAGCTTCTTAGATAATGAGCTGATGTCAACAAGAAGTGACTTGTCGTAGGAGGGCCTTAATGTATCCCACATCTACGACAAAAAACGAAGCAAATGATTTTATGGAGGTGAAAACAATTGACGACACAAGTTTCAGGAATGGTGGTCATGAAAAATGGAGGTTGAAGGTATTGTAGTGGATGAGACATTAACTAGATGGGGAATTCTCGGCTGAATGACTTCTCTTGAACATATCGGTGACACTGAGATGAATTGGTAGCGTTAACCCCAAAATATGGATGGTGTGAAAGACCAATGGTGATATGACCGGTGAATGGAATAACCCAACCCAACTCAATCATGGAGATGAAGTGAAAGTGTCATGTTCAAGAGCGACCTACTACCATAAAGTTTTCAAGTTTTCTTCCCTTTTTCCCAGTCATTGTTGACCAGTACCTCTTTATTTTTGTCAAGCTTGAGGAGGATAACATATGCTTGTTCTATAATTTTCCCTTCGGGCAAACCTGTCACTATGTTTTAGCGAGTCTAGCGACAATGAAACTTGTTCTTGTCTGGATGGAGAAGTTTTCCGATATTGTTTTAAGGAGCTTAACGACAAGGATAACTCAGTCTTTTTCATGTTTAAAGTGTTTGAAAAAGGACGAAAAGGAAAATCTGTCTCATCCAGGAATGGACAAGTTTGTCGCTATTGTTTTAACAAGTTTAATGACAAGGATAACTCGGTACTTTTCATGTTTAGAGAGTTTGAAAAGGGATGAAAAGGAAACTCCAGAGGTTCTTTTTCGTAGAGTAATCCCTTAGGTCCAAAAAAGATTAAAATAATACAAAAGGGGTGACATTTCGATCACTTTAACGAGCCGAAAAAGACAAGCGATCAAAATTTTTCATGAGATAATCCCTTAGGTCCGAAAAAGATTAAAATATACAAGAGGGATGACACTTCCAATCACTTTAATGAGCTGGAGAGGCCAATTTCTCAACAATATTTTCATATTTAATGAGTTTGAAAAGGGTTTAATGGGGACTTGATTTTGAGGAACGAGTGGTGTCTAAGGTAGCAACTGGTTTCGAGTAAGCTTGGAACTTCTCAAAACATGGTATTGTGAAGAGGTTGGCTAATGAGACCACTCGTCGCAACTATTCCTCAAAATGGTAAACAACCAAGTGGAAGTGTATGACCAGCCATAAGAATGGAGGTGGTGGGAGGTACACAACCAAGGCTCAAAAAGCTGATAGAACAGTGATCACAAAGGTTATTTGCTCGAGGTGAGTTCATTTTTTAACGAGCTTGACCCCAGTAGGAACTATGCTCGGTGTGGGTTTCATTGTTTTCACAAGCTTGAAATGAACGAACATATGCTTGGTGGTGGGTCTATTTTTTAACGAGCTTAAACCATGGGGGAACTATGCTCATTGGTAGGTTCATTTTTTAACGAGCTTGAACCATGCGATAACATATGCTCGGTGGTAGGTTCATTTTTTAATGAGATTGAACCATGCGATAACATATGCTTGGTGGTAGGTTCATTTTTTAACGAGCTTGAACCATGCGATAACATATGCTCGAACTAGTTTCTATTTCTACGCAAGCTCAAAACTAAAAAGCTAGAAATGACAAAGCTAAAAGGCTAGAAAAGTCAAAACTAAAAAGCTAGAAAATGAAAATTGACAAAGGAAATGAAAATTTTGCATGCCCCCAGCATGGCGAAAAGGAGAGTCTCTAGTAGCTATATGGAAACTTACTGTGGTTATGCAGGATGGTTTCGTCCACATAATAGACAAAACACTTCCTTGGCTTTGTTCGCAGAATAGATAAAGGTGAATGGTGTGTCAGACCAATCACATAACCTACAGGGAAACTTATCTCTACAGGGAAACTCATCTTTTCAGCTGTGTTCATCCATAGAATAGACAAGGTTGCACGCCCCCTAAGCTTCATTACATTCACTAGATTACTCATGGCAGTTAGGTGGATGGAATGAAGGTTAAAGAGACACCGTTGATATAAAAGGACCATTTAGGGATGATTATTGACTTGGAGCTATACTTGAATTGGGAAATGAAAGCTGGTCAATGGTGACAATCTTGCCTTCATGCAGGAAACACATCATTTGGAAGAGTGTTGAAACAATAGCTTCCATGTTATAAACATAGTCACGTCCAAGGAGTAGATTGTAATCTAACGGTCCTGGGACTACCATCATGTTCATATGAACGGTTTTCCTTCCCAAAGTGATCGGTAACTTAGGAAGGATCCCTAACGGTCGACTGGTTCCTTTGTTAAAGCCTAACAGATTTTGTGTAACAGGCATAAGCGATGGCGAACCAAGCGCTTTCCAAGTAGTTGAAGAAAGGATACTCACTGATGCTCCTTCATCTATGATAGTGCTAGATATGATCATTTTGGAAACTTGTACTATGATCTAGAAAGGTACATAAGAAGGAAGGTGGGATCTCGGTAGTCGATTCCAATCAAAGGAAGTGACTAGACTGCTTGGAGGGGGTACCGAATAAATGGGAGAACTAACCCCTTGAGTTTCAAGAACTGGAGGATTTTCCTCCCTTTGTGAAGGAACGAGTGGATTTCCCCCAAGTTTATCAGATTCTGATGTAACAAAGAGAATTTGAACGGTATCGTTCTCACTCTCTTCGGGAAGGGTATGATTTTCTGAAGGTAAATCTAGGTCAGGTGCCGCCTTGACTTGTTGAATTTTGCTGGGTATAGACTCATAAGTTTCACTTTCAGAGAGAGCAGTTTTGAATGATGGTTGATTCAAGTCAATCAATTTTTCAACTAGTAAAGGACTTGGGGAAAGTTTCTGGTAACCAGATGGAAGTCGCTGCAGTGAAGCAAGACAGTTATCCAATACTCTTTTGGCTTCATCCAAAAAAGGACAACGGTGAAGGGTATGGTTTCCTTCACATAACCTACATGGAACTTTGACTTTTATTTTCTGTTCGTGAACTTCACTATCACTAGTTGATGGTGTATTATCAACATGATCACTAGAGGTTGATGACACTAGGTGGTGCAAATGGGGGACCATTCTCTCAAGATCCACAGAAAGCAAGGGCAATCTTGATGAAAATGGTCTCCGCTACAAATTATGCATGGAAAACTGGGTTTAGGAGCTTTAATGTGTGGATTTTCACCAGCTGATGCATCCAAAGCAATGGTTTCTTGGTTACCCCCTTGCTGAATTGGCTTCTTCTTTATCTCCTTACCTTTCTTCTTCTTCTTAGCCACCTGGTTATTAGCATCACTACTTTCACCAAGCGAAGAGGAAGAAGGGGAGGGAGAAACAAGTGAAGAAGAAGGCTTAGGGTTAACTTCAGCATCAATTGGATGCTGATTTGATTGCTGAGGAATCACGGTATTTTGGACCACAGAGGTTGAGAACAACCATACTGGCAGGCCAATGGTAAGTCCCGGAAGAGACAATGTGGCCATATGAGGAGCACCAATATCTCCCCAAGAAGTAAAAGGACTAGGATTCCCCTCGAGAGGGATTCCTTGATTGGTGGACCCCATATATCTCAACCTAATATCAACTAAGGAACAGGGATGTTATTCCGAATTAATAAATTTTAATGACGCTTTGATTTTTAATGAGCCTGAAGTGACAAGTGCTTAGATGAACCTTTTCTTTTAAAGAGTCGAAAAGGAATGAAAGTGACTACTCTAGAAATCTAGACAGAGGGATTACCAAACCAATTGCAAAACTTCAAAATACACCTTAGTGATAAATTAAAGAGAAATTACCAAGGACTTATGTACGGCAGCCAATCTTCTCGAATGTTGTGTTCAGTGCATTGCAATCAATAGGGCGGCATACTCGGCTTCCTATGGATAAAGGATATAAGCCTATTGTGGTCTCCCAATATATACTCGACAGTATGGGGAGCACAAGTTCGTGCTAGCACTTGTCGTATCAAGGAGGAGGAATCACCCAACCTTCAATGAAAATGATAGTTACTAGTTTTTACGACGCCGGAACACGTCTCTAGCCTAGACCTCTAGATATGTTGCGTTAGGTTCCAAAGCGTTGTTAAGTTCATTGAGATTTATTTTAAAGTTGATCTTGTTTAAAGTTTTCCTTTCAATGGTTCACCGCGTGATGTTGATTTGAAATTCCTAAAATGCAATCTACAATGATAAACAATCATTGTTTATTTTGAGCAATGAAAATCCTAGCTACTAGGGAAAGAAGATTACAATTCTTTCAAACAAAGAGCAAAGAGCACACACTAGTGCATTTTCCTAAATCATTTTTCGCACACAAACTAAATGCAAATGCAAATGCATGTATTTGTTTTCATTCTCTTTAATGTGAAAAATTCCAAAAAAGAAAACTAAATGCAACAAAGATATGAAATATTTCTTTCAAAGCGACACTTTCAACAATTTCTTCTTCAAAAGAGAAAGGAAGACTAAATGACACTTTTCAATTTTGAATAAAAACAGTGATTTTGACACTTCGAATATCAAAAAATCAAACCAAATACATGACGAAAAGTTCAATCGACTATTCAGGGAAGGAAGAATCCACGACACTTCTCTTTTCGACACAAAACAACAGTTACGACACTTTTTGTAGGAATTTACAGGGTAAGTTCCTCAGAAAGAATACCAAGAGGACACCGCTCACAACCAGATCTCAAATCAATACACCAGTATTTTTGACGTGGTTAAAACCCTCAGAGTGCAAGGAGGGAAACAGTCCACAGCCTGTCCCAACATGGGTACAGACAATTTATTAATCAAAGAATGAAAATTTACATAAGCTTCTCTCATGCACGGATTACCCGAACAATGACCCTCCATGCGCTTTAAATAGAACTCATGGACCAATCAGGTGTCAAGCCACGGATCAAGTGTCGGTAATACCGAGGTGAGAGTGAACCGTCGGATCACTACATATCGTGACCGTCGGATTGTAAGTTACAAAATGTACAACGGTAAAGAAACACACTTTACCTAACTCTAACCTAACTCTATACTAGACCAAGTTGAACTTAACTATATCCTATGTGTCGGAATATCCTAACATCCCCCCTTAAGAACAACTTGGGATAGGATTGAAGGATTTACAAATATGACACAATAGGAGAAGGAAGGAGGCACTAGAGCCTATCCCCCCTTAGTGACAACTTCCTGAACTCCAAGCATATATCGAAGTTTAGTGAACTTCGCCTCTGTGAGAGCCTTTGTGAAGATGTCTGCAACCTGATCATCTGTTGGACAATATTGCACTTCAAGAACATGGTCATGAATGAGCTTTCTGATGAAGTGCATGTGTAGTTCAATGTGTTTGCTGCGCTGATGCTGGACTGGATCTTTGCATAGCTGAATGGCACTTTGATTATCACACCAAAGTGTGGTTGGATGCTGCTGCTCAAAGCCAAACTCTGATAGGATCTGACGAAGCCACAAGGCTTCCTTACTAGCTTCCACGGCACCACGATACTCTGCTTCTGCTGATGAAAGAGAAATGGCAGCCTGTTTCTTACAAGCCCATGTAATAGGTCCTGAACCAAGAGTGAAGACATAACCGGCAGTAGACTTCCGATCATCAAGGTCACCAGCCCAATCAGAATCAGTGAAACCAACTAACAGAGGAGCTGCTTTGGCACTGTAATGAATCCCAAACTGTACTGTACCTCGAACATAACGAAGTATTCTTTTAGCTGCTTTCCAATGACTTTCACGGGGGTTTTGCATAAAACGAGCAACAAGGCCAACAGCAAAGGAAAGATCAGGACGAGTATGGGTTAAATACAAGAGTTTTCCGACAAGTTGACGGTATAAGGTAGCATCAACTTCAGGAGAAGTACAAGAGACTGAAAGTTTGACTCCAGACTGAAAGGGAGAAGTGGCTGGCTTACAGTCTTCCATGTGAAAATGACGAAGAATATCACAAGCATACTTGGACTGGGAAAGGAAAATACCCTCTTGGGATTGCAAGACTTGAAGACCGAGAAAATAGTGTAAGTGTCCTAAGTCTGTCATTTCAAATTTCTTTTTAAGGCTGGACTTCACATGGTTTATAAGGTTGGGATCACTAACAGTAAGAATAAGATCATCAACATAAAGAACAAGGATGATGAGAGAGTTGCCCACTTTCTTGGTGTAGACAGTATTGTCAGAATGACACCTAGAAAAGCCAGATTCTAAAAGAAAGCTATCCATTTTGGCATACCAAGCTCGAGGAGCTTGCTTGAGGCCATAAAGGGATTTCTTAAGTCGACAAACAAGGCTGGAGTCTGTTTGTATGAAGCCAATGGGTTGTTCCATATAGATTTCTTCCTGCAAGTCCCCATGCAAGAAGGCAGATTTAACATCCATTTGATGGACTTCCCATTTTAAAGAGGCAGCAAGGGAAAGAACAAGGCGGATAGAGTTCATTTTGGCAACTGGAGAGAAGGTTTCAGTGTAGTCAATGCCTTCAACCTGTGAAAAGCCCTTAGCAACTAGACGAGCTTTATGTTTATCAACTTTCCCATCTGGTCCATACTTGGTTCTGTAAACCCATTTGCATCTAACAAGTTTGCGTCCCTTTGGTAGAGGAACAAGATCCCATGTATCATTTGTCATCAATGAATGATATTCTTCATTCATAGCTGTTTCCCAATGTGGATGGCCTGAAGCTTCTGCAAAAGTGTCAGGATCATGATTTACTGGAGCTTGAGCCAGTAAAGAAGAGGCTCTTTCAAACTGAGAACGTGTACGTCGCTGATCTGTAGGATCACCGGCAAGATCACCTGCTGCATCCCGAGTAGCACGGACCCATCTTGGAAGTTGAGGATCCTGAGAAGGTGGGGAAGGATTATCATCCTCGCTTTCATCATCAGAAGAAGAAATGTTTTCAAAGATAGAAGAGATAGGAAGAGGTGGCACATCCGCCGGACTAGGCTCGCAGGCCGATTTATTTTCATCAAATTTTACATCTCTTCTAATGATAACATTTTTGGACTTAAATGGAATAAGTCTATAACCTTTTACATCTTCAGAATATCCAACAAAAGTACATTTCTCACTCTTAGGTTCTAAGGCTTTATGCTTTTCATCTGGAATATGGGCCCATGCTTCACTTCCAAACACACGAAAGTGACTTACATCTGGTTTAATGGAACTCCAGGCTTCTTCTGGAGTGATATTCTCTAGAACCTTAGTAGGAGTGCGATTGATTATATAATTTGCACAATTAATTGCTTCGGCCCAAAAACTAAGACTGAGTCCTTTAGATTGCAGCATACAATTAGCCATTTCCTTTAAGGTGCGATTTTTCCTTTCAGCTACACCATTTTGTTGTGGAGTGTATGGAACAGTATGTTGCATTTGAATTCCATTTTCGGTGCAAAAGTTGATGAATGCATTTTTAACATATTCTCCACCATTATCAGTTCTTAGCTTAAGAATTTGATGTCCAGATTGTTTTTCAACAAATGCTTTGAAGGCCAAAAAGGTGGTAAATACTTCGCTCTTGAGTTTTAAGAAGTATACCCAAGTGCGTCTGGAGAAATCATCAATGAAAGTTAAGAAGTACTTGCAGCCAGAGAATGAAGCAACAGGAAGAGGACCACATAAATCACTGTGCACAAGCTGTAAAGGGGCTGAGGCGTGCCAAGAGGCACGTTTGTCAAAACTGTCCCGATGATGTTTTCCGAGTACACATCCGGAACAAACACCATCTTTGCAAGATACCATAGGAAGACCTGTCACCATGTTTTCTTTACATAGATGCTGAAGGGAGCGATAGTTTAAGTGACCATACCGCTCATGCCAAAGTTTGCTCACTTCATCATTATGAGCAACAAATACTGAGGGAAGATGGGATGACCCAAAGTTGTGAAACTTATACAACCTTTTGGAATCATCAGCAAGACCAGTAGCTAGAATCTGTTTAGGATCTTTTAGATCCTTGATTACAACATCATGAGGTGAAAATTCAACAATTTTACCTTCACCTGAATGAGTTATCTGATAGACAGATAGAAGGTTGCAGGATAAGTTTGGAACACATAATACATCATTGAACTGACCATTGTCTAGATGAACAGTTCCAGTCCCTACAACATTAAGAGATCTATCATCACCAACATATATATTTTTGGTGTTACAATCATTTAAAGAAGAAAACATGGCTTGGTTTTTGGCCATGTGACAAGAGGCTCCAGAATCAATGAGCCACTCATGAGAATGAGAAGAAGAAGAAGATACATTTAATGCATAACCAGACTGAGATGATTGACGATGACATGCAGAAAATGCCGTTCCGGAAGTTGAAGTTGAAGTAGGCTCCAGATGGATGTTATGTTTCTTCATTGCGGCTTCCAAGGCTTCCATCTTCTTAAAGCATTTAGATTCTAAGTGGCCATCTCGATTACAAAAGTTACAATGTCTGTCAGTCTTCTTCCATTTGTTTTTATTGGTCTTGTCATATTGCTGAAATGATCTTTCATCTTGAGGCTGAGTTGGTTTAGGACCATTCCTTTGAGGATAAGACTTCTTAGGATTCTTTGAATTTGGTTGCTGCTGGGCGGCTAACGCTTTCGAGGAAGAGTTTCCAAGATTAAGAAGACCAAGGTGTAAGAGTTTTTCTTGTTCTCTTATTAAGGAATCACAAAAGGAGTCAAAGGAAGGGGGCTTGTAGTCTTTGCCTTGACAAATGAAAGCTTCCCTGGTAGAATGGAAAGTGGAAACAAATACAGAGTAGGCTGGTCCCAACTTAGTAAGGATGGAATAAATAAGGTTACCATCTTCTTTCTTAACTTTAACACCTTCCAAGAGATATCTAAGGGTCTTGAATTTGGACAAGAAATCTTCAATGCAAGAAAAATTATTAGGATCCAAAGTAAGCAACTCATTCTCAAGTTGATGGGCTCTAATTTCATTTTTAATCCCAAAAACTTTAGCAAGTTTTTCTAATGCTTCATGAGGAGTTTCAATTTCTGCAATGTGGAATCTAAGATCAGGAGAAACAGACATTCCTATCAAACCACGTGCTTGATCTTGTCGATTTTCCCATTTTTCGGCCTTGTCTTCATCTTTGGGTTTCTTCTCTTGGTCTGTGGCTATTCTGAAGAGACCTTTACTTCTAAGTAAATCTCCCATGTAGGCTACCCATTGGAAGTAGTTAGTGCTGTCAAGAATGACTTGGCATGGACTTTCCATTTTTTGAAAAAAAATGAAGCTGAAGATGCTGAAAGTAAGTGGTCCAATGGATAGATCTCGAAAAAATAGGCGGTTTTAAAAAAAACGGCTCTGAAAAAGGCTTCCGGATGAAGAAGTTATGGCTTTTTGAAAAAAAATTGTTGACGTTGCCGGCAAAGTGCGCGAATGTGCGGGAATGAAAAAATCCGCCCCCACAAAATGGAGACTTGAACCCAAGACCTCTACTCTCTTAAAAGGTCTTTGAACCAATTGATCTATACAAAATATTTGAGAGAGAGAGAGAGAGAGAGAGAGAGAGAGGGGGGGGGGCCTCGATTTGCGTGCTTGCCTTGGGAAGGCTCTTTTCCCCTACAAAACACAAAACACAAAACCCAACACGAATATCCAAAGAAAAACGAACCTTACGGCTCGAAGTTAGCTTTAGCCAAAAAACTAGAAATTTTTAAAAAAAATCTCAAAGTTAGCTTTTAGCCGAAAAACTAAATATTTTTCTCAATGTTTCTGATTTTCCGAGATCACACTAAGGTGCAGGGAAAAGAGCATACGCATGAGAAAAATCCTTTCTTTCTGTTTCTGATTTGCCCAGATCGCACAGAGTCGCAGGGCAAAGAGCATACGCAGAAATGAAAGGTATAGATCCGGGAAAAAAAAGGCTAAATAAACCGAAACCGAAATAAGCAGAGAGAAAATGACAGTAAACTGCAAAAAAAAACACTGTATACCTCCCGATCTGAAAAATGACACAGCTAGGGCTACCGGAAACCTTTTCGCGTGAAACGAAAGGGGTTCCTCACTGAAACAGATGCTCCGAACGCAACAGAGCAGTCCTCTCGGCCCGAAAGCAGTCAGAAACAGCAGATCTAGGAAACGACAGCCGCATGCAGTTCTACCGGCTTCAGATTTGGATCACCAACGGACGCGGCCCTCAAATAGCTCTGATACCATGTAGGAATTTACAGGGTAAGTTCCTCAGAAAGAATACCAAGAGGACACCGCTCACAACCAGATCTCAAATCAATACACCAGTATTTTTGACGTGGTTAAAACCCTCAGAGTGCAAGGAGGGAAACAGTCCACAGCCTGTCCCAACGTGGGTACAGACAATTTATTAATCAAAGAATGAAAATTTACATAAGCTTCTCTCATGCACGGATTACCCGAACAATGACCCTCCATGCGCTTTAAATAGAACTCATGGACCAATCGGGTGTCAAGCCACGGATCAAGTGTCGGTAATACCGAGGTGAGAGTGAACCGTCGGATCACTACATATCGTGACCGTCGGATTGTAAGTTACAAAATGTACAACGGTAAAGAAACACACTTTACCTAACTCTAACCTAACTCTATACTAGACCAAGTTGAACTTAACTATATCCTATGTGTCGGAATATCCTAACACTTTTTGCATCAAAGCGACAAATCAATTTAAACAACTTTTTGACAAAGGATTGTAAATGATGAACAAATACAAAAAACATTCACTAATCCTAATCAATGGAGGCTGATCTATGTGATGTAAGCAGGCTTTAGTAATGAGGTACTGTTCATAAGCAGCAAAAACAACTAAACAGAGCTAAAAACAAGGACAAAAACCCCAAATTTTAAGAGTGGAAATAGGTTCAGTTAATCATCGCACCTGGGCTTCACAAAAACAGAGATGCAGCGCACTTTTCAGACTTGAGAGGTGCGATGCATACTGGTTGAGAGTAATAGATAGTGCGATGGGCCAGGGAGCGTATCTGAAGTGGGTTTTGGTTTAAATTTGCAGCTGCTTTCAGTGAGTAAAACTGAGCTATGATGGACAGTAAAGAGAAAAATACAGAGGAATGTCTTGAGAGGTTACTGAGCTACCAAAAGGGCATCTAGAATGCTTGTAAGTCAAATGTTTAACTCATAAACTAAACCAGAGATTGACTGAAGAAGCATTCATCTACTATGCAATTGTAGAGTAAGAGCAGTTCGAAGGCTACTTGGCTAACTTCAGGCTCTATCTATAGTTTATAAAACAAACAATAACAACAAACAAACATCTATTTAGTCCCCAGCGGAGTCGCCAATTTGTTTCTAGGAAAACTAGTGTCTTTTCGATCGACTAGCCCTCTAGGTTTGGCAGCTACCCTAGAAACAACAATTTAAAGCAATTCGTGATTTCTTCTATGTATAATAGATAAGAGAAAGACAAAGGAACCAACCTGGATCTTCCGCTTAACTCCTTGCTTGATCTCTCTCCCCCTTGACAGAGCTTGCAACTCCTCTCCGTACTTATCCCGCTTGGAGAGTACCTGTAGAAACACAGTAACAAAGAACCGTCAAAGCATCTTGATCTATTATATCATAATCATTACAGAATCAGAAACATAATGAACATATAATGGTATTCACAAATAATAACATTCACAATTGAACAGTTATATAGAAGAAAACTCGAAGAACTTTATTAAATAGAAGGGAGAATTACAACCTAGTTTTCTGATCCAGCATCATCCTCCCAGCATCAAAGCCCTCTTCACCTCATGAAATAACAAGATCACCCAACAATACAATGCTCTTTCTCAAATACAAACTATCAGCACTTCCTTGCAATTCACCATATTCCATCCCCTAGATCTCTTAGATGAGGGATCCATTTATAGATGTGTGCAAGGGCGTGAGTCATCTCTAGGTTTTGATTAGTGTCATTCCACTTGTTACATTTGGTTCCACAAGAGAAGTGATAACTGAAGTTTAGATCTCTTACTCATCTTTGGGCGAATTTAGAGAGGCAAGTGTCATAGGAGAAGTTTCTAGAAGATTCCATGAGCCTCCACTTAGCAAACTGTCTCGGACATTTGTCCATCCTCGCCCATCGCACCCTATAGAATGCCAAATTAGTATGCATCACACTTGGCTAGTGTAGAAGATAGTATGCATTGCACCCTGACAGTGGAGTAGTCAGTATGGTCTAGTTTAGGCCAATTCTGGATGGTTTTTCAGGTGGAACTTTTGGGGAATGATGTAATCAATTGACCATGATCTTTTAGGGTATGGAACAACACTTTTATGTGGTTGAAGAGCCCTAGTTTATCGACATATAAGATTGGGGTTGAGGTGCCAAAATATGTCTATAACAGGAACATAAAATATGCACGCTTGTAAAATCCTCGTATGGCCTCAAGCAAGCACCATGAGCCTGGTACGAGAAGTTAACTAAGCATATTCTAAAACTCAACTTCAAACATTATGATCTTTATGATGCAACTTTGTTTGTCAAGAAAGTTGGAAAAATAGTTGTATATCTTGTGGTGTATGTAGATGATCTTCTAATGAAAGGGAATAGTGAGAGCTACATTGCATCCATAAAGAAGGAATTGAGGAAAGGGTTTGAAATGAAATATTTGGGCTATGTTCACTACTATCTTGGTATTGAAGTAACTTAACATCCGAAGTTTATATTCCTCTCTCATAAGAAGTATATTGGAGATATGATGAACAAGTTTGGCATGGATGAGTGTAATCCTTTGACCACTCCATTGGAACAAAACTTAAATCTCACATCCATTGAAGGAAAAGAATTTGAGGATGCAACAAAGTATAGACAACTCGTAGGAAGTCTCAACTACCTGACTACAACTAGGCCAAACATTTCATTTTTTGTTGGAACCCTCTCCAGGTTTATGTAAAAACCTTGTGAGGGTCATTGGTTTGCTGCAAAAAGAGTTATAAAGTACTGGAAGGGAAATTAAGACTTTGGACCTAAGTATTCACAGGTGGGCAACTTCATCTTGATTGGATACTCTGATTCAGACTTCGATGGAGATAAAGAAACTGAGGTATCTACTTTAGGCTATATAATGAGTCTTGGATTAGGAGTTGTCTCCTGGAGGTCACGCAAACAATTAGTTCCAACAAATTCCACAATGGAGGCAGAATATGTGGCAGCTGTTGAAGAAACAAAGGAAATTTGGTGGCTCGGGAAAATTCTAGAAGATTTGTAGGAGAAACAAGTGCATCCAAATCCTCTCTTGATTGACAACACTTTTTCAATAAGTTTGCCAAGAACCCAAAGTTCCATGATCAAACGAAGCACATCAACGCACAATACCATCTGATTCGACATCATGTTGAGGCCAAGACAAGACACCTATGCCATTGTTCCACAAATGAGAAGATCACACACATCTTCACAAAGCGCTTGGAAGAGAAAAGTTTGAAAGATTTAGAATGATGCTTGGACTCACCAACATCCCTTCATAGTAAGGTGGGGAATGTTGACACCTAATCTTTGGGATTAGGTAAATCCACGTAAATATTGTAAACATGAAAATAAAGAGAATTTGAAGATGAAGAGACATTGAGAGATGAAACCGAGTAGTCTCCCTCTCTGTGTATATATTCATGTTCCATCTTAGTACAAAATATAATTCAGATTCGTGGAGTTACCTCCTGGCTTAACAGATATCTTGCTTGAGTTTTGATTAGTTGGATTTGTCATCACCTTTGATTACATTCTGGAAAGCTACATGCAATTCTGGGGAGTAGTTTGGAGGCTATCTTGAAAAGGTGGTACATATCTGGGAACCACATGCTCAAAACTAGAGGATTTGGGTTATATCTGCATGGAGACAAGCCTGTGAGTGTCGTTATAGGCTTCCAAATGCATGGATTCATTCTCAAGGGTGTGGTTATGGAACCAGTTCAGAGAAAGAAGGTGGTAGCTTAGGTTTTAATCACTTGGGGTGGTTTTCCAGTTGTTGAGTGATTTGTAGTCCCCCTGGGTTGTGTTGTACCTTAAGAAACCAATTTCATGGCTGTGGAGAAATTGTGCTTAAGGCATTAATGATTATTGTTTGTTGTCACTTATTTGTCACTTTATTTTTTGTTGTATTCTTAAATGAAGGACCTAGAAAACTTGGTCTTTAACCCTTAATACATATGTGACCGGAAAATCTCAGAATGCCATTTGTTGCTAGATATAAATGATGAATGAAGAAAGCTTGAAGGAGAATTTTAAGATAATATGCTTCTTAACACAGAACCTACTATCCGTCACTTGGAAGAATTATGAAAATGAGAACTGAATCATAGACAATATGCTGCTTAACACAAAAAATATTATCTGCAACCCTTGGAGAAGTTAAAGATAATATGTTACCTTACACAGAAACTATTATCTATAACTTATAAAGGAAGATGAAAACTTCAAGTATAGGAGAACTCTTATAAGGGATTTTAAATTTATATACATAAGCAAATAAAGACCTGTAGCTTCATTACTATACTTGAAAGAAGAAAACATAAGATGACACATGACAGAGAAGTTACAAAATTATACCCAACAATTCATGGAAACTTCTGATTCTTTCATTAATCAACAGCTATATCAGGAATACAGTGGCTTAATCTCCAGGTACTCCAAAATTCCCCCCTCTCTGTAAATCTTCCTCCTTTTATACATTTGTGAAATAGTTGTTGATCTCTGAAACTGTCAAACTACTAAACTATTTCCCTAACTATTTGAAGTAAAAACTATTACAAAAAATTACACAGAGGGTAAAAGACACCTCAAAGAACATGAAATAATAGGAAATAACTGACTTAGAAGATGACAATGGCTGTTGGCTTTTCGGCTCTGTTAATCAGTTCTTGAGTTCCTCTGTGGATGCTTTAATAATGCTTAATCCACTTAAACCGTAACTAACTGCATTATACTTTGACTTATGCGTAGACTGGGGCTTACATATATATCGGGTATGCTTATATTGGCCAAAACACAAAGAAAACATGCCCAATTTCCTTTTCTTCAGACTCGACTTTAACACTAATTTTTCCTTTATACAACGAAATTAACGCAAAGTGGAACTCAAAAAGAATTAACTTTATTTCATAACCCATTGGATCCGCCCATTCAATACTCCATTGACTTTCCATCGCAAATCGCAATTGGCTTTCAATTGGTGTATCATTCCAAAAATTAACGATACATGATATAACGGACGCGATGGGAAAATTAAACATAATATATGTAATATCGGGTCCGGCCTATCGCATATCGCAACCATATACCCAAACCTTAACGATTTGCGATACAATGGACACGTCGAGTTATAAAAATAACATATAAACTATATAAAAGGTGCTCTATGTTATTGCGGACCCGCTGGCATTATAAACGGAATACATATCTTTTCGGGCCTGTCATCGTAAATCATGATCGCTGGAACCCATATGCATGTATATGAAGGACTTTACTATACAGCGGACCCGCCAAAACTTTACAACATAATATATATATGTTTCGGGTCCATCTATTCAGCGCTTTATTAACTGCTCACTGCATTTTGCGATTGCGACTTAATCGCATCGCTAACACATATATATTTGGTCCATTCTCCGCCGTAGATTTCAACCCCAAGATCCGATGGCTAGCATCGATTTTGGGTGGACTACTTTCACGAGAGTTACCTGCATGAATTGAGTGGTTTTTCTCACTCATCTAGTTGCTATGTGTCAACCATTGAATGGAATTGGGCGCTCTCCTCTAAAAACCACTTACCATTTTCCATCCAGTCGAAATCATGTTTATAGCTTTAAAACCATCCTTCGTCTTGGTTAACGACCCAAATTGATTCACTTCAAATGACTGTAGATCTTCTACCATTGACGGCTCCAACATAGCGCTCCTAGTTTGACACGATTTGACTTGATTGCATGGGCCGATTCTTTAACAATTGTTTCCTTTGTGATTTCTATATATAATAAATAAAATACTTCATTTCTTTTAGAGTTTTCGGATGTAAAGAAAGTAAGGTAGCTTCATTTAGGTTGAACCACTGCAATGATTTTAGATCGCGCATGGTGATAAAAGTGATAAATAAGCTTAAACACAATATAAGCTACAACATCTGACTCCAATTGGGGATAGTGCTTCTGCCACAGAAGCATTAAGAACCACATATTAGTGCCTTCTCCTTGGGCATGGAGTCATACATTTCTTCACCAAACTTAACTGTGTAAAAATTTGTACAGTGAACCCATGCCAATATCTGCAGTGATAAAATGCTTGTGCTTTGATAGAAAAATATTGAGAATCATAGATCAGTAGCCTTAGTTGGACATGGAGTCCAAAACTATGGAAACCATGAAAGTTGACAAACTGGAACCTGACAATCTTAAAGTCTGACACCTTTGCAAACCAGTTTCCAACTGGGAAAGTCACCCTTATTCATCAACTAATGATTAAATTGAAGAACTGCAACTAGAAACCAAATGCTCAACACCTGAGCTTATTTATGTACAAGTTCCTACATATGTACATGATTGATCTCCATTAGGTGAAGTCAATCTTCCAATGGTAATAGGTTAGCATTTGGGTGCTTAATCTAGAACCATTCTGCTAGTGAAATTTTAAAAAACAATCCATCCTGAACGGAAAATAAACTATGCATAAAAGAAGCTCACAACAAAAATTAGGAGTATATCCACAAAATTATATGTGTAGACTACTAATAAATTCTTCCATGTAATCTACCACATGATCTTTAAAAGTATAAGAAAAAATATGTTCTTGATCAGCTCCAAAAAAGAAATTTTCTATGTATGAAGGTTCCTGCTCGATTAAACCTTCTGTTGGGATAATATGTTCAATATAACAATCAACAACATCTTTAAGAAAATGATCTATCTCACTTTCATGTCTCCACTTTTCATCTTTAAGCTTTGTTTGAAAATAATTTGTAATTATAACCTCAGGAAGAAAAATAAATTTTTTCACATCACTATATGACATATGGTCAACTTCAAATAGATTGTTTACCTCTGATCCATGGGCATCCTTATGTTCTTCAATGCAATGATATATAATCTCTTTATCAGCTTTCTTTTTCCATAATATAGCCTCTTTTGCTATGATAGATGGCTCAATATATTGTTGTCCAACATATCCCACTCGCTGACTTCTTCCTGTATGTTCAACACCCAACTGATGAACTTGAAGAGCTTTGTCCTGTTCCCCATTTAAACCATTTTCATTATAAATAGGAGGATAATCAAATTTAACAAAATAGGAACTCTGGGGATTTATTTGCAACTCAATTATTTCTTCCTCTTCTCAACTGTTGAGAAGAAATTCTTGATGCATGTTTGAACTTTCCTCCATCTGAATACTCTCTTGATTTGCTTGGCACAGAGTCAACCAATTCTCTGCTTGGGATATTATTGGAGAGAAATGTTTTATAAACTTTTCCACATCATTTTGAGAAAATGATGCTCGATCTGCTTGGAACATAGTTAACCAATTCTCTGCTTGGTAGATTATTGAAAAGAAGTGCTTTATAAACTTCTCTGCATCATTTTGAGAAAATGATAGTGCCTCGCTTTCAGAGACTTTCTCATAGTTAATCTAGGTATAAATTCTCTGAATGCTTGATATATTATCAACAAGATCATTAGTTTCCTCAACAAGATTATCTTGAGCTTTTAAAGTTTCTTTAAAATCATAATATTCACAACAACCTTCAAAAATAAACTTGTGTGGATAATGAGTTCTATAATAAGAATTGAATACTGAATGGAAATCTTTCAAATATGAAATGCTTGAAAGAGGTAGAGACCTGAACCAAATCCTAGCTTCTAGGTCCAAAGAAAACAAAAACAACTTCATCTTCACATCTTCATGAATGATGCTCTACTGCTCCATGCATTCATAAAACTCTTGGAGATGCTAAGTTGGATCTTCATATTCCATTCTACTAAATTTTGGAAGATACTTATCCGCGCAGGCATATCATGAGGATAGCCGGTGATCTCAATAAAATAAAATGGATCAAATTTATGGACTAAGAATGCAGGGAGAGCCATTAAAACCCAGAAAAGAAAACTTCAAAGTCCAGTGGAGTCGCCAATCAATTTTGTAAGTGAAAATCATAGGTGTGAATATACAACCAACTGCTAAAACTTGTCATTCTCAGGAATCAACTTCAAACTTAATAAACTCAAGGAAAAGTGCTCTTACTCAATTGCTTTATTCAAAAAAACCAAATATTTCCTCCTCACTGAACAACCAGAGGAAAATATTGAAAAACCCAGGGAAAAGTGTTCTTATCTTCTCTCCCCCGCAGCAGTGCCAATTAATGTTGTACCTTAAGAAACCAATTTCCCGGTTGTGGAGAAATTGTCCTTAAGACATTAATGATTATTGTTTGTTGTCACTTATTTGTCACTTTATTGTTTGTTGTATTCTTAAATGAAGGACCTGGAAAACTTGGTATTTAACCCTTAATACATATGTGACCAGAAAATCTCAGAATGCCATTTGTTGCTAGATATAAATGATGAATGAAGAAATCTTGAAAGAGAAGTTTAAGGTAATATGCTGCTTAACACAGAACCTACTATCCGTCACTTAGAAGAATTATGAAAATGAGAACTGAATCATAGACAATATGCTACTTGAAACAGAAACTATTATCTGCGACCCTTGGAGAAGTTAAAGATAATATGCTGCCTCACACAAAAACTATTATCTATAACTTAGAAAGAAAGATGAAAACTTCAAGTATAAGAGCGCTCTTTTAAGGGATTTTAACTTTATCTACATAAACAAATAAAGATCTACAACTTCATTACTATACTTGAAAGAAGAAAACATAAGATGACACGTGATAGAGAAGTTACAAAATTATACCCAACAATTCATGGAAACTTCTGATTCTTTCATTAATCAACAGCTATATTAGGAATACAGTGGCTTAGTCTCCAGGTTCTCCAAAATTCCCTCCTCTCTGTAAATCTTCCTCTTATACATTTGTGAAACAGTTGATGATCTCTGAAACTGTCAAACTACTGAACTGTTTCCCTACCTATCTGAAGTAAAAACTATTACAAAAAATTACACAGAGGGTAAAAGACACCTCAAAGAACATTAAATAACAGGAAATAACTGACTTAGAAGATGACAATGACTGTTGGCTTTTCGGCTCTGTTAATCGGCTCTTGAGTTCCTCTGTGGATGCTTTAATAATGCTTAATCCACTTAAACCATAATTAATTGCATTAGACTTTGACTTATGCGTAGACTGGGGCTTAGGTATATATTGGGTATGCTTATATTGGCCAAAATACAAAGAAAACATGCCCAATTGCCTTTTCTTTGGACTCAGCTTTAACACTAATTTTCCCTTTATACAATTAAATTAACGCAAAACGGAACTAAAAAGGAATTAACTATGTTTCATAACCCATCGGATCCGCTCGTTCAATACTCCATTGACTTTCCATCGCAAATCGCAATCAGCTTTCAATTGGTGTATCAATGCAAAACTTAACGATACGCGATATAACGGATGCGACAAGAAAATTAAACATAATATATGTAATATCAGGTCCGGCCTATCGCATATCGCAACCATATACCCATACCTTAACGATTTGCGATATGGTGGACACACCGAGTTATAAAAAATAACATATAAACTATATAAAAGGCGCTCTATGTTATTGCGGACCCGCTGGCATTATAAACACAATATATATCTTTTTGGGTCCGTCATTGCAAATCGCAATCGGCAGAACCCATATGCATGTATATGAAGGACTTTACTATACAGCGTACCCGCCGAAACTTTACAACATAATATATATATATATATATATATATATATATGTGTGTGTGTGTGTGTGTGTGTGTGTGTGTTTCGGGTCCACCTGTTCAGTACTTTATTAACTGCTCATTGCATTTTGCGATTGCGATTTAATCGCATTGCTAACACATATATATCGGGTCCATTCTCCATCGTAGATTTCAACCCCAGGATCCAACGGCTTGCATCTATTTGGGGTGGACTACTTGCACGAGAGTTACCTTCCTGAAATGAGTGGTTTTTCTCACTCCTCTAGTTTCTACGTGTCAACCATTGAATGGCATTGGGCGCTCTCCTCTAGAAACCACTTACCATTTTGCATCTGCCCAAAACCCCGCTTATAGCTTTAAAACTGTCCTTCGTCTTGGTTAACGCCCCGAATTTATTCGCTTCCAATGGCCGCAGATCTTCTACCATCGACGACTCCAATATAACGCTCCTGGTCTGACACGATTTGACTTGATCGCATGGGCCGATTCTTTAACAATTGTTTCCTTTGTGATTTCGATATATAATAAATAAAATACTTCATTTCTTTTAGAGTTTGCGGATGTAAAGAAGGTAAGGTAGCTTCATTTAGGTTGAACCCTTGCAATGATTTTAGATCGCACATGGTGATAAAAGTGATAAATAAGCTTAAACACAATATAAGCTACAACAGGATGTCAGAAAGTGCTCATTTTGTAGGCCCCACTCCATTACCTAGAACTTGGCGATCAAGTCATGTCATAGTGACACTCGTATTACCCTTGCAAGCTTGTGTTAATGTTAGAAGAGGAATTTGCACATTGACACATCTACCTAAAAACACAACAAACAACAACAATCCATTATGTTCGTCATCAATAAATAATATCTCTCCACTCCGATTTTCCCAAATGAAGAAAGGCCAAGTGAACATAAAAAGAGAAGGAACGAAGGATAAATATAAGTTGTGTGCCAAAAATATGGAGAAACAAATAAATTAAATCATGTGCACAACTACTGAGCTGAGAAAATATTTTCAACATTACTAATGCAGGATAGCCAGATATCACTACATATTCGATTTTGAATTTGAAAAACCAAGCAATTGTGAATTGATATTGAATAGGTTTGTTTATTATGTACATAAGGAAATATATCGCGTGCCATGTAAATTATCTTTATCTAACAACAGGTTTGTTTTTGGTCTTTGTAATAAGGCTCTCATGATATATGCAAATTGGATTTATGATAAACACACAGACCTAATTGTATCGACTATTAGAGTGAGCACATGTTTACTAATCCTTCGAGGTTGACTTTTTCTTTTAGAGGGGCGTATTTAAAAAAAGCAAGACAAGTATTTATTTCCAAAACAAACTTAAAATATATAAATATTTCAAAGGGGTGAACATAATGTATATTTAATTTAGGGGTGAACAAAATGTATATTTAATTTAGTGATTAAGATGATGCTTAATCTTTCTTGAGATGATAATTGGTTGATTTGATTTTAAAAAGGTTAAAGATTATTTAACTTTTTATATAATTTTATTTTTATATTTAAAAGATATTAAAGAGCTCCTGATCGGAATGCGACATGGTGTCAGGGGAGACAAACCTCGATTGGACATGGTTAGTACCAAAATGTTTATAACAACTGCCCCCCACATGCTTAAGGCAAGGGGTGTGGTGTCTTCACTCATGAATGCATGGGATGTGGGTTGGTAGGGTGGCAGAGGGAGAGATAAGGCATGGTGGCAGACACGAGGAAGGTATTTGATTTGCTGGGCAAGTGAATTCTACAGAGGAGAAGGGAGGAAGCTCAGAGCAGAAGAGAGAAGGTGGAACCGCATCTGCGGGGTAGTGATAGCTTTCTGGTATGTAGTATGGTCTCGCTCCTGGTCAATTTCTAAGCTCTGGTCAGATTTCTGCGGCAATTTCATGTGTTGGTGGGGGTTCTGCTCGGGGGAAGGGAGAGGCAAACGACCGTCCCAATGGGGCTTATCCCAACCAGAAAAGAACCAGGGGAGGAAAGGGAGGGCCATGGCCCGACTCTGCGTGTCAGCCCTTTGGCTTTTGAGCCAAAATTTTGGCAATAGCATGGATTTGATGGGGTTGAGCCAAGCTACAAGCCCATACTTGTTATCCCAGTCCGGGGGAATTGGTGATAGCGGGCAAGGTATGTTTGGGGTTTTGGGTGAAGCTGAGAGAGGTAAACTAGAGTCACAGGTAGGGGGATGGGATACTAGCAATGCCAGTACTTTGCTGAGAAATCCATGGCATTTGCATTTGCATGGCAAAAAAAGCGCTAATAGGGACCCTAGGGGGCAAAATTGGTAGAGAGGCAAGCATTCCCATGGTAGGAAGTTGCAAGTTGAGGAAGGGGCATGTGGGTATGGCAGCAATTGTAAAGACCGGGTCCAGAAGGGCCTAAATGACGAGTTCCAAATGCAGGGGGGTGACCATATTTGGAGCCAGGGTAATGGGGAGTGGCACGGTGAAAAGACTAAGGACTCGAGCTTGGAACTCAATCCCCCAGGCAACCTTATTGGGCATGGAATCCGCGCAAGGTATGTTTTGGGGCTTAAAGCCCAGGTTTTGACCAAGTCCATTGTAAAGACTCCGCGATTTGTGGGCGTTGAGCGCGAAGTCATAATAGAGTCACAAGGTTGTCCACCCTTGTTTTTGTAATGTAATGTCCGCTTGATAGACCTACCCATGGTCTGCGGACCATGGGATTGTATAAATAGAGCAAGGTTCTAAGTGTAGAAGATAGTGAATAGCTAACTGAATAATAGAAGCATGATGAGTCTAAGAGATTGAGTCGAAGTGTGTATTTGGGTCGTGGAGTAGGAGAAGGCTCTGCAGCTGAGTGCGCAGAGGCCTAGTAGTCCATAGCTATGTGCACGGACCCCTGCAGCTGAGTGCACAAGGCACGTTGAGTTTGTAACTGTTGGAAGCATCAATAAAGAGAAGTTCTATCATATTTTTGTGTATCATTTCTTGTTTAATGTATAATTGGGTATAAATAAATATAACGTATGGCATCCAATTACGCAAAGATAACTAATTGGTGTAGGAAGATAAGTAATATCTCAGGCGTGACTTAGGGAAATAGTGCAGAGCGCTACTCCGGTAGCGCAAAAGCCCCACAACCCCTGGGCAGGGCTACGCGAAGGCGAGTCTATCAGGGCAAGGAAGGGTGTGAAGTAACTTGCGCGAAGGGACTAACAATTGAACCAATTCAACCCCTCAGACATCTCTAGGGTGCGGAAACCTGGTTCCAACACCCACCCATACTACTTCGGATAAGACCTCAGTCCGCACTCCATGGACTATTGCCGAAAGAGCCAATAGTACAGGGATTTGTTTGGCTAATTAAATTCGAACCTGGGTCAGGGCCCAACAAGCCAACAAATGGTTCCACTGCCAGAACCGGGATCTGCATAGAGATGTTTGATGTCATATCACTGGAATCCAACAAGGAAAGGAATTGAATATTGGTTGGATAGGAAGATTCACAAATTTGTGGTGCAGGAGAACAGGAATCTGCGACTATAAAAAAAAGAGTGGTTAGACTGCTACTTATACACAGAGATCCACGAAATTTTCTTCACATATTTCCCTACTTAGCTATACTAGTGGATTGCGAAGCTAGTAGATATCCAAGGAAGGTGTAAGCTCGACAGACCCATTGTGTGGACCCCAGAATTGGTGCACAGATTGGAAGATTCAGAGGATAAGATCATGCATGATGTTGATCACTGGCTCGATCAAAGTATAGGAGGATTCATCACTAAGTTCGTGGTAGATACTTTAGTCAGCTATAGCGTGGCAGAACGATGCTTCCTCAAAGGGTCGTGAGGTAAGTACGTTAAATTTTTGAATACTTAGATTAAAATGCTACTATGTGAAAAACAAGTTATGCAAATAAATTGATATTTGGGGCTATGCAAAGTGGGAGAATCTACAGAAATGAAGGTAGTCTAGAACTAGAATCTAGCCCCTTGATTTCACCTTTGTAAGGGGACGAGGAAGATCTTGCGAAGGTCTCACGAAGAAGTGCGATCAATTTGATAAAGCAGAGGATTCCGTGCATACCACCCCCACCCAAACCACCACTAGTTTCACTATCTTCACCCCCATCTTCGCCCATACCACCTCCACCACCACCATGAATCAATATGGAAAGCACGATAAAGTTGTCTAGACTCGAAACATCGACAAAAGCAAAAATTAAAACTGTGGAATATTCGAGTTCAAATTCTAAAAAACCTAACCACAGAAATCTACAATCCATTAAAGTTGTCAGTGTTCAAGGGAGTAGGGAATGAAGATCTGGACCAGTTTTGGTTCGTGATAAAAGTTGTATGGGAAGCGTAAGGAGTTACGAAAGACAATATAAAGAAAGCGACGTTGGTCAGCACTCTGTAGGATCACGCGCTGACCTGGTACATTAAGCATTCCAATGACAATCCGAATGCGGGGATCGTAGATATTCATACTGCGCTAAACAAAGAATTTAGCAGGCCAAAGTCAGAGGCATAGTCGATCTTTAAGTTCAAAGAAATCACAATCCTACTAGGAAAGACCCCTTGGGAGTTGGATTAGAGGCTGAAGTGCACAATTTGCAAAGCTAACATGACATTGACAGATGGACAACACCGCAAATGGTTTGTAGCATCATTAATGCTGCATCTATGGAATGCACTGTCACAACAGAGGCTAACAACTCAAGCTGCGGCCTTGGAGGTCGCGATCAGATTGCACGAGACTTCGATACAGGATCCCAACCTGGGGGTTCAGCAGATTCATGCATAGTTGAAAAACTTGTGCCTTGAGATGTAGAGTTTGAAACAAGACAGGACGGCTTGCCCAGAAGTGCATGATGAGGTATGGTGCATAAAGTGCAAGGGTCAGGGACATGACGAGGACCACTGCTTGTTGTTCGTAAATTACCTCGTGGGAGGAGGACCAATGCCATTAAGACCGGAGGCATAAGCAGGATCGAGTGCAGTTCCTACATTATGGTGCATGATTTTTCAGATAGGAGGAAAGCATGCCACAGATAACTGCCATTTATTGCAGAAGTACACGCAGAATTCACAACAGTTATTCTGTAATTTCTGTAGATCAGTGGGACATGATGAGCGCACCTATAGAAGTTATGAGCTAATGATGGATCGGAATCCTACCTACAGAGTTTATGCCGAAACACGGCCCCTTGACCAGAACGCAGGGATGGCGTGAACCGGATTTTAGGGGCGCAGACGAGGCTGAGGTGGAGGAGGACCTGGAAGAGGTTGCGGACAGCTGATATGTTACAATTGCGGAGGGTCAGGACATTATGCCCGTGATTGTATGAATCCAACGCATCCGTCATGTCTATATTGTACATTGTTTGATCATGAGACGGAGGACTATCCCATACTGATAGCAAGGCTACGTGACAAGGGAGTGCTCCAACCTCCCCCTACTCAAGACCTGAAAATGATGAGGTCTGAGCCACGCGAGGAAGAGCCTAATGTAAATATTGTGCTCCAAAGTGGAATTATGATAGGGGATGACAAAGGCAAGCAACCTAAAGAAAGTACTTGGGTTCGCAAGGCTCCAACGAAGGAACCAAAGTTTGATTTGGAACACACTAAGGAAACCTTCATGGAAGCCAAGAAGAGCTTCACTGATGCCTCCACTTCAGGAAGTAAAGATAGACCGAAGCCAGAAATGGACCCATCGATGCTCACAACATTCCTGGAAACATGCATGAAGCTGCTGCATGACAACAAGGTTGTAAAGGGGCTACAAGAACTCATAAATAGATGCACTGGGATCGCGCTAGAAGAACCTCCTAGTCCAGAAGCTTGGAAAGCACATGACGCAGACGGGAAGGAAAATGAGATTGACCGCACAGATTGTGGAATATGAGATGGACCAAGTGATTCTGGATCTAGGATCGGAAGTGAACGTTTTGCCTAAGAAAACATGGGAGCACATGGAAAGGCCTATGCTGCAATGGTTCCTATCGAACTGCAAATGGAGAACCAACAAAAGATCCTACCTATGGGGAGATTGTAGGGAATCAAAGTGGATATCGAAGGAGAAAGTGCGCTAGTAGACTTCGAAGTAATAGAGATTGTTGATGACAATAATCCATACCCTGCGCTATTAGGAATAGATTGGGCCACTGACATGAATGGGGTGATAAATATGAAGAAGTGAAAAATGATTTTTGAGAAAAAGTCTCTGCTCGTAGTTTTGCCTTTGGACCCTGCAAAAGGATCACGCTACACGGAGCCAGTGTGTGACTACGACAACGGTGATGATTTTTACTGCATCTACAAGATAACCACACGAGTACAAGACTAGGTAAACCCAACCATGGATGGACGAATATCATGGGAGCGCGAAAGCTCTTGCACATCGATTCTGACGAGGAGATAGAACGATGACAGAACTGGTTACACGAGGTAACCATGCTAAATTGTAACATGCCCTCAAACATCTCTAGGGTGTGGAAACTTGGTTCTAACAGCCCCCCATACTACTTCGGATGAGACCTGAGTCTGCGCTCCACGGACCGTTGCCGAAAGGGCCAGTAGTATAGGGATTTGTTTGGCTAATTAACTCCAAACCTGGGTTAGGCCCCAATAAGCCAACACACCTATGGCCACATGGATTCCCTAACTCACTGCAGGCTAGGCAACGCAGAGAAGTAAGGTATAACCAGTTGTGATGGATTGATGTGAATGGCATCAGGGATCTAATGGTGTTTGAATGTTTACAGGGCAACAAGGAGCAGGACATGGATCTATTTAAACGTGGACGTGGTCATGGAAGTAAAGGCCCAGCTCCTCAGGAAGTCAAGAAACCCAACCTGATGGAAGGTCGCAGGGGCCGAAAGCTTGTTGAGCACCTCATAGAGGAAGCTGCTACGACATATAGAGCGGAAGCAGAGGATGGCATTCGAAAGCTCACAGATGACTTGGAGGAAGAGATAAAAGACGAGATGGAACCAGATGATGAGATAGAAATCTGGAGAATGATGGTTCTCGACCTAGGGAACATAAGAGGTAGAATCACGCAATTCAAACACACCCTGTACCTGTATTTCTTGATGAAAATTTTGCTTGGTAAAGCAATGGAACAAATTTTTGTGGGGATGGTAGTCACATTGCAAGGCCTGCCCAATTACAAAAAAGACATGGAGAAAATCCTATTCCAGTTGCACAAATAGGATGTTAGGATGGACCGTATTGACCATCACATCCCTTGCATCGTGGAGCTGTTTGGAATGCCAGAGGCAACTGCTGATGATCCCGCTCCTATTGCCTCAGACTCTGAGGAGCAGAATGTCTAGAAGGATTAGTTCCTCTAGGCTTAGTTTTTGTTTATGCGGATAGCATTTAAATTTCCTATTGTTTATGTTAGAAGTTATATAGTATTTGGACATGAGACTGAGACCTATGTAGCCTTGAAAGAAAGACTAAAGCAATTTTGTTTTTGGATGGCGTATAATGCTGATCGGTGGCCAAAAGACTTGGTTTCACCTTAGGGCGAGTTGAGGCCACCAGGTAAAACTGTGCGGTGTAAATTTTCCTTATATATATATAATAGAAAATGGAAGGTCCTGCCAAGCATTACACAAAAAAAGAAAGATATTAAGGAAAGTGTTTTGTTTTTATATTTAAGGATATTAAAGAAACATTTCAAGTTTATTATTGAGTTAAAGGTTAAAAATGTGATAAATTTAATAAAATTGTTCACAAACACATAATTAATTTTATTGATTAGATGAAAAAGAATTATATAAAAGGGAGAGAGGTATATGGATAACATTTTTAGTTTTATCTTATCATACTATGTGTCTTTGATCAACAATTTAAGGATAATAACTATGGCAAGGCTTATCTATTTTCTATGGAATACAACACTTCTAAAATTAATTTTATTATACTAGAAACAATATATTCTATAATAAATTTATTCATCTAGGAAAACTATTTTAAATAAATTTTAGGATTATGAGATTAAAAATATTTTAATATATATAGTGAAATTTAGTTCTAAGATGGTGAAATTGAATTCTAACTTTGCATACATACAACATTCTAAGAAAAATTGTCTTTCATTTTCAACCCTCACAATGTCACAAAGATGATAGGCTCTTGCAACTCACTGTGGTGTTTTCGGAATTGTCCAATGCCTAATTTTTTTGTGTAACTTGTGGGAGTTGGTAAGTATTTTGTCCTATCTTTCTATATAAGTTAAAAAAATAACTTTCTTATAAGATGTGACAACCCTTTTTGCTACCCTTCTTGTAAATGTCATTGTGTATCTTATTTCATGTAAATAATGTGAAAATACAAACAATGACTTGGTTGGAGGAGTGGACACAAATTCAAATATTGGGGAAGAGGAGTTGCTTGGGAGGTGATTAACCCAAGTTATTTCATTTATTCAAGTTATCATAGTTCCTGACTAAATTTAATGGTATGTATAGACTGAGAGGTGGAGTATCAGTTACCTGAGGAAAAGGAAACACCCCATACCACCTCTATCCTTGTGGGATGTGTTGGTGAAGTCAACACACAAGAGGTAGATAATAGGGTTAGCAACAAAAGAGACCCACAGAAAAGAGACTAATGACGTTAAGAAAAGAAACGAAGAATTACATTTGAAGAGGAGCGTGAAGCGCAATGTGGTATGAGACACACAAAGAATTCTAACATAGAAAGCAATGGATGTGGGAGCTTGTGGAGTGTGAAGAGAAGTGAATAGAATAGAATAGAATAGAAGAGAAGATGAGATGCTAATCCCTGTGAACCTTCTAGTGTATGACTAATGTTGTTATCAGTTTTGTGATGGATAATGAAGATTCAATGGAGAATTTGATTCACTAGTGCTAGTTGTCTCGACTCAGAACCTCTAAGTGCTTTCCTTGGGGTTGAGAAACACATAGAGCTTGTTGAAGGGCAATTAAACAAATAGTTGGGTGGTTGTTGGAAGGCTATGAACCACTTAGCAGGTGGAGACACTATGGTGCTTACTACTAGAGGAAGTTGTTAACCACCTAAAAAGTTTGATTTGGATTCCTGTAGCACTTGCCTTAAAAATCTAGTTGTTAACCACCTTTGGAGTGAGATCATACTCCTAAACTGAGTAGAATTTCATTGTGCCTAGGGTGAACCCAACGATCTATTTATGAGAGACAATAGAGTCAATGTGGTGCTTATTGTTGGAGGAAATCAATAAACCACTTGAACAATGCACTCTCTCTCATCTCGTTGCCAAGTCTTAGTGTGAAATTCCATTTAGCACTTAACTCCTAAGGCTATGAATCCAACTCAGGAGTGGTCAACTACAAGAAATATTATAGTGTATTTGACTTATGATTGGGTGGAGAGTTGAAGTCCCTCCCTCAGTTGCTAGTTGTTCAAGTTAATTAGATAAGTGTATTTATTGTGTGCATGTTGCACTATGAATAATGAATAATGTTTGATATGTGTTATGATGGTGTATGTATCTGTTAGCACTCAAATTTGCCTCAGGCTAAAGAAGGCAAAACTCGAGGCAACATCAAACCAAGCTCAGCCTCGTAGCTAGCCCTACGAGGACAGGAGAGGGCTCTCTCCAGTCAATCTCGATAAAATGAGCAATAGGGTGCGAGATGACTTAAAATGGGAGCTGATTTTAGGCTAGTAAATAGATAAGAGAGGGCATTTTGATAAATGATTGGGTTTTCTGGGCAGCGTGGGATCAAGAATAGCATGAGCAGAGAGATTAAATCCGAGACACAGATTGTCTCAGGAGGCAAGATAGGAAATAAATTTAGCATTCAATTTTGAAATTATATGGAATGAAAAGACTACGGAGAGGTTGACAAGGGCAATAGATGAATCCTTATCAAACAGAAGAAAACACATAACATGAATACCTTCCCAAGGCAGAGCAGTAAACTGGATTCTGCCCTTCTCACTTAAAAGTATTCATTTAGAAATGATTATGAAATGAAATGTGAAACATAACAAGCTACATATGAAACAAAAGAAAAGACAAATGCTAAATTCACACCACAAGAATCTCAGGAGTCAGAGCTGTATCTTTTCATTAAATCCCTATCAAAAAACTGTACAGTAAAGTTTTCCTTCACACCTCTCCCACTGTTTTTCAAAACTCCCCCCTTACAAAGTGGTTTATGATACAATAAATCAACTCTACAATCAGGAAATGGATCGACCAAATTAAGGGACCGTTTAATTATTAACAAACAGAAGCTGGAAAGCCAATCATCTATTTCTTAGAAGGAGCCACGTTACAAACTCTGCTCAAATCTACTGATGACCAATTAAAAGATAGAATCTGGCGCATAGACCCTTTGAATTGCAACTGCAGTCAAAATAGACCATCGTTTCCTATCTTTCTGTTGTGGTAGGTATTCTTCACTTAATTTGGGCTTTTTGCTTTTCACCTTACGTTGGCCTTTTGCATAAAAACTAATTTGTTAAAAAAAATAGTTTTCCACTAGGATTTTGCCTTTAATGAACGCACCCAGCTGTAATTTCTCCTTTAATACCACGTGCATCCAAATCATTCAGAATATTCTCAACCAATTCATTACTCTGTTTAGTAGGATCAAAGCGTATAATTATGCGCACTTTATCTCTCTGAGCAAAGCCACGTAATTCCTTTATGCGCCCTTTATCCTTCTGAGCAGCCTTTGCATGCCCAAAATGAAGATAGCCACACATTTTCTGTGTAACACGTGTACATAAGTTTAAATTCAGCTCCAACTGAAAAGACATAGGCGTTTTCCAACCATGCATCGGATTGAGTTGTTTCAAACGAATCACGGAATACATCTATAGCAATTGCATCGAAATACTTTCACCGAGATTATGATTTCCTTTATTACATCGAGACTATGAACATATGACTGAGATCTTAGACTTTATAATGATGTTGTGTGTGTATTTTTGGGACCATCACTTTAATTTTGACTGCGTTCCAATTGTGTCTGGCAAATACTGCATTCCACATTTTCAAGAGACGGTGACTGAGGTATGCAGTGACTTCGGTCCTGAGATTATTATCATTATGGAGGAGACGGAGGAGTCGGAGCATCTGCTATTACAAAAGAATAATATTGCATATACATATATATCTTTGTCTGCAGGTGAACTACTGAAATAAAATACAACCAACTGAAAGTTGTTACTACCGGAACTTCCTGTGGCCGATTGCCATGCCTTGGGAGAGTTGCATCAGCAGAAGATAGACACAGAGGGATGGTTGACTGGAAGTTCTCTCAAATTGCAACAAAGATTCCCTCCTCAACGTTGCTACTTTGCTGCTTTCAGGCCTTAGTGTTGTTATTATTGTTGATTAGATGCGTCCTTTGATACTAGAGAAAATGGTGTGATCTGAGAGGAGGTGGAAGGATTTCCATTCGACCCAAAGGAGGGGGGCCGAGGTTCAACAGTCCCTCCATAACTAGTACCGCCTGGGTCATACTAGGTCTTAGAGATGGGTCCTTCATAAGGCACCAGAGCCCGAGGTTCATCCCATTTCTTGCCTCCTTTTCACCAATTTCATCTCTCAGACGAGGATCAACAAACTCCATGACACTCTTGGTTCTCATACCATGGACAATTTCATGGAGACAATAATAGTCTGAATATGGCGTATCAATGCATCTGGAGCCTGTCAAAATCTCTCGAAGAACCACTCCAAAACTATAGGCGTTTGTGGCTTCTGTTATCACTCAGGTTGTCCCTTGGCTCCTTAAGGGATATGGCCGAGGTAACCACAAACCAATCTTTGGGTTGCAGGTCCTAGCCTACCTGCAGTCAGAGAGGGCTCTCTCTTTATGATTTAACTTTGTTTTGGGTGGTTTTAGGCTAGTTATGGACTTCTTTGGATTTTGTTTAGGTTTTGATGGGATGATTGATGTTTTCAAGTAGGGAGGCATGCATCGTGTGAGAGGTTCAAACCATTGGGCATGGAGTCATGGAGTAGGGTTGCTGGTGCGTTTTCTTGGTCACAAGAGGAATATAGAGCAGGATAGCTACACATGAAACAATCATTCAAGCTAAAAGGATGAAATGAAAGGCTAAGGAATGAAAGGAAACTAAGAATCTCTCATTCAGCTTAACAGAGGGAAGGTGAGTGAACTATATCTAGGAGCAGCCAAGAATTCCTAAATAACAGTCATACATGAATGAAATAGAGAAAATATGAGCCATGAGGAATTCATATTTATGCCTAAATTAGAAGAAAACATATAGAAGTCACAGAAACTGAGCATAGAGTGCAGCCAAGAAAATTCTAAGCTAATCTTTTGTTAGGATATTCCGACACATAGGATATAGTTAAGTTCAACTTGGTCTAGTATAGAGTTAGTTTAGAGTTAGGTAAAGTGTGTTTCTTTACCGTTGTACATTTTGTAACTTACAATCTGACGGTCACGATATGTAGTGATCCGACGGTTCACTCTCACCTCAGTATTACCGACACTTGATCCGTGGCTTGACACCCGATTGGTCCATGAGTTCTATTTAAAGCGCATGGAGGGTCATTGTTCGGGTAATCCGTGCATGAGAGAAGCTTATGTAAATTTTCATTCTTTGATTAATAAATTGCATGTAGTACCCACGTTGGGACAGGCTGTGGACTGTTTCCCTCCTTGCACTTTGAGGGTTTTAACCACGTCAAAAATACTGGTGTATTGATTTGAGATCTGGTTGTGAGCGGTGTCCTTTTTGTGTTCTTTCTGAGGAACTTACCCTGTAAATTCCTACATGGTATCAGAGCTATTTGAGGGCCGCGTCCGTTGGTGATCCAAATCTGAAGCCGGTAGAACTGCATGCGGCTGTCGTTTCCTAGATCTGCTGTTTCTGACTGCTTTCGGGCCGAGAGGACTGCTCTGTTGCGTTCGGAGCATCTGTTCCAGTGAGGAACCCCTTTCGTTTCACGCGAAAAGGTTTCCCGTAGCCCTAGCTGCGTCATTTTTCAGATCGGGAGGTATACAGTGTTTATTTGCAGTTTACTGTTATTTTCTCTCTGCTTATTTCGGTTTCGGTTTATTTAGCTTTTTTTAACCGGATCTATACCTTTCATTTCTGCGTATGCTCTTTTCCCTGCGACTCTGTGCGATCTGGGCAAATCAGAAACAGAAAGGAAGGATTTTTCTCATGCGTATGCTCTTTTCCCTGCACCTTAGTGTGATCTCGGAAAATCAGAAACATTGAGAAAAATATTTAGTTTTTCGGCTAAAGCTAACTTTGAGATTTTTTTTAAAAATTTCTAGTTTTTTGGCTAAAGCTAACTTCGAGCCGCAAGGTTCGTTTTTCTTTGCATATTCGTGTTGGGTTTTTTGTTTTGTGTTTTGTAGGGAAAAAGAGCTTTCTCAAGGCAAGCACGCAAACCAAGGCCCCCCCCCCCCTCTCTCTCTCTCTCTCTCTCTCTCTCAAATTTTTTGTATAGATCAATTGGTTCAAAGCTATTTAAGAGAGTAGAGGTCTTGGGTTCAAGTCTCCATTTTGTGGGGGCGGATTGTTTTCATTCCCGCACATTCGCGCACTTTGCCGGCAACGTCAACAATTTTTTTCAAAAAGCCATAACTTCTTCATCCGGAAGCCTTTTTCAGAGCCATTTTTTTTAAAACCGCCTATTTTTTCGAGATCTATCCATTGGAATACTTACTTTCAGCATCTTCAGCTTCAGTTTTTTTTTAAAAAAATGGAAAGTCCATGCCAAGTCATTCTTGACAGCACTAACTACTTCCAATGGGTAGCCTACATGGAAGATTTACTTAGAAGTAAAGGTCTCTTCAGAATAGCCACAGACCAAGAGAAGAAACCAAAAGATGAAGACAAGGCTGCAAAATGGGAAAATAGACAAGATCAAGCACGTGGTTTGATAGGGATGTCTATTTCTCCTGATCTTAGATTCCACATTGCAGAACTTGAGACTCCTCATGAAGCATTAGAAAAACTTGCTAAAGTTTTTGGGATTAAAAATGAAATTAGAGCCCATCAACTTGAAAATGAGCTGCTTACTTTGGATCCTAATAATTTTTCTTGCATTGAAGATTTCTTGTCCAAATTCAAGACCCTTAGATATCTCTTGGAAGGTGTTAAAGTTAAGAAAGAAGATGGTAACCTTATTTATTCCATCCTTACTAAGTTGGGACCAGCCTACTCTGTATTTGTTTCCACTTTCCATTCTACAAGGGAAGCTTTCATTTGTCAAGGAAAAGACTACAAGGCCCCTTCCTTTGACTCCTTTTGTGATTCCTTAATAAGAGAACAAGAAAAACTCTTACACCTTGGTCTTCTTAATCTTGGAAACTCTTCCACGAAAGCGTTAGCCGCTCAGCAGTAACCAAATTCAAAGAATCCTAAGAAGTCATATCCTCAAAAGAATGGTCCTAAACCATCTCAGCCTCAAAATGAAAGATCATTTCAGCAAAATGATAAGACCAATAAAAACAAATGGAAGAAGACTGATAGACATTGTAACTTTTGTAATCGAGATGGCCACTTAGAATCTAAATGCTTTAAGAAGATGGAAGCCTTGGAAGCCGCAATGAAGAAACATAACATCCATGTGGAGCCTACTTCAACTTCAACTTCCAGAATGGCACTTTCTGCATGTCATTGTCAATCATCTCAGTCTGGTTATGCATTAAATGTATCTTCTTCTTCTTCTCATTCTCATGAGTGGCTCATTGATTCTGGAGCCTCTTGTCACATGGCCAAAAACCAAGCCATGTTTTCTTCTTTAAATGATTGTAACACCAAAAATATATATGTTGGTGATGATAGATCTCTTAATGTTGTAGGGACTGGAACTGTTCATCTAGACAATGGTCAGTTTAATGATGTATTATGTGTTCCAACCTTATCCTGCAACCTTCTATCTATCTATCAGATAACTCATTCAGGTGAAGGTAAAATTGTTGAATTTTCACCTCATGATGTTGTAATCAAGGATCTAAAAGATCCTAAACAGATTCTAGCTACTGGTCTTGCTGATGATTCCAAAAGGTTGTATAAGTTTCACAACTTTGGGTCATCAAATCTTCCCTCAGTATTTATTGCTCATAATGATGAAGTGAGCAAACTTTGGCATGAGCGATTTGGTCACTTAAACTATCGCTCCCTTCAGCATCTATGTAAAGAAAATATGGTGACAGGTCTTCCTATGGTATCTTGCAGAGATGGTGTTTGTTCCGGATGTGTACTCGGAAAACATCATCGGGACAGTTTTGACAAACGTGCCTCTTGGCACGCCTCAGCCCCTTTACAGCTTGTGCACAGTGATTTATGTGGTCCTCTTCCTGTTGCTTCATTCTCTGGCTGCAAGTACTTCTTAACTTTCATTGATGATTTCTCCAGACGCACTTGGGTATACTTCTTAAAACTCAAAAGCAAAGAATTTAACACCTTTTTGGCCTTCAAAGCCTTTGTTGAAAAACAATCTGGACATCAAATTCTTAAGCTAAGAACTGATAATGGTGGAGAATATGTTAAAAACACATTCATCAACTTTTGCACCGAAAATGGAATTCAAATGCAACATACTGTTCCATACACTCCACAACAAAATGGTGTAGCTGAAAGGAAAAATCGCACCTTAAAGGAAATGGCTAATTGTATGCTGCAATCTAAAGGACTCAGTCTTAGTTTTTGGGCCGAAGCAATTAATTGTGCAAATTATATAATCAATCACACTCCTACTAAGGTTCTAGAGAATATCACTCCAGAAGAAGCTTGGAGTTCCATTAAACCAGATGTAAGTCACTTTCGTGTGTTTGGAAGTGAAGCATGGGCCCATATTCCAGATGAAAAGCATAAATCTTTAGAACCTAAGAGTGAGAAATGTACTTTTGTTGGATATTCTGAAGATGTAAAAGGTTATAGACTTATTCCATTTAAGTCCAAAAATGTTATCATTAGAAGAGATGTAAAGTTTGATGAAAATAAATCGGCCTGCGAGCCTAGTCCGGCGGATGTGCCACCTCTTCCTATCTCTTCTACTTTTGAAAACATTTCTTCTTCAGATGATGAAAGCGAGGATGATAATCCTCCCCCACCTTCTCAGGATCCTCAACTTCCACGATGGGTCCGTGCTACTCGGGATGCAGCAGGTGATCTTGCCGGTGATCCTACAGATCAGCGACGTACACGTTCTCAGTTTGAAAGAGCCTCTTCTTTACTGGCTCAAGCTCCAGTAAATCATGATCCTGACACTTTTGCAGAAGCTTCAGGCCATCCACATTGGGAAGCAGCTATGAATGAAGAATATCATTCATTGATGACAAATGATACATGGGATCTTGTTCCTCTACCAAAGGGACGCAAACTTGTTAGATGTAAATGGGTTTACAGGACCAAGTATGGACCAGATGGGAAAGTTGATAAACATAAAGCTCGTCTTGTTGCTAAGGGATTTTCACAGGTTGAAGGCATTGACTACACTGAAACCTTCTCCCCTGTTGCCAAAATGAACTCTATCCGCCTTGTTCTTTCCCTTGCTGCCTCTTTAAATGGGAAGTCCATCAGATGGATGTTAAATCTGCCTTCTTGCATGGGGACTTGCAGGAAGAAATCTATATGGAACAACCCATTGGCTTCATACAAACAGACTCCAGCCTTGTTTGTCGACTTAAGAAATCCCTTTATGGCCTCAAGAAAGCTCCTCGAGCTTGGTATGCCAAAATGGATAGCTTTCTTTTAGAATCTGGCTTTTCTAGGTGTCATTCTGACAATACTGTCTACACCAAGAAAGTGGGCAACTCTCTTATCATCCTTGTTCTTTATGTTGATTATCTCATTCTTACTGGTAGTGATCCCAACCTTATAAACCATGTGAAGACCAGCCTTAAAAAGAAATTTGAAATGACAGACTTAGGACACTTACACTATTTTCTCGGTCTTCAAGTCTTGCAATCCCAGGAGGGTATTTTCCTTTCCCAGTCCAAGTATGCTTGTGATATTCTTCGTCATTTTCACATGGAAGACTGTAAGCCAGCCCCTTCTCCCTTTCAGTCTGGAGTCAAACTTTCAGTCTCTTGTACTTCTCCTGAAGTTGATGCTACCTTATACCGTCAACTTGTCGGAAAGCTCTTGTATTTAACCCATACTCGTCCTGATCTTTCCTTTGCTGTTGGCCTTGTTGCTCGTTTTATGCAAAACCCCCGTGAAAGTCATTGGAAAGCAGCTAAAAGAATACTTCGTTATGTTCGAGGTACAGTACAGTTTGGGATTCATTACAGTGCCAAAGCAGCTCCTCTGTTAGTTGGTTTCACTGATTCTGATTGGGCTGGTGACCCTGATGATCGGAAGTCTACTGCCGGTTATGTCTTCACTCTTGGTTCAGGACCTATTACATGGGCTTGTAAGAAACAGACTGCCATTTCTCTTTCGTCAGCAGAAGCAGAGTATCGTGGTGCCGTGGAAGCTAGTAAGGAAGCCTTGTGGCTTCGTCAGATCCTATCAGAGTTTGGCTTTGAGCAGCAGCATCCAACCACACTTTGGTGTGATAATCAAAGTGCCATTCAGCTATGCAAAGATCCAGTCCAGCATCAGCGCAGTAAACACATTGAACTACACATGCACTTCATCAGAAAGCTCATTCATGACCATGTTCTTGAAGTGCAATATTTTCCAACAGATGATCAGGTTGCAGACATCTTCACAAAGGCTCTCACAGAGGCGAAGTTCACTAAACTTCGATATATGCTTGGAGTTCAGGAAGTTGTCACTAAGGGGGGATAGGCTCTAGTGCCTCCTTCCTTCTCCTATTGTGTCATATTTGTAAATCCTTCAATCCTATCCCAAGTTTTTTCTTAAGGGGGGATGTTAGGATATTCCGACACATAGGATATAGTTAAGTTCAACTTGGTCTAGTATAGAGTTAGGTTAGAGTTAGGTAAAGTGTGTTTCTTTACCGTTGTACATTTTGTAACTTACAATCCGACGGTCACGATATGTAGTGATCCGACGGTTCACTCTCACCTCGGTATTACCGACACTTGATCCGTGGCTTGACACCCGATTGGTCCATGAGTTCTATTTAAAGCGCATGGAGGGTCATTGTTCGGGTAATCCGTGCATGAGAGAAGCTTATGTAAATTTTCATTCTTTGATTAATAAATTGCCTGTAGTACCCACGTTGGGACAGGCCGTGGACTGTTTCCCTCCTTGCACTTTGAGGGTTTTAACCACGTCAAAAATACTGGTGTATTGATTTGAGATCTGGTTGTGAGCGGTGTCCTTTTGGTGTTCTTTCTGAGGAACTTACCCTGTAAATTCCTACATCTTTCTTTCTGTAACTTAGATGGTGATATATGTATGATATAAACATATATGAACTGAAAACAGAGGTAAGAAACACTTATTGGGCCATGTAGTAGCGCAAGAATTCTATATTTCACTCTTCAGCCATTAATAACACAACAGACAGTCCATCCTCCAAGCTTTTCAGCAGCGTTTGATTATAGAAATTCTCAAACATACAGTGCGAGTCCAGATGAGGATTATCAACCAACCAACCCTTTAAACAATGAATCAGGGTGGTTTATATAGAGAAAATATCCAAAAATATCTATTACAGAAGATCTTAAACAGATCTGAGGGAAATGAGTTCTTTAATCTAATCTTGTCTTGGAATTAATGCAAGAAGATATCTATTTGAGCTGCGCTGGAGGTAGCTACATCGAAATGAGTTAATATGGTGTCCTCGGTGGTTTGATGTAGTGTTTCTACAATAACCGTGTCTTTAATCTCTTATCTGCACCTCTTAGGCAGTTCTGCTGTTTTTAGGTGGCTTTAATGTGCACTAATCTCGATTTGATAAGCTTTGAATGGCCTTTACTACTTCTTTGACTTTTCTTGGGGGCCTTTAATGTTCACCTGCTTTGGTATTGCCGATCTGATACTCTTCGCCGCTTCACTGATACTCTTCAATTTAATCTGGGCTTCATCTTTCCTCTGATACTCTTTTACAGTTGAATTGGGCCACTTTCTCCGCTTTGATGTGCTTGAAACTGTCAAATCGTCCCTTTTATGCCCTTTCAAGGCAAAAATGGCTGCTGCAAATGTTTTTCGTGGCCTCTGGAATGCTATCGGCGCTGCCCGATTTGAATATGAACATGAATGAAGAAATCTTGTCAAACTGCGAATTATCGGGCCTGCTGGTAGCCAAGCAATATGAAGCCTTCCATTTTGGTCATTTTTTCTTAGCGATGCGCGACTAGCACTAAACGCTAATCGCGCATTGAAAACTGCCTCAGTTTTTCATTCTGGGCATCCTTTGCTGTGATTTTCGCCCTTCGCGCCTTCTTTCAGTGATGACGTCAACTGTGGGTCCTGGTACGGCAATGACGTGGCAGGGTGACGTGGCAGTACGGTAGGGATTAAATCGGTGATCGGCAATTGGCGGGGAAAGGGGCCGATGGCTTTTATATGTGTGATGTGATGGGAGCGATCGTCGATATCGGAAGAGCGATAAGGCATGTGGCTATGCGAAAAATGGGAAATATTGCAGAAATGTCCTATATTGAGGAAAAATGAGGTTAGTGGTAAAACTTAAGCTTTGCAATATAACCAAGTTTTACGGGGAAGCAGAGGCATTTATGGATGAATAATGTGACTGCGATAATGAGTGGATCGCGATTCGATATGCTTTCAGGTGCGATAGCAATATCGCGTCGGCAGATGAGAGGGGAGCATACATATATATACAGGTACAGAAACCTTGCGACTGCCGATCGCGAAGTCGCAATCGGTGTTTTGCCATCGGAGCGTGAATATATATGGGCCAACAAAGTCATTGCCGCCTCCAATAGCGATATCGCGTTGGAGGGAAGGGGATACGGATCGAAGGAATGTTTTGTTAATCAGCGAAGGCCTAATATGATTGGAAGAAGGCTTAACGAAAATGGAGATGGGTTTTAGTGCATTGGATGAAGATTTTTAAGCTTTAAGAAGGGTCCTTAATGCATCGGAAGGGGTCTGATAGCATTTGAAGGGGGTTTTTTATGTTTTGAAAGGAGTCCAAACACCTTAGGGAGATGGTTTTTGAGAAAAATGAGGGTTCTTACTAAGTTTCAAGTAAACTTATTAATTCCCAAACAATATTTATGGTTATATTTCAACCAGAGGAGGGGATATGTAAATAATGGGGATTTTTACTATATTTTTTAGTATGGGAAGGGGAAATACGGAGGGTTTTACATAATAGAGTTAGGAGTTAATATGATTTTTGCAAAGAAAGTGCTAAGGATAGAAATCTTAGGCTTTAAAGGGGAAATAGGACTTGTATAAGAAATATAAGCATCCTTAAGCAAAGCAGATCTTTACTTAGGAAATGATATGAAAAATGAGGAAACTTAAGAGATATCAAGCAGATCTTGACCTCTTTGGGGAGGTTAGTGAATGATTTGGGGAACAAGAAGAAAGGGGAGTTAGTCATGCCTCGCTTGAGCTGCTCCAAGTGAAAGTTGCCTTGCACTTGTGATCTGAAGTAAAATAACACTTTGAGATACAAAATTGATCACACTTATTCATTCTGCAACCTCAAAACTACTTACCCAGCCTACTTACCTAACATTTTTCTTCTTTTTGGTTTGGGTGCACTTAGACTTGCAGACCCTGATTATCTTCTTTTATTTTGACTGCCCTCCTATCTAAATGTACCCTTATCTCATCCAAGGGCCCAGATTAAGCAGTTGGGCTCCTTCATTTCTCTACCTAGCTACTGATCTGCCAAGCTTAAGCTGTTTGGACAGATATTCATCCTCTATCTTCTAAAACAAGTAATTTAAACCTAGGGAAGCCAAGATTAAGCTGTTTGGCTTTCCCTTATCTGTAAAATTCTTCAAAAATGGTATGATTCTTCAAAATGGAACTTCTTGGGAATATGGAACCTTGCAGCATGACAAGATGACATATTTGGCATGTAAATGGTCAATCATGAAATATGAAACCTATTTGCAATAGGAGGCTAATAGTGGCTCCACTTGGGGATGGTTTTTCAGGATGAAAAGCCAAGAACAGTAGGTCAGAATGCCTTTATCTTCAATTGTTGTTGTAAACTGAAAATTTCCTTCTTGTAAATGCCTTTGACTAAATTCTCATAAGCTGATATGGAGTATTCTTTTGAGCTGAATTGCCGAAACATTACAACTCTGCTTCTTGCCTTTTGGGTGCTTGTAAACATATTGAAATCTGCTTGAGAACTTCTTTGTAATTATTTCAAAAACAGAGATCTGAAATAGAACTTTCTTTGGTCTTTCATTCAAAATTTGCTGCACTGTTCCCTCTTATTGGCCTGCTATAAGAAAAGTGCCGAAAATTCAAAAATTTAATGTATAGATAGTATACAGAGCTGTGTTGCGTTCAACGAAAGGGATCATGATAGTGCTTTAGTGTTCGGCCATTGACAGGGCCTTCTTCAGCTGTGCTGCCATCCAAACTCTTCAGAAAATATGTGTTGTTGCCTTGAACAACAGAAATAATAAAGGGGCCTTTCCACAGGAAATCAAATTTGCCATGCTTTTCTTTGTCCTCTCTTCTTGAATCCCATCTTAAGACTTTGTTGCCTATGCAGAAATCTTCAGCCTTGGTTCTTTTGTCAAACATTTTCTTGAGCTTCTCCTATAAAATCTGAGCTCTGTCGTACACTTTCTCTCTTGTTTACTGTGAATGGATGGTTTGGTTTATTCTTCTTTGGATATCATTTGGCTCCGCCTGAATCTCTTGCAGTAATTTGATAACAGGGACTCCCAAAGAAGAGGGGAACTTGGCCTCCATGCCATAGACTAACTCATATGGGTTCATCCCAATGGATCTCTTGGTTGACAATCTGTCTGCCCATAGGGCATTTACAAGCTTTTTGTGCCAGTTCTTCTTGTTCTCCTCCAAAACTTTCTTAATGATGTTAATCAGACTCTTGCTGGATGATTCGGCCAAGCCATTACCTTGAGGGTAATAGGTCATGGAGTGACCCAAGGTAATGTGGAATTTGTGGCAAAAACTGATCATTTTCTTGGATTTGAATGCAGCAGCGTTATCTGTAATGATCTTCTCAGGACAGCCAAATCTGGACAAAATGTTGGTTTCAAGGAATTAGAGAATGGTGGAGTCATCTATGGCTGTTAGAATCCACTTATGTTGGCCAAAAGAGGATGGATGGATTTCTCCAATGAAGTCAAGGCTCCATTGTTGAAAAGGCTTCTCGGTTGAAATGGGCTTAAGGGGCAAGGGCAAAAGCTTTCTTTTGCCTTCAAAGATTTGGCATTTGTGGCATGAAACAACAAACTTTCTCACATCAGCAAACAAAGAGGGCTAATAAAAACCAGCCCTTAGTATCTTATCAGCAGTGGATTTCCAATATAAGTGCCCTCCACAGTCCCCTGCATGGAATTCTTTCATGAAGCTGTCAGTTTCATTCATAGTTAGACAATTCAGCAATATTCCTTCATGATTTTTCCAAAACAGTGCACTATCTAGGACACAAAACTTTGATGCTTTCATCTTTAAAAATCATTTTTTGGTTCTCGACAACCCTGGAGGAGCACATAGGTTTAACAATATAAAACATATATCAACATACCATGGGGATTGCAAAAAAGCTTGACTGATTTGTGGAGTCGCCAGCTCCTATTCATTGTCTAGTTGATTAATGTCTAAGGCTTGAAAATTGGTTTCGGACATCAGTTTGGCTAAACGTTGTCCCTTTATCAGCTTGGTGGGTTTTATCTCAATGTCGTACTCAAGGATATTGGCAATCCATTTGCCTCTTTTGCCTTCTATGCCTTCTTGAGTTAATATGTCTTTTACAACAGGATTTGATACATAAACAATCACATGTGAATATAAAATGTAAATTCTGAAATCTTTGATTGCTTTTACAAGGGCATATGCTTGATTCCCCATGATTTGGTACTTTAAGGGTGCATCTCTAAGGGCTCGGCTAAAAAATGCAATTGGCTTTTCATTTCCCTGATCATCTTTCTGTAAAAGGACAACAACAATGGTGTGTTCATATGCAAATGAAAAACTGATGAAATCTTTATCAAATTGAGGACTTGTGAGGACTGGGGCTTGGGTTAAGGCAGATTTTATGCCCTCAAAGGCTTGCCTGGCCTCTAAAGTCCATTTTACCTTGGAATCCTTCTTTAACATTTTATTTATCATTCTTATCAGCTCAGCCAAGTTTGGGATAAATCTCCTTAGGAAATTGATCTTTCCTAGGAATGCTTGCAACTCTTTGATGTTTCTTGGATAAGGGATTTGAAAGATGACTTGAATTCTTTCATGATCAATTCTAATCCCATCTTTTGAAATGATATGGCCTAGCAATTTGCCTTCTTCTAGGCCGAAGAGAGATATTTTAGGATTTAAGGAAATGGCATATTTCCTACATGTTAGGAACACTTGTCTCAAATGTTTTAGGTGCTCTTGATCAGATTTTGAGAAAGGAGTAAGGTCATCAAGGTAAAACACTAGGAAATCGTGGATTTCCATGGCAAATGCAATGTCCATGGCCTTTTGAAAGGTAGCACCTGCATTCTTTAGTCCGAAAGGCATCTTTACATACTTAAATGTTCCCCACGGTGTTGTAAAGGCTGTCTTGTCTTGGTCATCCGGGTGAACAAGTATTTGATTAAAACCTGAAAAGCCATCTAGCAAAGAAATTCTTGAGGACCCCACTACTCTCTGTAGAATGTGGTCCATTTTTGGCAGTGGGTAGTGATATTTAAGGGAGACTTGGTTCAGATTTCTCAAGTCCACGCATAGTCTAATCTCCCCTGTTTTCTTCCTTGTGGAAAAAAGATTGGATACCCATTCTGAAAATATAATGGGTTCTATGATACCAACCTCAAACATTCTTTTCACTTCTTTCTCAATAAAAGGGAGAAGCACAGGATTGATTCTCCTTAGTTTCTATTTGAAGGGCTTTTGATTTGGATTTAAGGGAATGGTATGTTGAATAACAGAGGTGTCATAGGACTTTAGGTCCTCATAACTCCAGGCAAATACATCTTGAAACTCTTTAAATAAATCAACATATTTTGGTTTTTGATCGGGAGGCAAAGAATTGGATAGCTTAATCATTTTGGGCTTCTCTGCTGTCACGATATTACAGTCTTCCACAGCAGCGTTTAAGGGCTGTATCTTTGGCTTTTTGGGGATATCGTCTGAATCAAATATGTCTTCTAATGGAGTGAGGCCAACAGGTAGAAAATTGTCATTTAAATCAATCACTTCGGCCTCTGCTTGAGCTATTTCATCTAAATGCATTTGCTTCAGTTCTTGTATGTTTTTCTCATAAAAAATGGTTGGGTGCAGCATTTGATTTGCTACTTCAACTGTTATAGTTTGCTCATTTTGGCTGATTTGCTGTTGTGGGTCATCCATGGCATCTTCATCAATGTTTAAGCTTGAGAATTCTTGCTGCAAGGTAAGAAAATTGTTGATTTGAGCATCATCCTCAAACACTTTCCAATCTTGATATTGTTAGGCACAGTAGGCCTATGCTTTATCTCAACAGTAAAGTGGTAATTGGGCTCAAAAGGCAGCCTGCAAGTGCTAGCAAAAGTAGCTAGACTATGAGCATGCATGTTACGGTTTCTAGAAATCTTAGCAAGCTTGGATTCGGTGAAGGAATTGAGTATTTCTGTGGCAGCAGACCTATAAGCTCTCAGCCTATTGTCATTAGTAACAAAGTTACCCTTCATCTGTTGAATGATCAAATTGGAGTCACCTAGAATGGACACTTTTGCAGCTCCTAGAGCTTTGAGCAGTTTAAGGCCTAAAAAGAGAGCTTCATACTCTGCCATGTTGTTGGTGCATTTGAAATTTAGTCTGTAAGCATGACCCTCTGCATGGCTATTATGTGTATTATGAATCCATATTCCTGCCCCTTCTCCTAGCTTATTGACAGAACCATCAAACTCTAAATACCATGTGATTTCTTGCTTGTGGTTAGTGTTAAGAGTTTCAATCATTTTAGGATTGGGTGGACCTTAGTTTTGTGCTTCATGTGGTTTTTCTTGTATGTTGGTTGCACTAATTATTTTAACCGTTTCACAGAGATGGGAAACTGACTCTTGATTGATGCATGTTTCTTGTTCTAAAGGCAAATGCTTCTCATCCATGGGAGGGTAGCTATCATCATTGAACAGTATAAAGGAATCCATATCAGAATGGATTGAGTAAATGGGAAATTTTTGGGGTTTTTCCTCACTACTTACCACATACTTCATCAGTGTTTCTCTATACAGTCTCTTTGGTTGCCCAAAGACTGAAATAGTGGCATAGGAGAGGTCTAGTTGGAGAGATCCTTGGAGTTTTTCTCCCCAAGATCTTGATAAGAGCATGCCATACTTTGGTGGAATGTCAACAACCACCACGTCCATTAGGATCGTTTTGTTGGGAAATTGGACTAAATACACACAAAGGTCTTTGATTAAGCCTAAACACTTGACCTGACTAGAATCAAATGAGAATAAGTCTTTGTAGGGTCTAGGGAAATCAAGGTTTAGCTTCTCCATTACAGCTTTGGGCATTAGATTGTGAGAAGCACCTGAATCAAACATAACATTGTGCAATACTTAATCATTAATGTGCAAACTGACATAAAAGGGTAGAACAGCTCCATGCCCTGATTTACCATTGACTTCAAGACCAAAAAGTAATTCAGGTCGATTATCTAAGACATTAACATCATCTCTGTTCTCTGGTATTTGCAGTGATCTTTTGATTTGCTGCTTGTACACATCGTGTTTGGCAAGCTCAGAGAGAGGAATAGATATCTTTAATTTACCAATTTCTGCTTCTAAATCAAAAGGTTTTTCTGACTATGTTTTAGTATTATGACTAGCAGATTTTCCCTTTTCAATTGTATCTTCAGTGATCTTCTCTTGGTTAATAGTGATTTCTTGAGATTGTTCTGTTTTGGGAAGGCTTTGAGGAGTGCTATTTACATTGTCTTTTGAGGGAAACGATACAAAAGGCTGGTTATTAGAGGGCTACATGTCAGATACATCCTCTATGGTCACTTCTTTTAATTTCGGGTCTATTTTATCAGCAGGTTCTGTGATAGCGGCATTGTCTTTTACTTTCTCTACTAGCTTGGCATCCTTTGGCTTGATGGGATCAGACACATCAATGGTTCTTGTTCTCAATTTGTATTGTCTATGGACTTCGTAGACAGCTGAATCATAGCCTTGTTTGAAGTCAAATGACTCTCCATACTTGGTCTGAAATTGATCCATATCATGGTCATCCTGGTCTTCTTGGGTTAGAAATACTTGTTGTTCACTCTTCAAACCCATCAAGTTTATGTGTGTGTCCTCTATCTGCTCACTAGATGTGGATTCTTCAGCATAGTTTTCATGAAAAGGAGGTCTTATATCATGGTCAGGACTTGCCCTTCCAACGTTTGGGTTCTGATTTTTTCTAAAGTTTGGATTTCTGATAGGATTCTTTTGCTGTCCTTCCCATGAGGCTTTTCTTTCAATCGCTCCCATTCTATTTTCAAAGGTGTCCATACCTTTGCTGATTGTGTCTAATTTTTGCTCAAAGGTTGAAGGTTCATCTTTGAAAGTGGTTCTTCTCTCAGCTCTTGCTCTATTTCGCTTGACAATCAGATTTGCCTCCACACTAACAGCTACATTCTGCATGTCTGCTAAGGTTTGAGGGGCTCTTTCCCTTAACTAATAAGCCATGTCTGAATCAAATCCATCAGGGAATTTGTATAAAGCGAGATCCGATGGAGGTCTCAGGTTTTGTGGAATAGCGTTGTAAACATTGTTAAACCTGGCACAATAGTCTAAGACAGCTTCTTAAGGGCCTCTTTTGATAGTGTCATACTTGGATAATATGTGCAGAGGGTCCTTCTTCTTCTCCCATATGTTAAGAAATGCTTGGTAAAGGGCCTCTGGGTCAGCTATGGAATTTGCAGCAAGTGCTCTAAACCAAGGCCTTACATCTCCTGTTAAACTTTGGACAAAAATCCTCATTCCTACACTATCATCATCTATTTCATAACTCTCAAAATAGTCCTGCATTTTCTTGGTATGCTGCAGGGCTGTTCCAGAACCAGTAGCGTCAAAGTATGTGATTTTAGTTTGATAGTCCTGAGGCATGGCCCCTGGATTTGCAGGTAACTGTAAAGGTGCATATCTATTAGCCATATTTACAGGGATAAGTGGAACGACTGGAACAGCTGGAAGAGTTGTAATAACAGTGGTGGTAGTGGTAGTATGCGTAGTGAATGGAGGTGTGGAAAAGGTGCTTGGAGAGGTGGATGATGAACAAGGGGAAGTAGGGGTTGAACGAAACAAAACTTTGACATGTGTGGAAAACAACTTGGCTGCACTGTTTTAGGACTAGAATCAGCAACCTCTTCTTGTTTTTGTTTGCTAAGGTTTCTAAAGATTAAATTGGGATTTTCAAAAACAGTTGGTGGATTTGGGTCTGGGTTTGACCTGGTATTATGTGTTTTCTTCTTGGGAGCCAGCTTTTAACTTGTTTTTTGGAATTTTCTAAATAAGGTCCCTAATGGAGTCGCCAATGATGTTATCACTCAGGTTGTCCCTTGGCTCCTTAAGGGATACAACCGAGGTAACCACAAACCAATCTTTGGGCTGCAGGTCCTAGCCTACCTGCAGTCAAAGAGGGCTCTCTCTTTCTGATTTAACTTTGTTTTGGGTGATTTTAGGCTAGTTATGGACTTCTTTGGATTTTGTTTAGGTTTTGGTGGGATGATTTATGTTTTCAAGTAGGGAGGCATGCATCGTGTGAGAGGTTCAAACCACTGGGCATGGAGTCATGGAGTAGGGCTGCTGGTGTGTTTTCTTGGTCACAAGAGGAATATAGAGCAGGATAGCTACACATGAAACAATCATTCAAGCTAAAAGGATGAAATGAAAGGCTAAGGAATGAAAGGCAACTAAGAATCTCTCATTCAGCTTAACGGAGGGAAGGTGAGTGAACTATATCTAGGAGCAGTCAAGAATTCCTAAATAACAGTCATACATGAATGAAATAGAGCAAATATGAGCCATGAGGAATTCATATTTATGCCTAAATTAGAAGAAAACATATAGAAGTCACAGAAACTGAGCATAGAGTGTAGCCAAGCAAATTGTAAGCTAATCTTTCTTTCTGTAACTTAGATGGTGATATATGTATGATATAAACATATATGAACTGAAAACAAAGGTAAGAAACACTTATTGGGCCATGTAGCAGTGCAAGAATTCTATATTTCACTCTTCAGCCATTAATAACACAACAGACAGTCCATCCTCCAAGATTTTCAACAGTCTTTGATTATAGAAATTCTCAAACATACAGTGCGAGTCTAGAATGAGGATTATCAACCAACCAACCCTTTAAACAATGAATCAGAGTGGTTTATATAGAGAAAATATCCAAAAATATCTATTACAGAAGATCTTAAACAGATCTGAGGGCAATGAGTTCTTTAATCTAATCTTGTCCTAGAATTAATGCAAGAAGATATCTATTTGAGCTGCACTGGAGGCAGCTACATCGAAATGAGTTAATATGGTGTCCTCGGTGGCTCGATGTAGTGTTTCTTCAATAACCGTGTATTTAATCTCTTATCTGCACCTCTTAGGCGGTTTTGTTGTTTTTAGGTGGCTTTAATGTGCATTAATCTCGATCTGATAAGCTTTGAATGGCCTTACTGCTTCTTTGACTTTGCTTGGGGGCCTTTAATGTTCACCTGCTTTGGTATTGCCGATCTGATACTCTTCGCTGCTTCACTGATACTCTTCAATTTAATCTGGGCTTCATCTTTCCTTTGATACTCTTTTACAGTTGAATTGGGCCGCTTTCTCCCCTTTGATGTGTTTGAAACTGTCAAATCACCCCTTTTCTGCCCTTTCAAGGCAAAAATGGCTGCTGCAAATGTTTTTAGTGGCCTATGGAATGCTATCGGCGCTGGCCGATTTGAATATGAACATGAATGAAGAAATCTTGTCAAACTGCGAATTATCGGGCCTGCTGGTAGCCGAGCAATATGAAGCCTTCCATTTTGGTCATTTTTTCTTAGCGATGCGCGATTAGTGCTAATCGCGCATCGAAAACTGCCTCAATTTTTCATTCCGGGCATCCTTTGCTGTGATTTTCGCCCTTCGTACCTTCTTTTAGTGATGATGTCAGCATGACATCAGCGGTGGGTCCCGGTACAGCAATGATGTGGCAGGGTGACGTGGCAGTACGGCAGGGATTAAATCGGCGATCGGCAATCGGCGGGGAAAGGGGTCGATGGCTTTTATATGTGTGATGTGATGGGAGCGATCGCCGATATCGGAAGAGCAATAAGGCATGCGGCTGTGCGAAAAATGGGAAATATTGCGGAAATGTCCTATATTGAGGAAAAATGAGGTTAGCGGTAAAACTTAAGCTTTGCAATATAACCAAGTTTTACAGGGAAGCAGAGGCATTTATGGATGAATAATGCGACTGCGATAATGCGTGGATCGCGATGCGATATGCTTTTAGGTGCGATATCAATATCGCGTCGGCGGATGAGAGGGGAGCATACATATATATACAAGTACAGAAACCTTGTGACTGCCGATTGCGAAGTCGCGAACGGTGTTTTGCCATCGGAGCATGAATATATATGGGCCAACAAAGTCATTGCTGCTTCCGATAGCGATATCGCATCGAAGGGAAGGGGATACGGATGAGAGGAATGTTTTGTTAATCGGTGAAGGCCTAATATGATCGGAAGAAGGCTTAACGCAAATGGAGATGGGTTTTAGTGCATTGGATGAAGATTTTTAAGCTTTAGGAAGGGTCCTTAATGCATCGGAAGGGGTCTAATAGCATTTGAAGGGGGTTTTTTGTGTTTTGGAAGGAGTCCAAACACCTTAGGAAGATGGTTTTTGAGCAAAATGAGGGTTCTTATTAAGTTTCAAGTAAACTTAGTAATTCCCAAACAATATTTATGGTTATATTTCAACCAGAGGAGGGGATATGTAAATAATGGGGATTTTTACTATATTTTTTAGTATGGGAAGGGGAAATACGGAGGGTTTTACATAATAGAGTTAGGAGTTAATATGATTTTTGCGAAGAAAGCGCTAAGGATAGAAATCTTAGGCTTTAAAGGGGAAATAGGACCTGTATAAGAAATATAAGCATCCTTAAGCAAAGCAGATCTTTACTTAGGCAATGATATGACAAATGAGGAAACTTAAGAGATATCAAGCAAATATTGACCTCTTTGGGGAGGTTAGTGAATGATTTGGGGAACAAGAAGAAAGGGGAGTTAGTCATCCCTCGCTTGAGCTGCTCCAAGGGAAAGTTGCCTTGCACTTATGATCTGAAGTAAAATAACACTTTGAGATACAAAATTGATCACACTTATTCATTCTGCAACCTCAAAACTACTTACCCAGCCTACTTACCTAACATTTTTTCTTCTTTTTGGTTTGGGTGCACTTAGACTTGCAGACCCTGATTATCTTCTTTTCTTTTGACTGCCCTCCTATCTAAATGTACCCTTATCTCTTCCAAGGGCCCAGATTAAGCAGTTGGGCTCCTTCATTTCTCTACCTAGCTGCTGATCTGCCAAGCTTAAGCTGTTTGGACAGATATTCATCCTCTATCTTCTAAAACAAGTAATTTAAACCTAGGGAAGCCAAGATTAAGCTGTTTGGCTTTCCCTTATCTGTAAAATTCTTCAAAAATGGTATGATTCTTCAAAATGGAACTTCTTGGGAATATGGAACCTTGCAGCATGACAAGATGACATATTTGGCATGTAAAACAGTCAATCATGAAATATGAAACCTATTTGCAATAGGAGGCTAATAGCTTCCTCATCCTCTTGCCCTGTCCTCTTTACCCAATTGTGCCACCATTCGACCGAGAATCCGGCTTTGTAAAATCTGCAGGTCTGGCTGATCCAAATCCAGAGAGCTTGGCAGTGAATCTTTCATCTAAAAGAATGTTGTTTTCATTAATTTTTACGTTAAGAACTCTGCTCCTGCAATCCAGTGGAGATAGGCTAGACCTCTGGCCAGTCCCAGGCCAATCCTTCTTCTCATGATCCAGGTTAAAACATGGCTTTGATGCCCTGGTTCCCCTCCTGTACTAAAAAGCCTTTTGTCCAGGGAATCCATGGCTATGTAATCGCAGACTAGCAGATATTTTGAAATCCCAACGCAAACCCCTCGCAGATGAATGATATTGGGATGGTGAAGATGAGATAGCACAGTTACCTCGTTGTAAAAAATCTCAGAATTGGCCTTCTCGATGAGCTTAACAGCTACATGGGTTCTATCAGGAAGGATGGCTTTCCATACTGGACATGAACCAGAGAAGCTGGAAATTCTCATACTAAAACCTAAAGTAGCACTATGTAGCTCTTCATATGAATGCAAGCAGGCTAATCAAAGATTTTATGTCAATACCTCGTGGTCTGAATAGGCATCGATCACCGAATGATCTCTGAGCTGTTGTAAAAGCTGTTATATCTAAGTTTCCTGTTCCATGTGCATGAAGACTACTGAAAGACTCTGGAAAATCTCCATCGAGGGCTCTGATAATAAGCCCTTCTTCTTCACTAGTTGCCCTCTCATCTGCGGAGAATGCCATGTTTCCTTCGAAGCATTTCTCAATCTGTTTTCTGTCAAATTATTGTGCAAATAGACCAGAATGAATCGCATTTCTGAGGGTCAGGGATTCTCATGACAACCAATTTCATATACCTAAGAAATTTTGAGACTTCATGAATGTGAGGTTGACCTGCAGGATCAGTGTCCCAGCATTTACTGATATAATCAGCCAGCATGAAGGGATAGGACGAAGGCCAAACAGGCCTGCATCCCTGCTTTATAATCTCACACACCTCGTTATTTCCAAAGCCAAATTCCTCAAAGGGTTGCTTGCCATTGAGAATATGATAGCAAATCATCCTAAAGCTGTAGACATCTGCTTTGCACGTTACGCTCTTCAAAGTCCAATGAGAGCATCCATAAGACTAATAATGCCAACCACACCAAACATGGCAATTACAACATCTCATAACCTTACTTGAGCAGCAAAGACCGAGTCGATTTAAGTTTTTGGAGGAAATGACAAGAATTTTGTGTTTCGGGCTTGTGCGCTGCGTGGCAGGCCCAATGACCGTGCCCTGGGTGTGCGTCGCGCCCGTTGAACAAATGAACTGAGGGTTGGCTCTGTGTGTGCCGCACCCTGGGTGTGTGCCGCGCCCCTGAGTATATGCGTCGCGCTGCTTGCAAACACCTAGTCTGCCCTTCTAAAACGCATTTCCATCCCTCCAGACTTCAACTCGGCTTTTCTTTTGGGCATTTTGACAATTTCTTGCTTGATAATTGTGAGAAGTGCCCGAGGTCTGCAAACATTGCCTCTGAACCAGTGATGCACAATAGAATGCCTCCCAAGGACATCCAACTTCCTCATTGTGCCTTTTTCAAAAAGTTGTACATGTAATATAGAGAGAGTGCCCGATGTACATGTGGATTCCAGCAAATAATATTATAGAGGCCAATCACTCTGATGCATAGTAGCCAAGTCAAAACCATTGGTGCAAACATGAATCCCACCCAATGTGTGCCATGGTGTTGTAGTGCAAATAGGCCTATTATTGTAATATAAATTGAGCACTTTAACTGATTTTGACCGGCGAGCAACATGAACAGTCATCGTGACACTCTGGATAGTGTGGCTACCTGTGCATTTGACAATGTTTCAGTTGTCAGTGAACTTGGTCTCAGATTTCAGATTGTCCAACTTCATTCTTGTATAAGGCACTTCTGGACAGCTACAAGCCACACATGGTTCACTTTCAAGATAATAACCATCAAACTCCACCAAACTGCTGAGTGTGTTGTATATTCGACAATTAGGATGATTTGCCAAGAGTTCATTTTGTGAATGGAGCGTATCATAAAACAAATTTGACAATTTCTTCTTCAAAACAGAGTTTTGAAGAAGAAATATCTTTGAGTGTTAATGATGATGAAACTCTTGAAATAAGCAACTTATTGAACCTCCCTCTGGCCTGCAAGCGTTACTTCTGGAGACAAAACCCTGGACTCAAGAATTAAAATGACTATTTTTGACTAAAATGGCATTTGATGACTGCAAATGACGAGAAATGAACCTTGGTGAATTTGACTCTGACAGAGGGCTGACAAGACTGAGTCTAACAGTATCAACACTACTAATGGTGGAATGTGACATTCTTGTTTTTCTATGATGAGACCTCTCTCTCTCTCTCTCTCTCTCTCTCTCTCTATATATATATATATATATATATATATATATATATATATATATATATATATATATATATATGCTCTAATGGTTATGAGAGGCTTGGAGGCCTCTGTGTTTCCTGATATGTTCATGAAGGGAAGAGCTATTTACATGGCCATGTATGATTGTTTGATGTGCATAGCTAAGCTATTACAATTCATGATTTCCATTGTGTGATATGTTGTGAATATCATGAATATTTGATTGCTTAAATATTGTGAATGTCTTTCTAGATAAGGACCATGGTTGATGTTGTGTATGGCATGGTTCACCAATCGATTTGATAGTATTTGCTTGGGATAGTTCCCACAATTTTGCATGATGTTTTTGTATTTGAACTTACATAATTAATTAATATTTGTAATGTTTTTATGACTATGCATAACATTAGAACGTTCAATGTTTGGATAAGGGTTTCATCCCTGTAGAATTGATGTTTTGAGTAATGTCTTGCTTCAAGGAAACTCTAGCCAAGTCCCTTGAAGTTTTCAAATTTCATAAGTATAAGTATTGTAGAAGTCATATTTTGTATCCGAGGTTGGACGAGTCATTGGGAGATCCATGTATCTGGCGCCAGATGCCATTTTTGGACTTTGTTGTTTAGTGTATCTAGGGGTGTAGTAAGGAGCATATGCATATGAGTCTAGTGAATGTATCTGAGAATTTGACTGACCTGCACTTGTGTATTTATGGAAAAGAGATGGATTTGAAATAGTCTAGATGTTCTAAATTGAAGTTGATCGAGTGACTATATCTAGTGAGGGCCATGCTTGGGCAGAGCCAGACATCATCGTAATTAGTGGGAAAATTGCGGATTCGAGCCATCTGGGGATTTGTACTTGATGTACATATCCATGATGTCGAATATCAAAAGTTGATGGATAGGATATATGGGATATGGGGGACGCAGGTGTGTAACAAGGGTTCACACTTGCTTATGCACCATATCTCTCCTTGGGCCAAATATAATGTGGAAACAAAGTATAACGAGTTGGGCACGAGGACTATGGGACTCGTGAGGTGAGGTGGTGGATGCCATGGTGGCTAATATGGATACGCGGAAGTTTTGTGGGCTCCACATTACACCCCATGAGAGAGAGGGTTCGAAGATCCGAGGGACTCAAGGGTCCAAGGAAATTGCACCAATGCAAAAGTTATGCACCTCAAATTTTCCTTCAAGACCAAATATACTATGTAGTTGTGCAAAGCACTACGAGGTTGGGTCCAATGGGACTTATGATCCTGAATCTACGTGGAATCCACATGGTAGTGTGATGCTGAGGTGGTGCCATACGATTGGGTAAACTTTGAACAAGCATATCTTTCAATTTGGAAGTTGGATTGTGATAAAATTTATATTTCCGAAAATCTCTTAACAAGCTGAGTAGGATGGTGATATCAGAAATTAATTGTACACGTGTTTGAGAGGGACGAATTTTGTAACCCCATCTTCATAGTGAGACCATGGAGATTGGGTTAATTAAAGCCTTAACACCTCCCACAAGCCTAGAAGGGAAAGGGGTGGGAAGGAGCATTATAATAGACACCATTGAAAATTGGAGACAAGTTGCTTATTCAAATTCAATCTTGAACCACACATGACAACTCTTTCTAGGGTTTTTTCTTTGGGAGGTTTGGAAGGAACTGAACTAACAAATATTCAAAATGAACACAAATGTAGGAAAAATTTGGTGAAAATTTTAGCAAAGCATCAAGGAAACCGTTTTAATTACTGCATCATCATAATAGGACTAGTAATGAAATGAGTGGGATACAATCATAATGAAAGCCTTTGAGCTTCATCCTAGAGATATTTTCCAGATCCAAGCTTCTAGGATCCCCAAGGCATCATTCCAAATAGATGGGAACCTCCACTTTCTAAATTTATTACATTAAACTTTGTTGGTTCTTCAAAGGGAAACCTTGAGCCAACTGGTTTTGGGGGTATATTCAGAAATAACAAAGGACAATTACTATAGTTTATGTAGGTAACTTGGGCATCGAGAGTAGTAATACAACCAAAATGTATGCTTTGGATTTGGGCTACTCATAGTAGCCCAAACTTTGGAGTTTTGGTCATGCTTCTATTGGAGCTTTTAGCCTCCATGAATATCTTGTTGCTTCTTGATTGGAGCTTTTAGCTGCCATGGGCATCTTGTTTCTTGTCATTCAATGCATTATTGTGAGATATTCAATTTAAGTTCAAATTGCCTTTTTAACATCTCATCTTTCTCTTATTTGGAGAGGAATTTTGTCCTATGTATTTTTCTCCTAAGAGTTTATGCTTATGCTTTTAATATGACCAAAGTTATTGAACCCCAATTTTCTCTTATGGCCATTCCCAACATCTCACTTAAGCGGGAGCGACAGTGTTAATTTTCAACATGATTTTTCAACCTTCCAACTAATATTAGTTATAAACTCACATATACTAGTTATAAACTCACATATTTCACTCGAAATCAAGTGATGGAATGGGATTCATATACCTACAAATTACAAGCAACATGCATTAGCATTACAAAGAGTGGGGATAGGATGATATGGGACGACATTCTTAAGAAAAAACAACCAATGGTAAGAGAAATATATCAGAATTTCACAAGAGAACAAAAGAATCACTATCTAAAAATGGTTCAATGTAGCTTGGAATACCACAGAAACTCAAGTGTTTTTGTTGGTTGTCCATTCATGGTCGAATCTTCACATGGGATCAACTTCAACATCTGGGTTACAATGGTCCCAATATATGTCACATGTGTAGAATGGAAGCTGAGAACACAAATCATCTGCTATTAAAATGCCCCTTTGCTAGGGCGGTATGGGATGGAGTGCTAGATGCTCTAAACATTGGCATCGTGAAGGTGCTTATATCACTGGAAACTTATATGGGACATTGGTTCAAAAACCAAACTTCGCATCATTTCCTTCCTTTCTTCATTATCTGGACTATATGGCAGTTTAGAAACTCTAAAATTTTTGACATGAAAGAGCGAGTGGAAGGAAGCTACACTACAAAATGTGGCATACTACGAAGAATGTGGAATTAGAATTAAAAACTCTCATAAAAGAGAGCCGAAATACAAGAATATTAGGAGGATTTTTCCATTTGTTTTTTCGATAGGGGCTTCCAACATAAGAAGTGTGGTTGTGGAGAATACATCATCATAGGCACTGGACACTAGTATCACCATTGGTGGGAGGGGATACTGGGACAAATAGCAGGGTTGAGATCATTACATTATGGGACGTCCTTTTATTGACAAAATAGTTGGATCTAGATCACCGGCAAATTTATGGGGACAAAACTACATATTTTGATTCCTTTCGCAAAGTGGCCTACATAACTTTCATCCGTCGAAGGTGCGCTCCACGACCATAACTTTGGCTTATTATTCGGTCAATGATTAGGACGTCTCCTCTTTTACAACAATTTATTTCGTCGACATGCAAGCGTTGGGATCGACTCGAAATCACTAAATCTCTTCTCTCACATATTTTGTGGCAGAATGCGGGGAACTGGCTGCTTCAATTCGAGTGAAATTTGTTGAGATGGATACGAATATGGATTTGGATTGATTCGGCTCCATGTCCAGGTAAACAGTGGGCGTTTTTATCTTGTCATCTGACTTTCCAAATACAAACCGACGGAGATTTCAATTTGCGGTGGCGAACGTTGAAAATTGAACATTAATCATCATTTTTTTTCCATTTGACACATTAACAATATAAATTAAATATGTCTTAAGGATTTGTGTATTATTTAACCGCAAGAAATATCAACCATTTTACAGGAAGGATTTTACATCATGTGACGTTGTTGTGCGTTCAGCCAGCTTATTGCCGTTGACCTTTGAAACAAAAAGACAATTTACTTAATTCCATGGCATTGCAATCAACGTTTGGTAATTCACTGTATGTGAACGAAATTAGGTCATAGCAATCTCACACAGTTGACATTTTAAAAACAAGCACGTTGAGCATTTCATGTTACTGTGTTAATAAGTTAGTCGTTCACAGTGAAGTACACACTGGAATTACTGGAAAAGAGCCTTTTTTAATAAAAAGAGTCAAACTATTGTTGGTAGATCAAATTTGTTAAACACTGCAATCATTATTAAATAAACAAGAGATGGGCAAGCCTAAATAACAAAGATTTCCACCCACTGTTGTGTTCAATCCAAAACCAAAGGGAAACAGGGGATCATAGTGATTGTCCCCCACATTCATAGGCAGCTGATCAACACTCTTGAACCATGTCCTTGGAAGTTTCCCATGGAAGCCGTAATCTCCGAAAATCACATCTGTCACACCTTGGCCCTCAGTGCCAGGAAGCCACGCCGCAACAAAAGCATCCATCAATCGAAGATAAGGTGTAATAACAAGTGGCCTTCCAGATATCAAGATTACAAGGCATTTCACTGAGCCACATACATTCTTAATGGTGTCACCTCCGCCCAAGGGAATGGTTAAATTAAGATTATCCCCTGCCGTTTCTGCATAAGGTGCCTCACCCACAACCACAATGGCATATGAAAACCCTTGTCGTTTGACATATTCTGCATCTGGATTTTCCTTATAAACGACCTTTGTAAAGGGGCTAACGGCAGATTTGATTGCTTCGAGAATTGTAGTTCCTGCACGACAAAAAAAATGGAGTCAATAAAGGTCAACTGAATCACTGGATCTTATTGTGCTAATCTATAATAAATGGTAACAGATCTAACGTAAATCTAATACAAATTGGCACTTACCTTTGGTTGTGTTTCCATTTCCACTTGATCCTTGCCATTTTATGGTCCATCCACCACACTGATAACCCAGGTTGTTAGGATGAGTCCCTGCAACAAGAATCTTGCGAGCATTCTTATCCAAAGGAAGCAAAGGCTTGCGGTCTGACTTTCCATTTTTCAACAAGACCAGAGATTTCCTAACAGCTTCTCTTGCTAACTCCCTGTGCGCCTGTTATTGCAAAAATAACTGTTAAATGGCATGAAAACAGTGCATTGCAAGGCAAGTTCCAAATTCCTACCAGCGTTGTCCATATGAAAGCTGTACAATATTGTTATTAAAAGTTTTATTCTTGAATTCTTATATCCATTATAGCCTAGATTTTGTTGAAGTTTGAGTAGAAAAAGTTTAGAAAACCAAAATTCAACAGAATAGAACACATGCGGTCTGTTGCTATGGAAGATATGGCTTTACTGACAGGTAAAATGCTGGGATCTATTTATGAGAAAAACACTATAGACAAATATATAACAACAGTGGTCTTAATAATTTATCATGGTAAACTGCCAATGACACACTTCACCTTGCTTCCAAGTTGGTTGGCTAGGCTCGAATTGGCCATAGGATGTTCAAACAGTCCCATGGTGAATTTTACTCTCAGAATTCTTCGAACTGCATCATTTATTCTGGCCATTGAGATCAAACCACTTTTGACTTGTGAAGTCAGATTGCCAATAAAGTCCGTGAAATTGTAGGGAACCATCACCTAGAGAAAGTTAGATTGCCAATAGAGAAAGTCAGGCGTGAATCTCATAGGAATCTTATTTCATAGGGTATCATAGGTATGCAGCAGTATTAAATGAGGAATACTGAAAATTCAGAAATGCTATCTAGAATGGGAGACAAATATGCTACCATGTCAATCCCTGCACCGACACCATCACAGACTGACAAATAGTAATTAGCTCCAGGTGGGCTAGTTATTCTGTCGATACCTTGCCAATCTGAAATAACAAAGCCCTGTGACCAATCAAAGAAGGCATGCGAGGAAAAATAAGTTGAATGTTTTATAGAACAAAATTTTTTTAAAAGGTTCTACACAAAATCAAGGCCGATCACAATTATAAAAATACACAGTAATAATACCTTGAAGCCAAGTTGCTTCTTTAGAACATGAGAAATGAGATATCGGTTAGCGTGCATCTTCACTCCAATCCAACTGGAATAGGAAATCATAATCGTGGAGACCCCTTTAGCAATGGCATCAAAATATGGGGCCATATGAATTTCTGATAATCCTTCATAACTGATAACAGTGTTATTCTCATTGATACCATTGGTTGTTCCACCATCACCCACAAAGTGCTTAGCACAAGCTACAGTATTTGACCTGACAGACATCAATAGATTAACTGATTGATCAAAGAAATGCATTTTCTATGGGCAAAGCCAAATGAATAAAACACGAGGTTTGTAACTTACTGTCCAGCTACAAAAGGAATCCCCCTTTTATATTTGGCCGGAGGCCGTCCCTGCAGACCCCAGATAATCTGTGTCATGGTCTTGACAACTGTTGTATCCTCGCTATAGCTCTCATAGCAGCGTCCCCATCGGGGATCTCTGCAAACCTGGTCATGTCAAACAAAATACTCTAAGCAATCCAAACTTCACTTTCATTTTGAATAAACTTTCATCGAGCACACTCAATGCAAGACTCTTACAGAAACACATGGAGCAAATGTGTATGGAATGCCAGTAGCTCTAATTTCTAGAGCTGTGGCAGCTCCAATTCTTCTGGCCAGATAAGGATCTCTGCATCAATAAGACATTCATTGAAGTTGCAAGTAAACTTCTTAAATTATGATTAAGAGAGCAAATCAGACATGGCTTTTTTAGTAAATGTAGTTGTAATTTGACAATAACCTTTGTTGCATACTGTAATTATGCCAACGGTTATACCAATCAATGGATGACTCATTGTATGCAAGCTCAAGATTTATTGATCACTTTGACCACTGTGGACTTTCCACTATCATACAAAATATGACAAAGTTCATCAAACAATTGTATTGGAAAACTAAATATCATTTGAAATTAAGGGTCGTCACTCATGTTTATCACTTAAATTCCGACCCTGCCTTTTAATCATCCTATTTCACTTACTCAAAATTTTCTTCATAGCTTGAGCTAGGTGATTCTAAGCAATTTTCAATTGGTTTCCTCCTAAAAGTTTAATCATGGCAATCCAGCTGATCCTCGGCAATTTCCAAATAATTTCTACCTATGGGATGAAGGTTGATGCTCATTATTTCATCTATGGGATGAAGGTTGATGCCCATTATTTCATCTATGAAGAAAGTCAATGCCAACCCATACAAGTGGGGATTTGCTTCCTAAATAGCAGGAGGCTTCAAGATCTAGTACTATCTAGAGATGAAGGATTTTTATACCATCTTGCTAACCACTGCATTGCTATGACCAGAAAAGAGAAGAGTTGATACTCTACTCGCCTGGTAGCTCCAAGCCCAACATTGTGAGGGAAGATGGTAGCCCCATAGACATTGTTGTGGCCATGCACAGCATCAATGCCATAAATCATAGGGATTTGAAGACGAGTAGACATGGCAGCCTTCTGGATCCCGTCCACCATGTTGATCCATGTAGCTGCAGATGCCTTAGGTGCAGGAACGCTCCCTCCACTAACCACACTTCCTGCACGACAACAATATCATCTTACCATCAACAACAAACCAAGATCATGTTAACCTTGCACCTTAATGTTTCAATTATAATCTCGAATAGAATTGAAATGAAATGGAAAAGGAGAAATTATTTGAGATGAGTGAATTAATGCATTGTGTATTACCAATGTAGTATTTTTTCATAACATCTGCAGTGGCGTTTTCTCTTTCAATCTGAGTCATCTGTCCAATCTTCTCTGCCAGAGTCATCTGCGCCAGCAAGTCCTCCACACGAGCATTGATGGGTTGAGATGGGTCCTTGTATACAACATCATACTTACTGGCCTCGGCACATCCGCACAAAACCACAGCAAACAGCAACAAACACCATACTGAACCCATTCTGTTCGCCATCAACGAAGAAGATATCTCCACTCCTATCTGCTGAGATGAAGAAAGGCCAGCTGAGCTTAAAAAGAGAAGAAACGAAGGATAAGTATAAGTTGCGTGTCAACAATGTGGAATATTATTATTGATAAATTTAGTAAAAGTGTTTTCAAACATTTAATTTATTGATGAGGGGAAAAATATATTATATAAAGAGGTGAGAGGCATAACAAATGTATAATATTTTTAGCCTTATCTTATCTTACCATGTGTGCCTTTGATCAATAACTCAAGCATAATCATTTTGACACAAGTATAATCATTTTGACAAGGTTGTGAGAAGATCTATTTATTTATGGAATACAACATTTAACTTTATTATTTTAAAAATAATATATTTTCTAATAATTTTTTTTTGGAAAATTATCTAATAAATAATTTTATTCATTTTGGAAAATTATTTAATAAATAAGTCTTAAGATTATAAGGTTAAAGAGTATTATAATATATATGATGAAATTAGCTCATGAGGTGTAGAATAGGCGGTGATACGGTGTATTGTTAAGACTCTCCATAGCATGAAGGTTATTGGTTCAAAATTCTGTGGGAACAAATCCAACCATGTTAAAGGCTGGTGTGGCCTAGGTTGGGGGCGATCCCGGGTGATTTTGATGGCTTAAATGCCCCTGCGCGACCATTTCTCAAGCCAAAGGCTAAGTGTGCAATCATCTAAGGCCTCACACAACTTGGGTACTTATATATATATATGGTGAAATTGACTTTTAACTTGTTGTACACAACATTCTAAGAAAAAGAGTATTTCATATTCAACCTTGTTGGTGCATGTGTAAACCGAGGTTCGAGAATTGGCCGCAAAAAAACCTCTTAGACACCAACATATTCAACAATCGTGAGCACGTGAGGTCTCACCCAATGCACCGAGATGGAATTGTAAGAACCTTTATAGGTTTTGGATTAAAGGGGAGACTGAGACAATCTGACTTAGACTATTTCCTTCGACCACTAAGATTCAAAATACAACACAAATATAACCAATTACATGGTAAAAATGCCCATATTCGCTGCAATGCAATATACTATGCCAAAGAAATTCAGAGGCATACACCAAAAGCAATACATTTCAAAATCATTTATTAGCATTCCATTACATAGACATAGGCACAAATAACAATATTTCAGAGAAACCATCCAATTTAGATTTTATTCATCATAGCAAGATCTTCATTACACAACATGTAGATCCTTCATCTTCGAGTCTACGACAATACATTTTTTCATACATGCATCCTCTCTTTCTCATCAGTCTTTCGTCCTCTCTTATAAATTATAATTACAAATCACCCCTTCCCTCAAAAGAATAACAATCTTTATTCTCAACATCCATAACAACTTCTACAATAGCCTATAAATAACGACAATAAATACTCTTATGTTACAACTTGATTGGTTGAAACCCCCTAAATAGCTTTCTACTAATGACATGGATTTGCACTTAACAAACAAAGATCAACAACTAACTTTGTTAGGAGGATCTAACAATGTTTCGAAAGGTTGTAACTAACTACTTAGCAATTGATTTTGTTGTTTCCATTGTAGTCCTTCCTAACTTTGTTGCTTATATGTGTAGTATCCCTACTTACCACTACATTGCGCATGGTGTTTGTCATTCTTTGTAGTATGTGGTATCCTACACAATTTGTCCATACTTGACCAAAATTCCAACACTTTGCAAAACTTTTCTTTTGGTTACCCTCTGCTCTAACAAACCCTCTTAGTGTCACAAAGATGATAGACTCCTACATCCAGCTGTGGTGTTTTCAAATTTGTCTAATGCCCAATTTTGCTATGTAACTTGTGGGAGTCTGTGATTATTTTAGCATATATTTATATATAAGTTAGAAGAATAAAACTATTTTTAGTTGTTTAAATCTTTTTAATTTATATTTAAAGAAAAAATTGAGTTGAGATGTAAATTTTATACTTGTTCTTTAATGTTCAAAATAAAGTTGATATATAACATTTAAAAAATATTAATAACAAAAAAAAAATTCAATGTTATTTTAAATAAAATATATATATATATTTTTTGTAAGCTACGGTGTTGCTCTTTTTTCTATTACTTCAAATCAAAATAAACATTATGAGTAAGGTTGCCTTCAACTCGCCCTCTTGGGGAAACCGAGTATTTAAGCCACCTAAAGTTCTTAATAGCCGACCAAAAATAGAAGATCCATAGTCTGATTATCCAGGCTAAATACACTAAACAGTCTTTCAGGTTTCTAAATCTACTTGCATGCATATAACGATTTTCCTCTTCTAAAACTTGAAACAAACTGAAATTATCTATACTATGCAGTTTCATCAAAATTAATGCATATCTATATTTAGTCTGCTTCTGCCTCTAGTCGCTGGGTAGTCTCCTTGTTTGCATTCTGATGTCCTTCCCTTATCATTTGCTGAATCTCCTCAAGCTTCTTTTCTTGCATCTCCAATGTAATCTGAATAATTCTCAGCTCCCTCCTTAGGTTGGGGACTCCTTGTGCCAGTTCTACCATCTCTGTTGCAGCTTGCTCCAAAGCTTTAGCCAGCAATCTTTTCATCACCCAATAGATGTGTAAGGACTGTTTAAATAGAGACATTCTACCCCTAGTGTTGCCAGGGTCGTGGAGTAAGAACTCCCAATCCTCCATCTCTGAGTCGGACTGAGCTTGAAGGGCGTCTTCCTCCATATTCTGGATAATTCTCCGAATTCTTGGGTTCGTGTTCTGATTATACGCCTTCTCTGCTTGTTGAATTTTCTTATCCAACGACCGGCTTGTCTTTTTGCCCGGTCTTCCTCTCTGCCCTTGTCGTCCTCCCCTTTCTCCTCGGTACCTGCTCACTCCTCTGCCTCTCCTACTGCTCGGTTCCAGCCCGCTTCCCGCACCTATTCTTCCCCTCTGTCTGCCGCTCTGCCTTACCTTTCCCCCCCACTGTCCTAGTTGCTCGTCACTGGTTTGCTGGGTATCCCAGCCTTCTACATTTCTGCTTCGCTCCTTACCCTGCCTGCATTGATCTTGCCAGTCCTCTTCATCCTCAGAATCATCGTATATTTCATATATCTCCTCAACTGTCTCTTCCTTCGCTACTGTCTTGCCTTTTCTGTCGCTGTCTCTGCATTCCATGGCTTCCAGTTCCTCTACTGCCCTTGCTCTCTTCCTGGTTTCCATAGCGGCCTCAGTGAGTTTTCGGCGTGACTTCGCTCTGTACCAGTTCTCCACCACCTTTCCTCTCCTCACTCTCTGAGTTCCTAAACAGTTTCCTCGTTGTCGATTCCTTTGCTGTCGCCCGTTTATAATCTTCCTTGCTCTAATCCGCTTACCTGTCAACTTGGCCTTCCGCTGCCACCTGTTTCTTTGCCCTCTGCCTTTCCTATCAATTATCCGTCTTCCCTCATTTCCATTTATGGATTCTGACATACCTCTTTTTCCTCCTCTCCGATCACTTGCGTTTATTATATTGCTATGTGGTGGTTGCTTCTTACCTGTCATCGCACACTTCTACTGTACTACAGCATGCCTGTCCATTATATCATTTCCCCGCCTTGTCTGACATTCATTAAATTTCTGGGCTTGACGATCCATCTCACTTGTCTGTCGCACGAATGCTATGATTCTCGTTTGCTGCTTGCTCATTATTTTCATTTGTTGCTTGTTCATGGTCATAATTAATAATACCGGCCAATTCCTCCCATTCTCTGTTTGGCCGCAACGTTCTCCACTGATTGTCTATCTTGCCGTTTCGACCCTTGCAACCCCAATTCGCAAGGAAATCGGTCGCCCGGTTTCCATTTGTTTTCACATGATTAAAGATTTTATAGTCAATTCTTTTTAGAAGATCCGCCATTTCTTGAACAATCCCTGCCGTTCGCCAGCTATTGGTGACCTGCTCCCAGTTCTTCCCGTTATTAAGTTTCTTTAGGATTTCAATTGCTATCTGAGAGTCTCCTTCTATTTCCAGGTTTCTATAGCCATTTCGAATCGCAATTCTCAAACCTTGGTGAATCGCCCATAATTCGGCCTCATTATTTGTCATCTCCCTGCCCCACTCTGCATAGATCCATCTGGTGTTTCTCTGACTGTCTCGGAAGATTCCTCCGAATCCGGCATTACCTGGGTTCCCCTTCGATGCCCCGTCAAAGTTTAACTTCGTAAAATTGTCTTTGGGGTATGCAAACTTGTCATAGCTTTGAGGTCTCGTACTAAGTCTATCAATTTTTTTGTTATGCACCATTTCATATTTCAAATTTAGGTTCTTTAGAATTTGTTCCTCTCCCTGATCTGCTTTCCAATCATCCGCATCCCATTTCTCTACCAGAATTGATTCTCTAGTTAAGTTCACTACTCTGTTCCATATTGTTTCTGTGTTTTTAGATTTGTCTTGGAATACTCTGCGGTTCCTTTCTTTCCATACCATCCAAATCACAAAACCCGCAATGAGATCCCAAGCCTTTCAGACTACTTTACATTGAAATTTTTCTTTCTGCCAATGAAAAATTACTTCATTTGTTTCTCTCTGGGACCTCTCAGGTTTCTGGAATAGTTTTCTGGTTTCCATCCATAGCTTCCTGGCATATACACACTTGATTAACAGATGATCTTGAGTTTCCGCTTCCTTATTGCACAGATAACATTTTGAAGGCCCATTGAAACCTTTCTTTTGAAGTTTATCCCACGTCAGGATCTTGTCCTTAGCTACTAGCCATGCGAATAAGGTAATTTTCGGCCACCAGTTTTTACCCCAGATGACCTTCCAGTCATGGTTTTCTTCATTGGTTCCCTGTTGGTCTGCCAGATAGTATGTCTCCTTGACCGTGAAGGATCCTTTCATTGACTTCCCCCATCTGAGGATATCCCTACCCGTTCGAGCTTTTACTTTCCTGGACTCTACCTCTTCCATGAACGCTTCTTGTTGCTCTTGATCTATCTCGATGCCCCATTCCTCTGGTGTTGTCCATTTCCGCCATATTCCATCCAATTCATCTTCTTTCCAATAATCTTTGACGTATATATGGTTGTCTCCTATTTTTTCCTGTATGTTTTGGATTTTTTGTATTCTGCTCATTTTCCCCCTTTGTTGCCATTTCTCGTCACAGAATTTGGCCTCCCCTCCTCCTCGAATTTCCCAGAAAGCGTTCTTTTCTACTATATCTCGATTTTGACGGGCTAGATCCCAGATTGCGGAGCCTTTCGAGGTTTCCTGCATCCGGTAAATATCCTTCGTAGTGTCTGGCATATTGTACTTGTGCCTCCATTGTTGCTTCCATAGGTCATTGCCCCCTCTTAGCCATCGCCACCAAAGTTTTGCACCGAGAACCTTGTTGAGTTTATCCGGATTGCGCAGACCCAAGCCTCCTTTTCGTCAGGTGTTTCCATGATACTAAGGCCCACTTCTTCTGTTGTGTCGAACCTCCCCAAATGAACTTCCTCAGGATTTCTCTAATCTTGGTGCAAACCCCTTGAGGTACTGCCATAATCGATAGCGAATATATAGGGATTGCCTGCAACACTAATTTCACTAAAACAATCCTTCCAACAATATTTAAAGTTCTGAAGGCCCAGTTAGCCACTCTGTTTTTTAATTTCTCTAAGACTCCTTGCCAATTTTTATGTCTTTTAGAGTTGAAATCCAGTACGTTTCCCAAGTATTTCGTTGGGAGTTCCCCTTGCTTAAAACCTAGCATCCTGGTCAAGTGGATTTCGACTGACTCCATGGTATTGAATATAAAGGTGCAAGATTTTTCCTTATTGATTTCCATCCCAGATGCTTCCGCAAATAAGTCCAAAACCTTCTTCAGATTTCTCACTTCTTTTACGGTTGGCTCCCCAAATAACATGATATCATCAACGAATTGCTGATGGGTTATCAGCAATTCATTACCCCATAGTCTTAGCCCTTTGATTTTATTTGCTGCTCTTTCTTTTTTAAGATACCTGCCCAGACCCTCTGCTGCTAAAATAAATAGGAAAGGAGATAGGGGATCACCTTGTCTTATTCCTCTAGATGCCTTAAAGGTTTTCGAGGGAGTTCCATTGACTAATATTGAAAAGTTTGGAGTTGATATAAGACTGTAAACCCACTTTATCCACCTATTACCAAAACCGAAACTTCCCAAAATTTCTTCCAAGTATTGCCAATTTACTCTATCATAAGTTTTCGACAAGTCCAATTTAACCATCATTCCTTTTTTCTTCTTTGCCTTCAGTGAATGAATTACTTCTTGAGTAACCACTAGACCATCTAGAATTTGTCTACCTTCTACGAAACCAGTTTGTTCAAGGGATATTAAACTGTCTAACAGGGGTTTCAGTCTTTTGGCCATCAGTGATGCAATTATTTTGTAAATAACATTACATAGGGCAATGGGTCTAAATCCCTTAGCATCCTCTGAATTTCCGTTTTTAGGAATCAAAGTGAAAAATGTGGAGTTAATGGCTGGCCATACCTTTTGATTTATACGAGATTCTTCTATCAGGTCCAGAATCTCCTTTCCCATAAAGTGCCAGCCCGCTTGATAGAAATCAACCGTAAAGCCGTCCGGTCCTGGCGCTGTGCCCTTCTTCATGCTCATCACCACTTCCTCCACCTCTTCCAAACTAGCTGCTCTCATTAGGGCTCTATTCTGGTCTTCAGTTACAACCCTGGGAATGGCCATGCAAACTTCCTTTATAGCTTCAGATCTGTCCATGTGAGGTTCAGTCAATATTCCTTTGTGGTATTCCATCAACACTTTTTCAATTCCCTCCTGATCAACAATCCTCTCTCCACTCTCGTTCTTGATAGAAAGTATCATGTTCCTTTGCCTGTGTTGTATCATTGCTTGATGAAAAAATCTAGTGTTCCTTTCCCCCTCCCTAAGCCACTTTATTCTAGATTTCTATCTCCATAAAACTTCTTCCTGCTTTCTCCTCTCCTCCAGTTTTCCTAGAATTATCCCTTCTTTTCTGCAGCTTTCCTCCAAGGAAAATTTTAAGGATGGAAAATTTTCTTGAAGTTTAAAACATTGGCGAATCTCACTAATCCCTAATATGCAAATTATAAATGTTTATTGATATATTTGTAAAATTAATCAAATTTATAATTATTTTATATATAGTCTCTCTATAATGTTGGCGATTTTTAAGGTAAAATAATTTTATATTCTAAAATTTGGGCGAATTGTCTTTTATAAAATTGGAAATTGGCGAATCTTTTTTGTGGAAAAATCATGGAAAATTAGCCCACTGGGCAAACATTAGCCCCTAAAATTTTCCATGCTTTCCTCTGTTCTCCCTTCATTTATTATCCTTTGTTGCAAAGCTTCCATTTCTTCTTCCAGCTTCTGTTTTTCCTCCATGATGTTTCCAAATTCTTCCTTGTTCCATTTCTTTATCCTTCCTTTTAGCTCCTTAAGTTTAAGTTGGAAGGTATGCATTTTTCCCCTTCCCTGTACTGTGCTTTGCGTCCACCATTCTTCCATTTTTTTGATAAATTCCGGGTCTCTAAGCCAGAAGGCTTCAAATCTGAAGGGCTTCTTGCCAAGATTATTCTTAATATCCACTTCCAGTCTAATTGGCCAGTGATCTGAGCCAAGAGATGGCATGATCTTTGCTTCTATGAATACATCTTTGTTCATAATTGTTTCTGATACTAAGAACCGATCTAATCTGGATTCTATCTGATTCCTTCCCCCTCTCCTATTATTCCATGTATAGACTCCGTTGATAGTTGGTAAATCAACCAGCCTCAGACCATCTATCATGTCATTGAACATTTCCATATATTGGTCTGTTTTCCTTATACCTCCCTTTTTCTCTTTTAGGGACCGGATTAAATTGAAATCTCCTCCTACAATCCATGCTGTCTCCGGATGTAATCTTCGAGTTGCTTGCATATTTTTAATGAAATTTTCTCTGTCTCCCGGAGTATGAGGACCATACACCCTTGAGATGATGTCCCTTTCCTTCGTCCCCTCTATTCTTCCTGTGCCTGTAAGGATTCTGGTCATGCTGGTCCAGCTCTCAAAAATTATCTCGTTTGGGTTCCACAATATTGCAATGCCTCCCGCTGATCCGATTGCATCTTGTCCCATGACTTCATATTGGAGTTTACTGTTTTTTATTATTCCTTCCATATGCTGCATGGTGATCTTTGTCCCTTGTAGGATCATAATACTTGGTCTATCTTTTTTAAGTTTCTCTTTCATATATCTCTGCTTACCCTTACTATTCAGACCCCTAATATTCCAACTGATAATAATCATTTTAAACTCTTGGAGGAGTGGAAAATTACCTCTGACAGAGGTATCACTTTACCTGAGTTTATCAATACTTCGCCAACTGTTTGGATCGTTTCATTCATTGTTTTCCTCCCTCTTTTCCTGCTGCTTTTTCCAGCCCCGCCTATTCCCATCTGACCTCTTTCCTGTTCTCCTGATGTGGTATCCTGTTTATCCATATTCTCCCCATTTCTTTCTTTATATTTTTGAAATGCCTCCTTATATAATTGTTTTTGACTGTCTGGTATGAATCTTTCGTCCAAGTTTTTCCATTCCTGAATTAATTGTCTCATAATTCTTTCTTCCTCTGCCTCGTTTTCCTTCTGGCTTTCCGTCTCCATTTGGGTTTGGTTAGTTAGTATTTCTATCTTTTCAGCTGTTTCCCCTTCATTCATTACTCTTGCTCCTGTGTCTTTTTCTCTGGTTTCCTTGATTATTTCCATGGGTTCATTCTCTGGATCTTCTTCCTCTACCACTTTGTCCTCACCCTCTTCACTATTTTCCTGGAGGATTTTGAACTTGTTCTGACTTTCAATGCTCAGTGATTTCATTTGTGTCTGCGCTCTTAGTCCTTCTTTACCTGCTTTCTTCTTTCTGGTAACCTGTTGGAAACCCTTGTCTATCTCCTCGGTTCTCTCTGCTTCCCTTTGCTGTTCTTCTTTTTTCCTTATGTATTCTTCCTCCTTGTTTAAAGGGCATTGTCTATATAGGTGACCATACTCATGAAATCTTCTGCATCTAAAGGGGATATGCTCATAATCTAATGGCTGTTGCCATACTTCATCGTGGTATTCCAGTTCTATGTATTCCGACAGAGGTTCAGCTATATTCATGTATACACACAATCTTGCATAAGATGTATAATTTCCTTTTTTCGTTGCTTCCGCTACCTTGACAAAAGCACCAATCGTGTTACCTATCCCCTCCATAATCTCAGGATCCCAAAATTCCACTGGTAATCCAAACAATCTGACCCAGATTGGGGCTTCCAGCATCTTTTCATTATCAGGTTTATATCTTTCTTCCCAGTACTTCATGAACAGTCCTGCGTTGTTCATGAAATATGGCCCTTCCTCAAAAACCCTTTCTTTATCCCCCAGATTCGCAAATATGGCTGTAAAAAACCCTTTTGATCCTAGTTTCAGCTCAATGTACCCTTTTGGCCTCCACCTTTGGTAAATCCACCTGTATAGTTCTTTTTCAGTAGGCCAATACCCTACGAACTTGCAGATCAGTGCATGATCTTTCATGTAGCTGTTGTACTCCTCCAGCTTGTTGTTGGGTATTACGTATCTGGGTTTTTTCTGAGCCCTAGGTAAGCACTTTCCTTCAGTCTTCATTTGCCACAGATTGCCCATCACTGGTGCTTCTTTATTATTCTCCCTGGCCTCGTTCTGGTTGCCGTTGCCGCTTGCCTCTCCTGCAACGATATTCTTATAGGAGGGGATCTCTCCCCTCCCTTGCCGATTTTCCATTTTTGCCCTCAGCACGAACTGAGTTAAAAGCTTCCGCTCCTGTGCGAGGGTTTCTTGCTGACTCTTTCGCTCCACTCCGGCTTCCCTTGATATTTTCCCCTGCGCTCGTTTCTTCTAGCCCTCCCTGCTATTCCACCTGCAAACCCTAGCCCGCTGATCGTCTAGTCTCCATTCGCAGTACCGTCGAGAAACTATCAGTTTCAATCCCTATTTTCGCATTTTAAATAAAATATTTTGACATGAGTTGAAAATCTTATTTTCTCTTTGGTTTACTAGTAGGTGGAAAAATATTAACATGAGACGATTTGGATTGGTGAGGATTGCAAGGGTAGTATTTTCGTCCCATTTGTCATGTGGAGGGGGAAATACATACACATCTCCTTAATACCTATTCATTTGTTGCTATTTTATGGAATGAAGGGGCAGATACTTTCATGCAAATGGATCAAATCATAACTAGCTTAAAAGACACCATTGAAATTTGGAATCAAGCTACTTATTCTGATCTAGTTTTGAACCACACATGGCAACTCTTTTCAAGGTTTTTGCTTTGGGAGGTTTGGAAGGAAAGGAACTAATAAATATTCAAAATGAGCACACAAATGTAGGAAACTTTTTGGGGAAAATTAAGCAAAGCATGAAGGAAACTATTTTGATTACTCCATGATCATAAAAGTATTATCAATGCAATAAGCACGATACAATCATAATTAAATAATTTGAGCTTCAATCTAGAGATTCTTTATAGATTCTTTAATTGACTCCACATGAGAATTAGGTCAAGATAGAATCTGTAGAGGAAGAAGCAAGACTAGAGTGAGGGTTCATCCTAGATAATAAAAATTAAGGAAGCAATAAGACCATGGGTTTTATGCACTAGAAATATGAGGACCAGAGACACCAAGCATTAAAAAACAATGGATATGTATTGGAGAACCAAAACTATCAGTGGTAAGGTGTTATTGGAGATAAGGGAGACATATTAGGAGATTCCACTTCAATTGGATAACTTGTAGCTTTAGATCAAGGTGGTAGATTAAAAAACAATGGATATGTATTGGAGAACCAAAACTATCAGTGGTAAGGTGTTATTGGAGATAAGGGAGACATATTAGGAGATTCCACTTCAATTGGATAAGTTGTAGCTTTACATCAAGGTGGTAGATTACAAGGTTTCAACTCTTTCGAAGAGGAAAATATGTTTGGAGTTTATAGACTCTGAAGATGCTCATGAATAGGATAGCTATGATTCCAATAATACACCCTTTGCATACTTTCTAGTATGTTATGGTGACAACAATTTTTGTTATTTTACTATAGTTGCAATAGGACCTTTGTTGCTTTCTCTCAAATTAGCATTAGTTTCAACGATTTGTTTTATTATAGGAATATTTCTTTATGTATGACATTTGGACTAGTTGTTCATCTCAGATAAAATGAAGAAAGGACCTTTTACTCCATTGGTTTGGTTTCTCTAGTGACATACCAATAGCCTTAGTTTATATCATTTTTCTTTGATTAATATAAAATATTACATTGACTAACTTACCAGAAAATTCTCTCTCTCTTTACATTGACTAAAATTTATTTCTCATAATATTTGTTTTTGCAATTGAATAACTTATGAATAAGGTAATTAAATTTACTTTTAGCCTTTTTACTTTAAATTCTTTTGATAATTTTACTAATTGAATATGAATGTGAGATTTGGAGATGTATTTGTTTTGAAATTTACTAAATTTAAAAATATTTTATAATAAATAACCTTTTATATTCATATTGAAATTAAAAATAATGTTATTTGAACATACGTTAACCTTACTTTTATAGTAAATAAATAGAATTAATTGATTTATTTTGACATATTTGATAAAAAAAAGTTGGTTTAAGTGAAAATTGATAAGTTATTCAATATAAAATTGGCATCATAACATATTATATAAAGACTCACATAATATTTATTAAAATAGTGATAATAACAAAAAAAAAATAGAATATTAACATTATAATTTCCGGAAAATTATATAAATTTATTAACTATTTGTAAGTGATTTGGATTGGATCACTATATTATTTGTCACTTATCTTAATGCTTTCAGAATAAAAAATGGAGGAGATAGCTCACGAGACCATTTTTACCGATAGGTCATAGTTTGACAACTTGGGGTCTAAAACATTTCAGAAGTAATTTGAGGCATCAAATAGCTTTTTTTGAGGGTAAAACATTGTTTCATAAATATGCATCCCCTAGTGCTATTCCAGACACAAATACCTTTACAATGGTGTAAGAATCACCTCAATTACAGTCTACATGAAAAATTTATGCCACCTGGAAGTTGACCTTCTTGTTTTGAGCACCATGATTCAAGAGGATGCCATGTCAACCCCATAATTCATGGAAAATGGCCTAGCCACATGATCATGATGGAGAATACTATAGAATTGTCGATATTGTAATTATAGTTAAGAGTTTTGAAGGAGTCAAACTTAACCACTAGTAGACTACCAAGCTTGTGTTATAACGAGGCTATTGGGAGGAAAGGGTGTTCCACTCTATTCGAGTGCAATTTGTTCCATATATAAGTAGAGTAGCTAAGAGAGAGAGAGAGAGAGAGAGAGAGAGAGAGGGTTTGAATATTGTATTAGCCCACAGGCCACATGTCTCACTCCTTTGTATTTGCATCCATTTTCATTTAGAGAAAAAGAGAGTGGAGCATCCTCACCTTACAGTAGAGTTTTCTCTCAAAAGGATTTCCTTGGTGATATCTCGTGTTATTGTGGTTTGTAAGTGGTTCCTTTATTTGTGCTATATTTTCTACATAATTATAATTTTCATGCATACACAATAAACAATAGTTAAGAAAGCCAAAAATCTAAGGAGAAATTAACTCTCATAATGTAGATATTGGATTTTCTTATATATTTTAGTAGATATATTGTGAGAAACTATCTAATGGAATAGAAACAAAAATTTATGGATTGTATTAGTAGAAGGGCATGTTTCTTTGGGTATATTGTGGGTTGTTGCAGGGGATCCAAATCGACTAAGCCTAAACTCGTAAATGCCAACCATGGTTGGCAAATCTATCAATAACCCTTAAGATCCCGCAGAGGAGATTTGCATAGATGGAAGAGAAATTCATAGATATAAATTGTAATGTGATCCTCGTCATGGTGGCCCTGACTTATAGGCTTGAGTTATTTAAAAAATATGGAGGTTCTAATGTAAAGGTTGGATCAAAGGGAAAATTGAAAGATTATGAAGGATTGAGGAGTGAATCTAGGAAAGAAACTAAAAAGGAACAACCCAATTCAAGTGTTATGAAACATTGATAATCCTTATTAAAAATGGAAGAGAAGGTTGATATCAAGTCATATCAAGGTGAGATTGACACTTTGAAGTTAAATCACTATTTGTAATAATTAGAAGTTTATTTTAGTGTACATCATGATATAGAGGAAGACTTTTTGTTTTTGTTTGCTCAACTGAAATTAGATGGCCATGCTCTAACCTGGTGGAAAATCCACATGGAGACCTTGAGGATAGAGGGAGATCCTTTAGTGACTAATTAGGAGGGTTTAAAAACTCTCATAAATTCATAGTTTTACCCTATTGGGTATGTGTAGGACTAGTGGATCCATTGACATTACTTTATGCATATATATGAGAAGAGCATACAGGAGTACACAATTTGATCTAGATTGGACCATTATATTATTTTTCATCCATATCAATGCTTTCAGAGTGGAACAATGTGGAGGACTCATTTCACAGGACCATTTTTACCCATGGGACCTAGTTTGGCCAATTGGACTTTGAAACCTTTCAGGAGCTTTTTAAGGCATCAAATGATGTTTTTTGTGGGTAAAACTTTGCCACTTTAGCACCACACTTTTTTTCGTATTCTACACATAGATACCTCTCCAATAGTGCAAGAGTCACGTCAATAGGAGTTTGTATGAAAAATTCATGCCACTCTGAATTTCACCTTCCTATTTTCACCACCATAATTTGAGAGGTTGCCACGTCAAACCCCATTATTCATGGACAAGGGGCTAGCCACATGATTATGATGAAGAATAATATAAAATAGTCCATACTGTAACTTTAGTTAAGAGTTGATATAGTCAAACCTAACCACTCGTAGTCTATTGAGCTGTGTTATAACCAGGCTACTAGAAAGAAAAGGGGTTCCATTCTTTCAAATGCATTTGCTCCATAAATGAGAAAAAATAGCTGAAAGTGTGGAGTAGGAGTATCCTCTCTGCAGACAGAGATGGTCCCTCTAGCCCAAGAGAGTGGGTCTAGCCGCAAACAAGACAATCTAATGTAAATTTCCTTATATTAGAATCGAATAAGAAGGCCTACCTCTTATAACGCTAATCCACTTGATGATGATCCTATTTCCTTGCTACAACTTCCTTTTGTTCCTTTCATTCAAATATCAGAAACAAACATGCAAGAAACAAAAACAAACGTGATAACATAAAATCAAATTTAATTTACTTAAAAGATCAAGGAGATTTAAGCTATCAAATGTAATATTACACATGATATAGGAAATAAACCATTGGTTGTATTAATATAAACTTCAAAGGGAAATACAACCAAAGCCTTGACATTGTAGGTTCCCTTTGGCATGTTCGGGTTCTAGCACCACTATAAGCATCTCATGATTCACCCTCAAAACAATGGAAGTTCAAGGCTTCTTTCCTTTTACTCCAAACCAAACACTATAAGCTTATTCTCCCTTTATACACAAACTAGAAGGCTAAGGTTCTCAATATGGCTCTCAAGGTTTGCAGATTATTTCAGCCCTTTCATTAGCTAGTTGAGGTTGTAAAATGAGGAGTTTACATAGCTTTGATAGAGAGGAAATGGATCCTATTATGGTGGGAGAGGCTTTATCCCTTTTAGTTTGTTCCATTTTAAAGGGGAAAGGAGCCTGAATAGACTCCCCTGACTCTATCTTGCTCAACCATTTACCAGACTTCTGTTCATGAAGCTTCTAGACCTGGGAGCTTCAAAGCTTCGACTCCATTTTTAAAAACTTGCCAAAAGAGGTTTGGCATGCGTCATGAATGTTTGACCAGCGCCGTTCGATGCTAGGCCCAGTGTTAGACTCTGCAAATCGGCATAGGGAAGAAACTGAGTGCTAGTGTTGGTCTTGAAAATTGAGCTCGAAGGAATATTCTTGGGAAATGATGTAAGAGGGAAACGTTCTGCAAATGAAGAGGGATGAAGGGACATGTTCTTCATGGCAAGGAAACATATGAGGGTCACTGTAGAGGTCTTTTAGGATCGAGGAATGGGGAGTACAGGGACAGTGACAAAATGCTGTGTAACAGATGCCCCCTAAAGCATGAAGGTTGAACAAGAGTGAGGGGTGAAATGCTTTACGAGTAGATGCATGGAACCAAAGACAACCATCGGAAAACTTGCAAAGAAGCATAGATACTGTTAGTGTCAGCGTCTTCACATTGCCATCAGTGATCAAAATTACTATTTTTCATTTCATAATAGGAGTCCCATTTTGATGAGGTTGCATTCCATTAGGTCATGGATCTACTGATGGTAGGGTTTATTTCAGTTTTTTCCCTCATGATATGTACTTTTTGACCTCCTTTCATACCTTTCAGTCAATGATTCATGCTCATTTTCAGTTCATTTCATCAATTACATAAGGTTTCAGTCTCATTAGGTCTTAGGGTTTCCACCATGGTCAAAATTCAGTGATTATTGCTAATAATGGCCAGCAAAGACATAAGGAGGACAATAATGATCAGAAAAGTCATAATTTGTTAATTTGTAAGCTTAATGAAGTTCTCACCTCAAAAATAGTTTTGAGGTGAAAACAGAGCATTTGTATGTTATTTTTAAATTTGATGTAATTTTATTGTTCTCATATGTAATGATGGTCTCATGCTGCTCTTGGACATCCGATGATGTTGCCAAAGTACTGCCACTGCAAAAAGTCAAAGAGTTTGAGCATCAGTCCACCTATCAAAACAAAAGACCAAGCATATAAAAAACAGAGTACTGGAAAAAGAAAATAGACATTATGAAAGTGGGTTTTCAACAACAAAAATCAAAAAGTGAAAATCTATATAAAGCCATATCTCTATTGTTCATTTCACTGTGTTAGTGTTGAATTCAAAGTTCCAAAATCAGAGCTAAGAAGTGATTTTTAAGTGTCATTGAGTAAAAGAGTGAAGTCGCTGCATTTTTGGAGAAATTCTAATCGACGCTGTGCTTTTGAGGAGGGCGCTGCATTTCTAGTTTGGCGCTATGCACCTAGCAGTGTTTTCCTTTGTAAAATTTCACAGGCTCTCCGCATCTAGGGAGGCGCTGCGCACCTGTGTGAGGCGCTGTGCATATGCCCAGCCAAGTTCTAAATCGACTAAAACTTTCCCAAACTCTCAAATTCACCTCAAAATCTTCAAATTCTCTCTCTTTCAAGTAAGTATACTTGTCATAGCTTGTGAATCAAGGTTTTGTTTACGAAATTTTGTTGTTGTGTATTCCTAGTATCAAACCCTGGCTTCTAGGGTGAAACCCTAGTTTTCCTCATTTCACAAGTATTATACAAACCCTATCTACTTGCCATTATTCCTTAAACTAAACCCCATTCCCATTTACATATTTCCTAAATCCCATTCCCCTCATACATTTTCCCCATTCCCACTTACACTCTCCCCAAACACTATCCATATCCCTAAACCCTTACTCCCATCCCTAGACTATTCAGACATACATTTTCACACTCTCTCTTCCATACACTCTGCCCATTCCATTCCTTCATTCTGTTTCCACACTATTATCACAAAACAACTATATACAACCATATTTTGCAAACCCAAAGGAGAAAAATGGAAAGAGACAATGATTATGAATATGAGCAAGAGACATTCAGTGACAACTCCAAGGAAAGAAACATACAACAAAGGAAGCCTGATAAAGGAGGAAGAATTATCAGAGAAGAGCCTACTAGTTTGAGGGAGTTACTAGCTTGTCCACTTGCCATTTCTTGCTTTAAACACCAGGAATGCTTTGATTTTTGTGAAATTATAGAAAGATTCAGATTTCATCATGAGTTGGCTAGGCTATTTGTGACTCATTTTCATAGTAATGAAGTAACCCTTGCCGGATTAACATTCACCATATCACTAGCTGTCATCTCAGAGGCTATAGGAATTCCAAATGTGGGTGAGAATTGGTACAAAGGTCAGGATATTGATGAGGAGTACTATGAGCCGTACATCAAGGCTAGATACAAAGACAAAATGAAGAGAGTATTCCCCTTCAAGTTTTTGGAAAAAAGGTATGCTCCATTGCTGAAAATCATTATCAAGTACTTCACTTGTGAAGGTAGGTTCTCCCAGTTGTATGCCTACCACATTATACTTCTCATGCATTTCACTAGAGTAAAGATGATGAATACCCCTTACTTCATGTTTAGAAACATCGAGAAGATGGCACATATTGTACAGAGGAAGCCATACCCCTAGCACTTGAATAGCATTTACCATTACTCTTTGATTAAAATCATTGTTATACATCAGCTGAACCTTCTTAACATGCCATGGGAGACTTTCATTTCTCATGAGATGTTCAAAGACCCACAAATCTTCTCACCAGTACATCATGAAGAAGGTGGACCTTCAAGCCATGAAAAGGCCAAAGAGACTGAAACTGTTGGAGTGCTAGTGTTTTGTAACATATAAGAGGGGTGCTAGGAAACTTTTTACAGCTGCTAGGCAAATGCTATCTCTGCAAGGTATGGAAAGGGTCTTGCCTTCGTCATCAGGCCACAGGAAAATGCTATCTCCACAAGGTGTAGAAGGGGCTTTGCCTTCTTCTTCAGCAAAACAAGTACAAGTTGAGCAGTAAAGCAAAGGAAAAAGTAAGGGCAAGAAAAAGGTGCAAGAAAAGGATCTTAGTGATGCGTAGGAGAGAGATTTCAATCTTGTTAAGCATGAGGAGCCACAACAACATTTTACTCATCATGGAGTTGACATTATTGATTTGGAAGCTCAGGATCCAAAGACATGATTATAAAGGAGCAAGAGACTGCAATACAATCCTTGTCAGATAACTTAGAGAGGGCTATTCTCATCATCAAATATTTAGAGCAAGAAAATAAGCAATTGAGCAACAAGAAATTCCTCATGGAGGTGCAAATGATCAAAGAAAACAGGCAAAAGGCTAGGGAGGCTAATGTGAAGTTGACTTCAATTGATTAAGAGATGGAGAATGATAGGGAGACATGGCTTGAGAGGGTCAACATACACCTTGAGGGGTTGATTGAGAAGGCCAACAGGGACAAGAAGATGTTTCACCACATGGCTTACCATTATTTTACCCAAAACAAAATCTGTAACATAAGGATTAGGAATCTTAAAGCTAGGTTGAGGAAGGCTTTAAAGAGAAAAAAGGAGCAAGATAAGTTGAAGATATTATCTGAAGCCTCAATAGCCCACCAAAGAAACTAATGGTGGTGTCCCATGCCAAATTTGGGCAAGTTTGGATGATTTTTTGTCTTTTTCAAATTTTGAAATTTTGAAAACAGGAAATTGGTCCAGAAGCGCACAGCCACCAGCGATGCAATTTTCCCTGGAGCACTTGTTGGAGGAAAGGTTTATATATTTGGATTCATCATGATGAGAGCATTCATCCCTGAAAGTTTCAGCAATTTTAGAGCAAAATTAGGTCACAAAAAGGTAAACAAACTACCAAAAATGACCTCTCTGCCTCTTTTTGGACACACAGAAGCAGCCTTGGGAGATTTCTGTTTTGAGGGGGGAAATGACCTCCAAATGAAAAAATTCAAGTTGTTCCAGAAACTAGACAGGACGACCTTTCCAATGAGTCATCTGGGGCTAAATTTGGCTAAGGGGAAGGCTTCCAAACGTGGGTGGAAAGTGGCACTGTGCTATTGGCTCATGGCGCTGCGGTTTTGATGAGTTTGCCAGAAAATCAAATTTTTGCCTTCTTTCATTGCAAGATGACTTTCTCTCTCTTCATGGATGATTTTACGATTGTAATTAATGGCTTGGAATGTAAATGTAATAGTGAAATGATCATAGAGCGTAGATTCATCAGTTTGAGGTGGTTTGGGGGTCAATGAATCAGTTTCCATGTTTATAGAGGCAAGTTGTTCCACTGCCTATATTCTTGTTCCCTATTTGGAAATGGTTGTAACAGCTCCTTTTCTCTTGGTTTCAACCCCTGATGGCTAGCATAGGTGGTTTGATTTCTATATTATGTATTTTTTCTATCATTAGCAAAGGTTGGGCTCTCTTGGATGCTTTGAGCTACATTGTACACCTTTATCAGTAGTTTGACAAGGAAATAAACCAGGATTTGTAGCTATTTTTATGGGATACTTGTGGTATGGTGTTTTCACATATTTTTTTCCATTGTTATCAATTTTTCTCAGGTTTTATGTGTGCCACAATCTAATTCATTGCTTCTAGCTGAATGATATCAAGATAAATAGGTAGAATTCATTGTTTGTAGTGCTCTGCCTTGAGAAACCATTCAGTTTTTTATGTTTTCTACTGTTTGAGAAGGATACATGATCTTTGCATGCCCTCCTCAGCTCCTCACTAGTATTAGACCTCTCATCTCACTCAATTTCAAGTGCCAAAGCACCTACCTACCTCGCCCCATAAAACACCCTGCATCCTGACTTGATTTCCCTGACCCAAAACTGCCTGGCTCCATTTGATCCAACAAAAAAACCAACAAAATCAATAAAAAACACTAGAGCTACTATACCTAGCCTAAAATCTATATCTGATTCAGTCATCTTGACTGAGATTGAAAAGGAGAGTGCCCTCTCCCGACCTAGTAGGGCTAGCTACCAGGTTAAGCTTAGTTTGTGGTTATCCTAGGATTGCCTTCTTTCAGCCCGAGGTCAATCTAGGCTCTAACATAGTGGCGACCATACTGGGGAAGAAAATCAGATTATACCCCAGTACTACTAAGAAGTTCTAAACTTCTGGATGATAAGTTTAGAATTCATTGGGCTGAAAAGTGGAAAGTTGTAAAGCAATATAAAAATCTTGAGAACTTTGAACACACTGGCTTCAAGAAGATACACCAGGTCTAATATTGATCCTGATCTTCCTCCCGTATTTGAAAATCCTAATCTCATTCCGCAGATACTCAAACAAGAAAGTTCATCAAGTCCTAGACCTATTTTTAGATCTCATTCATGCCCGGTCGAGTGGCTGTTCCTTGAAGATCTCCCTTTTGACGAGTATTTTTGTCTCTCTCTATTTAGAACCACATCTGATAGTGAACTATTGGACACAGTCCCAGATCTCGAATTCACCAGAGAACTTGAAATCCAATGAGCCAAATTATTAAGTTACCAAAACTGTCAGAATTCCCCTCAGTCAATCCTCACCACTGATAGACTCCCTGAACTCTCTGACTCGGCCTCAACATCTTTTGCATCACCATCATTTCCCCATATTTCCAAAAACCATTCCTCATCTCCATTCATACCTTCAATCCCTCATCAAACTATCACTACCCCTCAAACACCCATCACCTCTGTTACATCAACTACCCTTGTTGTCCCAAATCCTCCTGTTTCCTCGACACCAGTTTCAAATCCACTTCGAGTCATGGCCGCCAAATATGCACCTCTCGTTTTGCCTCAGAATCTGGATGACATGCTCACTGATTACCAAATTAAGATACCTCTTTTCGATGCCACTCAAAGTATCACAACGCAACAACATGTTGACAGGATGAATGACTTCTTTGACGTTCATGAGGTAGATGTAGAAAATTTGTCCATGAGATTATTTGTATAGAGTTTTGGAGGTGAGGTTCCAAAGTGGCTCAGAGTGTTACCAACGACCTCTATCAATACTTCACCAGTTCTACATAGTAAATTCTTGGATCGGTGGGAGGTAAAGAAAAACCCTCTCCAAATTCTATCTGAGTATGAAAATATCAAAAGGAATGTGGGTGAAAGTGTGCAAGATTACTGTCTAAGATTCAATACAGTTTATAATGCTATTCTAGCTAACATTAAACCACCGATGGGGTTAGCATTGATCAAATTTCCAGATGGTTTCGATGCTGATATGGCATATCAATTGCAGGAAAGAAATCCTACTACACTTGAGGATATGCAGAAGAAAATTGTGAGTGTAGAGGCAAATCTGCTGGCCAAGAGAGCAAGGATGAAAATTGAAAAGAAGGTGACTATAAAGGAAGAAACATTTTCCTCAGATGTGAAGGCAGATAATATTCTCTGGAAAATTGAGAAAATGTTTGATCGGTTGACAATTTCAGACAAGCCTGAAACCACAATAAGAAATCCAAACTTTAGAGGACAACAACAACCTCAATTTAGGACCAAACAAAGGAATCAAAAGGCACAAGATCAGTCGTCACAACAACAGCAGGTTAGAACTCCTTTGCAGTAAAACTATGTGCATGGAATAGAGGATGAAGATGATGATGATCCGGTGGTAGAGGCGAATCATTTCTTTACTACTGATGGTTTGCCCATTTTTCTCACGGAAGATGAAGAATATTCAGAGGTCCCAGATGCCCAAAGGGATGAAGACTACATACTAGCTAATGAGGCAATTTTGGAGGATGAGTCAGATGATTATTAGTGAGGATATATGAATGCAATGACAGCACAATAGAAACAATATTCATTGAGAAGCAGAGATGTACCAGTCAGTCCAGTTCAAAAGAGAAAGGAAGTGTAACCCAAAAATGACTCTTCAAACATTTAGAAGAAAGGGAAAGAGCTTGCTGATCCGACCTCTAGCAAAGGATGATATGAAATATCATTGCAAATGAGAAGAGTAATCAACAAAGTGCAGCAAAAGAAAAATTTGAAAAGAAGGACCTTCCAGTCAAAGAGGTAGACAAAGTTTCAACTTTTATTTTAGAAAATGAGATTGCTAAGTTAAAAGTTTCAATTCCTTTGACTGAATTGATTAAGAACAGCAGTTATAAACACCAGGTGTCCAAAATTTTTCACATAGATCCTTTCTCTGATATGGTCAATGTAGAAGATGATCACCCTGAGCTCATTTTTGGCCCTGCCTTAGAAGGTCAGTCTGAGGATAGTGAAGTTCCTCCATTCTATATAAGCCTTAGACTACACGAGTATGTCCTCCACAATGATATGTTTGATTCCATAGCTTCCCATAATCTAATGCCAAAAGCCATTATGGAGAAATTGGGCCTTGACATTACTCGAAATATCATGACCTGTATTCTTTTGATTCCAGTAGAGTCCGTTGTATTGGTCTTATTAAAGACTTGGTGGTATCTTTAGACCAAATCTCGACCAAGAATGTTCTCATGGATGTGGTTGTTGTAGACATTCCACCACGGTTTGGTATGCTTTTGTCCAGATCAAGGGGTACAAAGCTTAAAGGGACTTTACAACTAGATTTCTCCTATGCTACCATTCTTGTGTTTGCCAATTGAGAAAACTATACAGGGAGAAGAAAATGAAATACATGATTAAAAGCAAGGAGAAACCACTTAATCATCCAATTAATGTTGTACATACAAATTTAGAGTCATTTATACTATATTTATATAGTGGTTTGAATGATGTTGATAGTTAGTTAGTTGAAGTAGAAGATGTTCCAGAGATTTCAGAAAATTTCAGAGCAGTCCTTGATCAAGAAAGACATAAAATTGCAAGTACTTCCGAGCAGTCTACATACCAGCAGTAGAAAAAAGACAGTGAACAACAAAAAAATGAAGAGTTCAGTCAAAGTAAGAAAGAGAATGAAACAAAATTTCATCATTTAGAATAATAATTAGGCCTATGGAGCATGGATTTTGATGGATTCGTGGGTAAGGATTGTGCCAGCATAGGGATTTGGATTCGCAGCCCCGCTTTCTAGCCAAATAAAGTTCCTAGTAATGTTAGAATATGTTCATATAAATTGGCCTTTGACTATTCTAACAATGAAGCCCAATATGAAGCATTGATTGTAGGTTTGAAAATTCTAAAAAAGTTGAATGCAAAAAAGATATCAGTCTATGAAGATTCGGAGCTGATAATCAAGCAAGTCAATGGTGAATATCAAGTTAAACACCCATGGATGAGAGCCTACAAGAATGCAGTTTTGGATATCTTACGTATGTTTCCAAAATATACTTTGACAGCAGTACCTCGTGCTCAAAATGTTATTGTAGATTCAGTTGCCACGACTGCAAGTAATTTGAAGATCCTGATGAATTCCAACAACAAGTTTGATATGCATGTCAAACACTGCCCTGCTCTTCCAGATAATTTAAGGTATTGGCAGGTGTTTTGGGATGATAAGGAGATCAATACCTTTTTGCAGAATAAAGAAAAATACAAGGATGCTTCCATAGATGTTGACTATGATATCGATGAACAGTAAATTGAGGTGAACCAAATGGAAATATTGCAGCTAAAAGACAACATTATTCCTAAAGGTCTCATACCTTTAAAATAAATTTTCGATCAGGATGATGTGGCTAGAAAGCCAAGCTTGGTGCCTACAGACAAAGGTGTTGAGGATGTTAATCTTGGAACGACAGATAAGCCCAAGTTTGTGAAATTGTCCAAAACATTGTCTCCCGAGGTAAAGTCTAAATATGTTATATTGATATTTGAATTTGCTGATGTGTTTGCTTGAGATTATTTAGATCTAAAGTTGTATAACAAAGACATAATTTAGCACACTATTCCCATCAAGCCAAATTAGAAGCCGTTTTGACAAAAGCTGATAAGAATCAATCCCAAGTTGCTTCCTTCCATTGAAAAAGAGGTGAACAGATTATACAAGGCTGGTATAATTGTCCCAATCATATTTTCTGATTGGATTTCAAATCTTTTTCCAGTAAGAGAGAAGACGGGGAAATCAGATTGTGTATCGACTTCCGAAATCTAAATAAAGTGTCATTGAAGTACAATTACCCGTTGCCGAAGATGGATCATATCCTCCAGAGAATGGTTGGAGCATCGCGTATGTCACTACTCGATGGATATTTAGGGTATAATCAAATTCTAGTGCATGAAGATGACCGAGATAAGACTGCATTTACCAACCCTTGGGGAACTTTTCATTATGCTAAAATTCCATTTGGTTTGAAAAATGTTGGAGCCACATTTCAGTGTGCAATGGAAATCGCTTTTTCCAATGAAAAGAATGTATTTCTAGTTGTATATTTAGATGATTTGACAATGTTTTCAGGTTCAGATGATGAGCATCTTCACCATTTAAGGATTGTGTTTCAACGATGTAGGAAATTTGGGATATGACTCAATCCGCAGAAAAGCCTCTTTGCCATGGATGAAGGGAAGTTGCTTGGTCATATTATCTCAAAGGAGGGAATTCACATTGATCCTTCAAGGGTAGAAGCAATTCATCAGATATATTTTCCCAGGAACAAGAAAGAGATACAAGATTTTAATGGTAAGATGAATTTCTTACGTAGATTTGTACCCAATCTAGCTAAGCATTTGAGAGAAATTACTAATATGTTAAAGAAAGACAGTGTGGTAAAATGGACGGAGGATGCTATGAAGTCATTTAATTTGGTAAAGTATGCTTTATCTACAACCCTGGTTTTGATTAGTCCCAATTATACCCAAGATTTCATTTTATTCTCATTTGCATCTTAGAATACCTTGGCAGCAGTTTTAATGCAAAAGAGAGATCAACTAGAAAAGCCCATTTCATTTTTCAGTAGGAACATTAGAGATGTTGCTTTGCGATACAAAATAATTGAGAAACAGGCCCTTGCTCTTGTCAAAGCTTTGATGGACTTCATAGTGTATATTCTGCACTCACACATCATAGCATACGTTCCTAACGCAACGGTTAAGGATGTGCTGGTACAAACTGATCCAGAAGGAAGGTGGGGAAAATGGATTGCAACAATGTTAGAATACGATTTGGAGATCAAGCATACAAAGCTGATAAAAGGACAAGGCCTGGTAAGGTTAATAGCAGAATCAAATTTTCATGCTTTATATATAAATCTTATCGCAGCCATGTCTGAAGATGAAGAAGAAAGCTCCCTGATTCAAGTGTCTGAAATGCTCCTTCAGTCACCATGGTATTTAGATATTGTGTATGTACTTCAACACCTCTCACCACCTCCGGGGATGACAAAGAACAAAGGTAGATCTCTTAAACTTAAAGCTGCCAAATTCTACATTTTGAATAATGCCCTCTATTGGAAGGATCCAGGAGGAGTTTTGCTGAACTGTTAAATTGAAGATGAAGCCTAGCAGGTGATGAGTGACTTTCACAAGGGTGATTGTGGTGGTCACTTGTTCTGGAAGACAAAAATAGATAAAATATTGAGAGCTGGCTATTACTGGCCAATCTTATTTTCAGATGTGTACAAAACAGTCATGAGTTGTCATGAATGTCAAGTGTTTCAAGGTAAAAGAAAATTGTTGCCTCTTCCTCTAAAACCGGTTGAAGTCAATGCACCATTTTAGTAGTGGGGACTCTACTTTATCGGGGAAATCCATCCAACATCATCGGCACAACAAAAATGGATCGTAATAGCAACTGACTATTTTACCAAGTGGATTGAAGCAATTTTAACCACACAAGCCACATATATGGTAATCATTCAATTTTTGGAATCAAATATTTTATCTCGTTTTGGTTGTCCTAGTAAAATCATCACAGATAATGCAGTTGCATTCAAATCCAAGAATATGATTGATTTTTGTAGCAAGTATAAGATTACTTTGGGTCATTCCACATATTACCCACAGGGAAATGGTCTGGCTGAATCATCCAATAAGTCATTGGTGAACATCATCAAGAAGCTGCTGGAAACAAATAAGAAAGGTTGGCACAACAAATTAGTTAATGCCTTGTGGGCTGACAGAGTGAGCCAGAAGAAGTCCATAGGTATGTCTCCAATCGAATTAGTTTATGGCATTGATACGATTTTTCCAACATCTCTTGCGGTGCCGGTTGTGAAACTTTTATAGGAGGCGGGCAGTGAGGAGGATGAATTTCAGCGAAGAATAAATCAGATGATCTATTTACAATAGACAAGGGAGGAAGTTTTCTAAAACACTTTTAGATGGCTGGAAAAATTCAAAAAGATCTATGACCAAAAAACAAAAACAGATCAATTCCAGCTTGAGGATGTAGTGTTGTGGTGGGATGCTAGAAATGAAGATAAGGGCAAGCATGGTAAGTTTGAAAACTTGTGGAAAGGACCCTATAGATTGCTGCATATAGAGGAAAAAATGCATTCCTGGTAAAGGAAATGGATGGACAAGATTGTTCAGGAGGGCCAGTCAATGGTAGGCTATTGAAGCACTACTTCTTCTAAGGTGATTTCTGAAATCATGTTGTGATCATTGTATATACCATTTTCTTTTTCATTGCAAGTTTTCAAAGGTACACAGTCATTTCAGCTTGGGGCTTGAGGAGAAGGCTATAAAGTTGAGTGATTTGTATCAATTTGTGTGTTTAATTTAGTGTCTAGTCACAGTTTGAGTCTTGAGTCAGTTTGCACAGTGTCAGTTTCAGTTTTTGAAGTGTCTTGACTCCGTTGCCCAATAGACGAGGCACTAGCCTACATGTTCCCAGAGATCTATGGTTCTTGGCACCTCCAAGGAGCTACCATCCCCATTGGAGCCAATGTTAGTGTCAGTGTCTTCAAACTAGCATCAGTGATGAAAATTACTCTTTTGCATTTCATACTAGGAGTCCCATTCTGATGAGGTTTCATTCTGTTAGGTCATGGATCTACTGATGGTAGGGTTTATTTCAGTTTTTTCACTCATGATATTTACTCACTGACCTCCTTTCATACCTTTCAGTCAATGATTCATGCTCATTTTCAGTTCATTTCATCAATTACATAAGGTTTCAGTCCCATTAGGTCTTAGGGTTTCCACCGTGGTCAAAATTACGTGATTGTTGCTAATAATGGCCACCAAAGACATAAGGAGTACAATAATGATCAGAAAATTCATAATTTGTTAATTTGTAAGCTTAATGAAGTTCTCACCTCAAAACTAGTTTTGAGGTGAAAACAGAGCATTTGTATTTTATGTTTAAATTTGATGTAATTTTATTGTTCTCATATGTAATAATGGTCTCATGCTACTCCTGGACATCTGGTTATGTTGCCAAAGTACTGCCATTGCAAAAAGTCAAAGAGTTTGAGCATCAGTCCACCTATTAAAACAAAAGACCAAGCATAAAAAAAACAGAGTACTGGAAAAAGCAAATAGACATTATGAAAGTGGGTTTTCAACAACAAAAATCAAAAAGTGAAAAGCTATATAAAGCCATATCTCTATTGTTCATTTCATTGTGTTAGTTTTGATTTCAAAGTGGCAAAAGGAGAGCTAAGAAGCAATTTTTAAGTGTCATTGAGCAAAAGAGTGAAGTCGATGCGTTTTTGGAGAAATTATAACTAGCGCTGCGCTTTTGAGGAGGGCGTTGCGTTTCTGGGTTGGCGCTGTGCACCTAGCAGTGTTTTCCTTTGTAAAGTTGAACAGGTGATGCGCATCTAGGGAGGCGTTGTGCACCTGTGTGAGGCGCTGCACATCTACACAGCCAAGTTCTAAATCGACTAAAACTTTCCCAAACTCTCAAACTCACCTCAAAATCTTAAAATGCTCTCTCTTTCAAGTAAGTATACTTGTCATAGCTTGTGAATCAAGGTTTTGTTTACCAAATTTTGATGTTGTGTATTCTTAGTATCAAACCCTAGCTTTTAGGGTGAAACCCTAGTTTTCCTCATTTCACAAGTATTATACAAACCCTATCTACTTGCCATTATTCCCTAAACTAAACCTCATTCCCATTTACATATTTCCTAAATCCCATTCCCCTCATACATTTTCCCCGTTCCCACTTACACTCTCCCCAAATCCTATCCACATCCCTAAACCCTTACTCCCATCCCTAAACTCTGTTCACACATACATTTTCACACTCTCTCTTCCATACACTCTGCCCATTCCATTCCTCCATTCTGTTTCCACACTATTATCACAAAACAATTATATACAACCACATTTTCCAAACTCAAAGGAGAAAAATGGAAAGAGATAGTGATTATGAATATGAGCAAGAGATGTTCAGTGACAACTCCATGAAGAGAAACATACAACAAAGGAAGCCTCATAAAGGAGAAAGAATTATCAGAGAAGAGCCTACTAGTTTGAGGGAGTTACTAGCTTGTCCACTTGCCATTTCTTGCTTTAAACACTAGGCATGATTTGATTTTTGTGAAATGATAGAAAGAGTCGAATTTCATCATGAGTAGGCTAGGCTATTTGTGACTCATTTGCACAGTAAAGAAGTAACCCTTGCCAGAATAACATTCACCATATCACCAGCTGTCATCTCAGAGGCTACAAGAATTCCAGATGTGGGTGAGAATTGGTACAAAGGTTAGGTTATTGATGAGGAGTACTATGATCCTTACATTAAGGCTATATACAAAGACAAAATGAAGAGAGTATTCCCCTTCAAGTTTTTGGAAAATAGGTATGCTCCATTGATGAAAATCATTATCAAGTACTTCACTTGTGAAGGTAGGTTCTCCCAGTTGTATGCCTACCACATTAGACTTCTCATGCATTTCACTAGAGTAAAGATGATGAATATCCCTTAATTCATGTTTAGAGACATCGAGAAGATGACACATATTGTATAGAGGAAGCCATACCCCCAACACTTGAAGCATTTACCATTACTCTTTGATTAAAATCATTGTTCTAGATCATCTAAACCTTCTTAACATTCCACAAGAGGCTTTCATTTCTCATGAGATGTTCAAAGGCCCACAAATATTTTCATCAGTACATCATGAAGAAGGTGGACCTTCAATCCATGAAAAATTCAAAGAGACTGAAACTATTGGAATGCCAATGTTTGTAACATATAAGAGGGGTGTTAGGAAACTTTTTGCAGCTGCTAGGCAAATGCTATCTCCTTCACATTTTCGCCTTCTTTCATTGCAAGTTGACTTTCTCTCTCTTCATCGATGATTTTATGATTGTAATTAATGGCTTGGAATGTAAATGTAATAGTGAAATGATCATAGAGGGTATATTCATCAGTTTGAGGTGGTTTTGGGGTCAATCAATTAGTTTCCATGTTTATAGAGGCAAGTTGTTCCAGTGCCTATATTCCTATTCCCTGTTTGGAAATGGTTGTAACACCTCCTTTTCTCTTGGTTTTGACCCCTAATGGATAGCATAGGTGGTTTGATGTCTATATTATGTATTTTTTCTATCATTAGTGAAGGTTGGACTCTCTTGGATGCTCTGAGCTACATTGTACACCTTTATCAACAGTTTGGCAATTAAATTGACCAGGATTTGCAACTATTTTTATGGGATACGTGTGGTACGGTGTTTTTTCATAGTTTCTTCCTATGTTCTCAGTTTTTCTCATGTTTTATATGTGCCACAATCTAATTCATTGCTTCTAGCTGAATGACATCAAGATAGATAGGTAGAATTCATTGTTTACAATGCTCTGCCTTCGGAAACAATTCATTTTTTGATGTTTTCTACTATTTGAGAAGGATACATGATCTTTGCATTCCCTCCTTAGCTCCTCACCAGTCTTAGACCTCTCATCTCACTCAATTTCAAGTTCCAAAGCACCTACCTACCTCGCCCCATAGAACACCCTACATCTTGACTTGATTTCCGAGATCCAAAACTGCCTGGCTCCATTTGATCCAGCAACAAAACCAACAAAATCAATAAAAAACCCTAGAGCTACTATACCTAGCCTAAAATATATATCTGATTCAAACATCTTAACTGAGATTAAAAAGGAGAGAGCCCTCTCCCAACCTGGTAGGGCTAGCTACCAGGTTAAGCTCAGTTTGTGGTTATCCTAGGATTGCCTTCTTTCAGCCTGAGGTCAATCTAGGCTCTAACAGATACATATACATCACTGAAATCTATGATACATGAATCGTGGTATGGATGCAACCAGCCAGAAGAAGATCATGTAAATGGATGCAAGGTGTGGGCACAACCATCTAGTAAGAAGGCTCATATCAAACCCAAGGTATGGTCGCAACCAGCCAATAATGAGAAGGATCACATATAATAGATTCATGGTATGGTCGCAACCATCCATTTGAAAGAGACATGTATGTATGCTGATCATATCACATCGCTTTGCAACCTGGACTTGTGTACTCTAAGCCTAGGGTCTTGCACTCCAACATGACCTGATCAAAGTACAAATTCTAGCATGCGAATAGATGTGTTGAGGTCGAACATTCTAGAAAATTGCTTGATTACCACTCAATGATGTGAACTGTTAACAAGCACGAGAGAAACCACCAATAATGACAATGGCTCTCAAGGTACCAACAACACAATTCATGGAGTGTGAATAAGGAACTGAAGTTGAACACCCATGGAGTCACTCGATCGAAAGCCAATAATAAGAACTTGTCGTCGAGTGCGAAGAACTTGCAATTAGGGCATGCAAGCTCTAAGGTACTGAAAGGGAGTCTCTCGGCCAACTTCTCAGATAATGAGATGAAGTCGACAGGCAGTGACCTTGTTGAAGGAGGGCCATGATGTATCCCACATCATTGACACAAGAAAAGGGATGCAATTATTATGAGATGATACAGAGAATCAAAAATGAATGTAAACTACAGAAAGATTAACTCTTGAACATATTGGCGACATGAAGTGGGCGTATCCCAACCTGACAAGAAGCAAAAGAATGTTATGTTCGAGAGTGACAAGCTGCCGACACAACTGGTAAAAATTTCCCATTTTCCCTCACCATTTCTAGTAGGTACCCCAATTAGTTTTTATCACAAGCTTGAAGGGGATGACATATGCTTGTAATGTAAATCCATCCTTCAGATAGATCTGACCTAGTAAGATTAACGAGCCCTAGGAAGGAGAAGCCCGTGTCCATAATGGTGACGAATATGATGTCATTAAAAGTTTAACGAGTTTGATAAAGGCAAAACTCAGTAGATTTTTCATGTTTAGAGAGTTTGAAAAAGACACAAAAAAGAAAACTCCAAAAGGTACATTTTCGTAAAGTTCTCTCTCGAGCCCGAAAAGGTAGAAAACAATACTCAAAAGAACCTCTTGACCATGTTAACCAAGGAGTACCATTTTTGTAAATAGTTTATCCCAGCCCAAAAAAGGGGTAAATGTATACTGGGCAAACGATGTTTCGAAGCCATTTACGAGGTCAAAATGACAAGAACTTGGAAATATTTTCATGTTTTGAGAGTCAGAAAATGGCTTAAATCGGACTCCCCATTTTTATTTTCTTTAACGAGTCAAAAAGGGAAAAATACTCGGCAATCTTTTCATTTCAGTTTTTTACGAGTCGGGAAAGAGCTTAAAAATGACTCTCATTCCACATCACCAACAAAAAACCATCACCTATCACTACACAAGAAGCAAACATATTATTTGTTTCTAAGGTAAAATGGTGAAAAAAATGCTTTTTGAAACCCTAAAACATGACTAAAAGTTTATAAAAAAGGAAAAAGGTTAAATTTATTTTACCATTTACCTCTTTTACCTCATTTGGAGCAAATTTTACCCACTTGTTCCCTATATCTTTAGGAGTGGATTACAATGGATCCAGGAGGCTGATCGACGAACTATCTATTGCAGGTAAGAGGTGAGGCCCTACTCTTTGTATTGATGCCTGTTTTTCATGCATTTAACCATCCTTTTTGGGGTTTTAAGGGAATTTTCGCAAAAACATTTCTCCCTCAGTCGACGTGGGATCTAGGCACAGGACCACACTGAGTGGGGGATTTTGGCATGGGTATTCGTGCTGGTTGGTGCACATGTTTTAAAAATAGTTGCACTAGCACAACGAACTAAAAATTTTCCACTTTTGCCCAATTTCACTGCCTTAAATCTGAAATTTCTCCTTCAAAGACTGATTTTAAGTTTAATGCATGGTGTTTGCAGGAAAATTATAGCACGAAAGATGGTGATTGAATGGAAAGAACATGAGAATGAAACAATAGATGCATTGGCATTGGAAGATCCAAACTATCTCGATGCACTAAGGAACTGTGGGCTCCTCAAATTCTTCCTAACACCGGGCCTATGGGCTCACCTTGAGCTACTATAATACCTAATTAGTCTGTGGAACATTGGACGAGAGGTATTTGTGATCCATGATCAAGAGCTGGAGCTAGGGACTTTAGACATTTACTTCATTACTGGACTGTCTCACAGAGGGGAACCAATCCAATTGTATGGAGGCAGGCCCATTGGGGTGAGTATAAACATGCTTCTTGCAGAACATTACCCGGGAGCTTTGAAATCTACAAGTGGTAAGATCAACATCATGACCATAAACGATCTGATATTGAAGGTGCTGCTATTGACCATTAACAAGATAGGTGGTGCTCAAGCATTACATGAGTCTAATAAATCTAAGTTCCAATATGATGTAGACTATAAAACACCCACTGTCTTCAACTGGGCGGAAGCCATGAAAGTGAATATGAAACGCCAACTATCCAAATGCAAGGTAGGGAACCTAAGGAAATTTGGATATGGTTCTATTATGGTAAATTTCTTCCTAAACGGAACGCACTATTCCACTATTAGCTAGTGGAGGTGAATCCCACGATGCCACAAGATCCACAGATGGTCTGTTGGGGCTAGCTGATGCCTAGGACTGGAGGGGGATATGTTTTAGGGAAAAATAGTGTCGATTTGAACTGCTAGTCCCACTAATATGGGTAGCTATCCTAGAAACAAACAATGAAAGCTTTTCAAGGGTTCCTTTAAATGTGATAAATGGAAGAGAAGAAAAGAGGACCAACCTGGATCTTCCACTTTGATCCTAGCTCGATTTCTCCTTTCCTTGATAGAATTTGCCACTCCTCTCCTACTTGTCCCGCTTCAAAGAGTACCTATAGAGTCAAAGTAACAAAAAACTATCAAAGCACCTCTATCTAAAACATCATAAACAATGCAGAATCAGAAAGACATTGACCATACAATTGCATTCATAAACAATAAGATTCACAAATACAAGATCATATGGAGGAAAACTCAAAGAACTTTATTAATAATAATGTAAGAGAGGATTACAACTCAACTGTCTGATCCAGCATCATCCTCCCAGTTGTAGAAGCCCTCTTCACCTCATGAACAAGAAAATCACCCAACAATGCAATGTCTCTTCTCAGCAAACCAGAAACACTTCCTTACAAAATATAAAATTTCAACCCCCCAGATCTCTGAGATGAGGGATCCATTTATAGATGTCTTGCAAGGGTGTGAGTCAGATCTGGGTTTTTTCTTAGTGTCATTCCACTGATAGTTCTTGGTTCCACTTGGAGATTTCATGATCTCTTACTCATCCCTGGGCAAATTCAGAGAGGCAAGTGTCATAAGAGAAATTTCTGGAAGATTCCATGATCATCGACCTTGCAAACTGTCTCTGTCATTTGTCTATTCTCGCTCATCGTACCCCATGGAAGGCCATTTGAGTATGCGTCACACCTGGCGAGTTAGGCAGTCAGTATGCATCACACATTGCCCATGGAGCAGTCTGTATGGTCGAGTTTTTTCTAGTTCTGAGTAGTTTTTAAGGTGGAACTTCTCGGAAATGATGTAATCAGTTGACCATGATCCTTTAGGGTGTGAAACAACACTTTTGGGGACTTAAGGAGCCCTTTATTTTATGGACATAAGAGTTTGGGGTTGCAGTGCCCAAACAGGTCTATAACAGCTGCCCCCTAAAGCATGAGGTCGTAAATCTTCTGATGTTGGGTGAAATGCTTTATTCATGAGGATCTGAGGTATTCGAACTGGAAGGTGACCTGTATAAAATATAATACAATATATCATCATCATATTATTTTCATGATCTAGTTGAGGCTGGCATTCCCATGCTCAGCTTTATAAATTCATTTTCATGTACATAGGACAGAAAATCGTCTGCTGTTGCAGACTTGTGATTCTTTGCATGAAGAGTCATCTTCCCTGGCTTAGATGACTATCTGTGTAGCTTTTGTGTACAATTGATGTCTTTATTTTCTTAAATATATCGCAGCCCAGATGGATGAAACTAGATCCAGGGTCTTCAAAACTCATGCAATATTCGCCCGATGTACAAGTCGATCCATGTGAAAATATGTTCTGAAGTCGAACATGGAAAGACATCAATTGATTACCAGCCAATGATGTAAGCTGTTAACAGATGCGAGAGGAGTCACTGATAATGATGATGACCCTCAAGGTACTACAGTAAAATTCACGTGGCATGAATATATGAGCCGATGTCGAACACCACGCAAAGTCTTTTAGTCAAAGGTCATTGATGTAAACCTATCGCCAGAAGTGAGAACCTTGCCATTGAGGCATGCAAGCTTCAAAGTACTGAAAGGGTTGTTTCTAACTCAACCTCTTGGATAATGAGCTGATGTCAACAAGAAGTGACCTATCATAGGAGGGCCTTGATGTTTCCCGCATCTATGACGTGAAACGGAGCAAATGATTTTTGTGGAGGTGAAAATGATTTGATGATATGAGGTTCAGGAATGACGGTCATGAAAAATGAAGCGTGGACATAATGTAGTGGATGAGGCATTTACTGGATGGTGAATTCTCTGAATGACTTCTCTTGAACATATTGGCGACACTAATATGGACTGGTAGCGTTATCCCCATGGATGGCATGGCAGACGAATGGTGACGGTGAACGGAAAAACCCAACCCAACTCAATCATGGTGATGGAGTGAAAGTGTCATGTTCAAGAGCGACTTGATACTAATAGAGCTCTTCAAGTTTTCTTCCCATTTTTCCCTAGTTATTGCTGACCAGTACCTCTTTATTTTTGACAAGCTTGACGAGGATAACATATGCTTGGTCTATAATTTTCCATTCGGGAAAACCTGTCACTTTGTTTAGCGAGCCTAGCGTCAGTGAGACTCATTCTTGTCTGGATGGACAAGTTTGTTGCTATTGTTTTAACGAGTTTAACGACAAAGATAACTCGGTCCTTTTCTTGTTTAGAGAGTTTGAAAATGTACGAAGAGGAGACTCCAATAGTCCTTTTTTGTGGCATAATCCCTTAAGTCCGAAAAAGTGTAAAATAATACGAAAGGGATGACTTTTCGATAGTTTTAACAAGTCAACAAAGACAAGTGCCCGATCCTTTTGTTTAATAATCGCTCAAGTCAAAAAATATTAAAATATTGAGAGGGATAACGTTCCCCTTACTTTAACGAGCCGGGAAGGCTAATAGCTAGACAATATTTTTATATTTAATGAATCTAAAAAAGAGTTTAAAAGAGGCTCGTTTTTGAGGAACGAGTGGTATTTATATGTAGCAGTTGGTTCCAGGCAAGTTTGGAACTTCTCAAAACATGGCAGTGTGAAGAGGGTGGCAATCAGAATCACTCATCTCAGATGTTCCTCAAAAGGGTAAACAATCAAGTGGAAGAGTATGGTTAGCCGAATGAAATGGAGGTGATAGAAGGAACACAACCAAAGTTCAAGAAGAGCAGATAGCGAAGCAATCACAAAGGTTATTTACCAGAGGCGGGTTTATTTTTTAATGCGCTTGAACCTTGTGCCAACATGTGCTCAGTGCAGGTTGATTTTTTAAGGAGCGTGAACCTTGCGGGAACATTGCTCTTACCAGTCTTTTGATAATGTCTCTTGGTAGATTTATTTTTCAATGAGCTTGATCACTACTATAACATGTGCTCATGTCCTTTTTATGTAAGCTAGAAATGACCGAGCTACGAGGTTAAAGGGTTAAGAACCTACAAAATAAGAAAATCAAAGGTCGCTTTTCACTTGCATGCAAAGGTTTGCATGCCCCTAGGTCTTTTAGTAAAAGGAGAGTTTCTAGGTTACCAAATGGAAGTTCTTGTGGTTAGGCGAGATTGTTTCTGTCAACCGAAAAAAACTTTTCCTTTGCTTTGCCCGTCGAAATGGACGAAGGTGATTGCTATGAGCCCCAATAACATAATGTATGAAGGTGAATGCTGTGAGCTTCACAAATGTACAATGGAAGTAATCACGTCAGACTGATCACATAACCTATACAGGAATGTTATTTGGTCCAACTATTATGACCTTTCAAGAAAATCTCTCTTTTCCTCTAGGTTCGCCTACCGAAGCAGACTAGAGTGCATGCCCCCTAATCTTCATCAAACTCACCGAACTACTCGGGGTAATTAGGTGGATGGGATGAAGATGGAAGAGACATTGTTGATGCGAAGAGACCATTGAGGGATGATGGTTGATTTATAGCTGTGTTTGAACCACGAAATGGAAGCTGGTTGACAAGTTGAACCAGTCTGCCTTCATGTGGAAAACACATCACTTGAAATAATGTGGAAACAATGGCTTCCATGCTATATATATAATCACGTCCAAGGAGTAGATTTTAATCTAGTGGACCTTAGACTACCATCACGTTCAAATAAACGGTTTTATTTCTCAAAGTTATTGGTAACTTTGGAAGATCCCTAATGGTCAACTAGTTCCTTTGTTGAAGCCCGACAAATTTTGTTTTTTCAGGAAAAAGAGATGGTAGACCAAGTGATTTACAAGCAATTGAGGAAAGGATACTCACTGAAGCCCCTTCATATATAATTGTGCCAGACATGATCATTTTTTAAACTTGTACTATGATTCAAAATGGTACATTAGATGGAAGGTGAGGTTTCGCTAGTTGATTCCAATCAAAGAAATGACTAGACTGCTCAGAGGAGGTACCAGATAAATGTCCGGATAAGTTTCATGAACTGGGGGGGTCTCTTCCTATTGTGAAGGAATGGGAAGATTTCCCCCAAGTTCATTAGAATCTGTATCGACAAAAAGAATTTGAACGGTGTTGTTCTCATCCTCTTTGGAAACTATATCATCTGAAGGTGGGTTTTCTGAAGGCAAGAGTGGGTTGACTGCCATCTTGACCAGTTGAATTTGATTGGTATGGACTCAGAAGGTTCACTTCCAATGATAGGTGATTCGATCAACAATTGAGTTATGTCAATCGGGTTTTCAACTAGTGAAGGACTTGGTAAGAGTTTCTTGTATTCGGGTGAAAGTTGCCGTGGTGAAGCAGGGCGGTTATCCAAAATGCTTTTGGCTTCGTCCAGAAAAGAAAAACGGTGAATAGTATGATAACCTTCACATAACCTACATGGAACTCTAACTTTTCCTTTTTGTCTATTGACATTGTTTTCACTAGTTGATGGTGTGCTATCAACCTGACTGTCAGGGGTTGATGACACCGAATGGTGCAATCGGGGAGACCATTCCCTCAAGATCTGTAAGATGCAAGGGCAATCTCAATGGTAATGTCTCTCCTTGCAGATTACGCATGGAGTTTTTGGTTTGGAAACTTTAGTGTACGGATTTTCACCAGATGATGCATTGGTGTTCCCTTGTTTATCTGGCTTCTTATTCTCTTTCCCTTTCTTTTTCTTCTCAGTTACTTGGTTTTTAGTGTCACTAGTTTCAACAAGCGAAGAGGAAGAAGGGGAAGGAGAAAAAATGAAGTAGAAGGTGAAGGGGTAACTTCAGTATCATCTAGTTGCTGATAGATTGTTGAGGAATTGCGGTGTTTTGAACAACAAAGGTCGAGAAAAGCCATACCGGCAGGCCGGTTGTGATTCTTGGAAGGGACAACGTAGCGATATATGGAGAACCAATATCTTCCTAAGAGTAGAAAGGACTAGGATTCCCTCCAAGGGGGATTCCTTGATTGGTATACTCCATTATCTCAACCTCAGACCAACGTAGGAATAGGGATGTTATTCTGTTTAAAATAAAATTTAAAGAAACTTTGACGCAACTTGATTTTTCAATTTTTAAGAGTCGAGAAAAAGCTAAAGGTGACTCTAGTCACCTTCTATTTTTAATGAGCCTGAAGTGGCAAGTGCTTTGATGGACATTTTCTTTTAAGGAGTAGAAAAGGAATTAAAATGACTGCTCTGGAAGTCTAGACAGAGGTTTTACCAAATCGATCGTAAAACTACAAAATATACCTTGGTGATAAATGATAGAGAAATTACCAAGGACTTATGTACGGCAGTCAATCTTCCCGAATGTTGTGTTCAGTGCATTATGATTGATAGGGCGGCAAACACGGCTTCCTAAAGATAAAGGATATCAGCCTATTGTGGTCTCCCAATATATACTCAACGGTACGGGGAGCACAAGTTCGTACTGGCACTTGTCGTATCAAAGAGGAGGAATCACCCAACCTTTGATGAAAACGATAGTTACCAAGTTTTATGATGCCGGAACATGTCTCTAGCCTAGACTTCTAGATGTGTTGCGTTAGATTCCAAAGTGTTTTTATGTTCATTGAGGTTTATTTTAGAGTTGATCTTGCTTAGAAGTTTGTATTTCAAGGTTCACTATGTGATGTAGATGTGAAATTCCTAAATATGCAATATAAAATGATAAACTGTCATTTATTTTCTTTTAGCAATGAAAATCCTAGCTACAAAGGAAAGAAGATAACGATTTTTATTTCAGTAGAGAGCATAGAGCACAAACTAAATGCACTTTCCTAAATCAAATTTCGGAAGCAGTCAAAATGCAGATGCACATTCATGTATTTGTTTTCAGCTTTCTTAATGTGTGAATGACAAAAAAGAAAGCTAAGTACAGATCTGAACTATTTTCTCTCAAAGCGACAGTACTAACATTTTTTCTTTTCAAAACAAAAGGAAGACTAAGACGACACTTTTCGATTTCGAATTGAAAACTGTTTTTGACACTTGAAATACTAATAATTTCAAAATCAAGCACAGTGACAAAAGTACAATCAACTATCTAGAAGAGGAAGACTTTACGACACTCTTCTTTTGATTCATAATGAAAATTACGGCACTTGCATCAAAAACGACAATTTGATTAGGCTACTTTCGACAAAGGAAGATTGTAAATGATTGACAAATACACAAAAAAATTTACAATTCCTAACTGATGGAGGCTGAAATAATGTGAAGGAAGATGGTTACAGCAAGAAGGTACTGATCATGAATAGCAAAACTACTGAATAAAGCTGAAAACAAAGAGAAAAAACCAAATTTCAGAGAAGAAAAATAGTTCACTCAATCATCGTACCTACAACACAGGGAAACACGGATGCATCTCACCTGCAACACAAGGGAGGTGTGATGCATCCAGGTTGCACAGTTACAAACAGTGTGATGGGCCAGGTAGTGAAACTGAGCTAAGTTCAGTGATTTAGGCTAAGTAATGATTGATGGTAAACACAAAGCATAAGGGTAGGATTTGATGAGGTTCTGAGCTACCACAAGGGCACTTAGGATGCTTTGTAAGTTAGATGTTCAGTTCATAACCCAACCCAGAGATTGACTAAAGCATCGTTTATCTACTTCGCAATTGCATATCAAAGGCATTTCAAAGGCTAGCTGGCTAACTTCAGGCTCCGTCTGTAGTTTATAAAGCAAACAATAATCAAACAAAATAAACTATTTGTTCCCCAACAGAGTCGCCATTTTGTTTTAGGGAAAACTAGTGTCGATTCGAATTGCTAGTCCCACTAAGATGGGTAGCTATCTTAGAAGCAAACAATGAAAGCTTTTCAAGAGTTCCTTTAAATGTGATAGATGGAAGAGAAGAAAAGAGGACCAACTTGGATCTTCCACTTTGATCCTAGCTTGATTTCTCCTTTCCTTGATAGAATTTGCCACTCCTCTCCTACTTGTCCCGCTTCAAAGAGTACCTGTAGAGTCAAAGTAATAGCAAACTATCAAATTATCTCTATCTAAAACATCATAAAAAATGCGAAATTAGAAACACATTGACCATACAATTCCATTCATAAACAATAAGATTCACAAATACAAGATCATATGGAGGAAAACTCAAAGAACTTTATTAATAATAATGTAAGAGAGGATTACAACCTAGCTATATGATCCAGCATCATCCTCCCAATTGTAGAAGCCCTCTTAACCTCATGAACAAGCAAATCACCCAACAATGTAATGTCTCTTCTCAACAAACCAACAACACTTACAAAATACAAAATTCCAGCCCCCCAGATCTCTCAGATGAGGGATCCATTTGTAGATGTCTTGCAAGGGTGTGAGTTAGCTCTGGGTTTTTGATTAGTTTCATTCCACTGATAGTTCTTGGTTCCACTTGGAGATTTCATGATCTATTACTCATCCCTGGGCGAATTCAGAGAGGCAAGTGTCATAGGAGAAGTTTCTAGAAGATTCCATGATCATCCACATTGCAAACTGTCTCTGCCATTTGTCTATTCTCGCTCATCACACCCCATAGAAGGCCATTTGAGTATGTGTCACACCTGGCCAGTTAGGCAGTCAGTATGCATCACGCGTTGCCCATGGAGCAGTCTGTATGGTCCAATTTTGAGTAGTTTTTGAGGTGGAACTTCTGGGAAATGATGTAATCAGTTGACCATGATCCTTTAGGGTGTGCAACAACACTTTTAGGGACTTCAGGATCCCTTTAGTTTATGGACATTTGAGTTTGGGTTTGCAGTGTTGGAAATAATACTGAGAGGGGGGGGGGGGGTGAATCAATATTATCACATCAATAAAACTTTTTCATTTCCATATTCAGATTCATATATGCTACTTCCACAACTTCTTATGATTCAGTTAGTTGATCCTTAATGAGTGCATTAGAACATCATCAACCATATTAATAGTAAACAGGTGCAGTAAAATAGAACAGATCATCACACATAAGTCACACACATGAACACCATGATATAAGGTGGAAACCCAATGTGGGAGAAAACCACCTACTGCAAGTCATCTCAATCTTCTTCTTAATAAGAAAATCCTTTTACAATATTTATGTACTGGTGTAGTCTTATACCAGTACACAGGCTTCTACCTACAGAGAGCTACAACCCTCTCTCGTTCTCCAGTCTCTCCTGGAAGGGAGCTACCACCCCCTTAGCTCTTGTACTAGCTAAGATACTAGTACGTAGGAGCCGGCCTACAATCTTCTCTCCTCCAGGTACCACGTTTCATGCATTTTCAGACTGGATACTCCTGAAGCACAACACATAATCTGAAAGGCCACGTTTCATCCAATTTTCATACTGGACCCATTAATATCATTGAAGCACATAATCAATCAATCTTCTGAATCACCCAAACACCAGATCAATACATATACAAGGATAATATATGTGTTAGCACCCAAATCTAGTCCATCAGATCACATAAATATGAGTCATTATGATCCTGATCCAATATTAGTTCTCATCCATCAATACTGAAGCTAAACACAATCAACCAAACAGGATATGTAGAATACTGACACCTTTAAACTGTGATTAGAACCCATCAACAACCAGAACCATCTGTGACTTCAAATATCATAGCTCAAATTGTATACGCTACTACAATGAACCAAACCTGCATATATACGCGCTTACACCAAAGCCAACCCACGTACAGATCTATAAATATTCAAACATGACTTGCAGCGATTTCAAACTTAAGTTATACCCAGTTCAGATCATTTTTCAATATACAGATCTAGAATAAGCATAATTAAATATATAGAGATAGTTCATTTCAAACCATTTGATCCCGATCTATCCTTAGATCTTGTTCTCCATCAACCGGTGAGATCCCTCTTTAGCTCAGATCCAGATTTGCACCATAACCCCATCACAGTATTCCAGATCTAGCACTTTATCAGATAATCAGATAATTCAGATGATACTTTGTCAAATGATCTCCTTCCTCTTTTATAGCCTTAGTCCTTTCTCAATACCATGGTCCAAAACCATAGGATCAAAAAACTGTTGGACTAATACCATGAACCAACCATGAAAGTGCATGAGATCAACACTTTTGGATGCATACCACGGGCGAAAACCATAGGATCAAAAACTATCGAACTAATACCATGAACCAACCATGAAAATGCGTGAGATCAACACTTTTGGATGCAATACCACGGGCCAAAACCATAGGATCAAAAAACTGTCGAACTAATACCATGAACCAATACTTGGGATCAACACTTCTAACGAGGTACCATGGTCCAAAACCATAGGTTCAAATACCAAGGACTAACTACCATGGACCAAAGGTAAGTTCTCCAACATATACGCGCTTTTCCTTGCATGAGGGTGCGTGAACTTTTTCTCTACACATAATAAACCAATACCACAAACCCAATACTTGGGATCAACACTTCTGACGAGGTACCATGGTCCAAAACCATAGGTTCAAATACCAAGGACTAACTACCATGGACCAAAGGTAAGTTCTCCAACATATACACGCTTTTCCTTGCATGAAAGTGCGTGAACTTTTTCTCTACATGGAATAAACTTTTCTCTGCATAAAAGTGCGTGAACTTTTCTCTACATGGAATAAACTTTGTTGCACTATAATTTATCAAATAAATTTGCTGCACTATAATTTATCATTTGTGTGATTTGCCATCAAGGACAACACTTGTCTCATAATGCCAACAATCTCCCCCTTTGGACTTGTCATACTGAGAATTGTCATCTGATATCTCTTTCGTAGATTCATCTAGATATATATAAGTGAGTTTATCTTCTATGAGTTGTTTGCCATCAAGTACAACACATGCATCATAATGCCAACATGCAGTGCACAAATATGTCTATAACAGGATAGCACATGTCATACAAGCCCACTTTCTTCACGTGGTTGAGGCATCAGCTGATTGTTGTGGAGGATTGGCCTTATAGCGAGACTGACTTCTGTAGTAATCCTGATATGCTGCTCCTAGAGGGAGAGGATTTTGACGATGGAGGAGAGCAAAACAATTTTGGTTTTTGGTTTTTTATTGTTTTTGCATATATGTATTTGTGACATCTTGATTTTGTAATTGTAGATGTTGGACTGGAAAGATCAGCAGGGATGTCCCCTATAGCTATATGCATGGATCATCAGTTCGAGGTTGCTCCTTATTAGGAAGGAGTAGACAATGAAGAAGAGATTTCCCGAAATCTGGAGGGTTTGACCAGAGGAATCCCGGAGTATGCACGGATCGAGGACATTCCTTGCTGGTATTAGAGGCACACAATGGGTTTTTCAGATTGGATTTGATGATTACTAACTCATGTAGTATGAGAAGTAACATGTTATCATGATCACCACACAAAATAGTCCATAGTTTAGCATTTACAGTTTTGAGGACTGTGAGCCACGGATGTATTCAGAACACATATATTATTTTTTTGGATGTTGATGTATCACATTCTAACATATATATATATATATATATATATATATATATATATATATATATATATATATATATATATATATATATAGATATATGCATGCTATATTTCATGTTTATTATGATACATGTTTTTTCACATATTGCGTAAATGTCTATCTAAAACATAATTATCCAATGCATCTTTTAATGTATTCATATGCCTAGGAATGTGATGATATGTGATATAATCAAAATTTCTTTCCAATAGACAAATATGGAAGTAAATTCTCAATATCTGAGGGTTTCTAATAGAATATTTCCCATTGAGCTGAAGAATAACAAGTTGCAAATCAAGGTTAACAACCATTTCTCGAATGTCAAGAGCAATGGCCTCTAAAAAGAGTTTGATAACTATGCTATATTTAGAAATGTTATTAGTTGTTTGACCCAAACAAATTCCTTGAAGATCAATCAACTCACCATTAGGGGCATAAATAGCCCATGTTGTGGATGATAAATTCCGAGTACTATGACAAGCACCATCAGCGAAAACGATGTAAGGAGTCACAAACATCTGCAAAGTAGTTGAAAACATAATAAGTAGGAAAGCTGCTTGAAAAAACACACCAAAACAAACTGCACAAAAATGAATAATGCACTTATGTACACAAGTAACCATGTGAGATGACTCACGCATAATACTTTTTGAGGTACATCCCATTGCGAGGCTTGCTCAAAGGGTTAACCTGATAATCAATTAGCTCATAGGCCACTTTTTGTAAAACACACTTGACAATATAAGGCCCATGCCACAGGGGTTCAAATTTACCTTCCCCCAGCTTATCATTAGCTTGGTCATACAACAAGACCAAATCACCCTTAGAAAAAGCACGAGGAGAGACCAACTGATCAAAATGGGATTTGACTCACTTTTTCTAAGCTTCAATGACTAGAGCAGTGAGACGGCGGGTTTCATCTAGTTGTTCCAAATATAGGAGACACTCTTCTTGAGGTGAGGTTTCAAGGAGTAGTTTGATAGCCAGTTTGAGTGAGGGAATTTCACACTCAATTGGTAAGGTTGCTTCTAGACCATAGATGAGCCGGAAATGAGTGAAACTAGTTGCGTCTTTAGTTGATGTTCAGTAGGCCCACAAAGATGAAAAAAGCATGAGATGCTAATTAGATTTGTGCATCCCAATGATGCGCCAAAGCATAGTAACTAAAACTTTGTTCACTACTTCAACTTGGCCGTTAGCCTGAGGGTAATATGGAGTTGAGATGTTGTGACACAAGCCCAATTTCGAAGTCAGCTTAGCCATCATGTAATCATGAAAATGGGAGCCATGGTCAGTGACAATGGCTTGAGGCACTCCAAACCTGGAAATCACATGATTGAATATAAATTGCACCATTGTTTTACTGTTAGCTAAATATGTAGGCATCGCTTCAGCCCATTTGGTGAAGTAATCCATGAAAATGATAATATAACCATGCCCCTAGGCTGAACGAGTGTTACATGTCATAACATCAATGCCCCATTTGGAAAAGGGACCAACAGTGATAATGGGGTGAAGTAGAGAGGGTGGGGTGCACATTTTCCACCGATAAATCTAGCACGGGTGGCATTTGTGGACACCAAGAATGAAATCATTAAAGATAGAGGGCTAGAAGTAACCAGCACATAGGATATTTTGAGCAGTGGCATAGCTGAACAAATGACCACCACATGCGCTAGAGTGGCAGTCATTCAAGACTCTTTCAGCCTCATTGAGAGTTGAACATCAGAGAGGAATTGAATTAACACCAATGCAGTATAAAGTATCCCCAATGATGCGGTAAGGTTGTGATTGATGCCAAATGCGTCAGCGATCATCCTTGGACAACACAGATTGGAAGGTAGAATTTTGGAGATACGCGATGATATCACCATACCAAAGATCAAGACTGCTATCAGAAAGAGAGTCTCATCGGGTATCTTTTCATTAGCACCAGCAGGGAGAGAAGCAGAGGGAAAAGAGAAAATCAACTCAACAAATACAAGTGATTTCTTCGATTTGGAAGTAGTGAACACCAAATCGAATTCCTGGAGGATGAAAATATAGTTGGAATATTTTCCCCAAAGAAACTGATGAGTCAGAGTATATGTCATGGGGTTGCAGTCAGAAATCATGGTTGTAGTGCAAAGGTGAATATAATGTCAAAAGCATTGAACAACCTAAACAACGACCAAAGCCAACATCTTGACATGAGCATAATGGGTCTTAGCATCGAGGAGATTGCAACTAAGGTAATAAATTACATGTTCATGACCTTCATTGTTGTCTTGTACCAGAACCATAGCAATAGTGTTAGAAGCTGCAACTAGATAGAGGAAATAATCACGATGATAGTCGGAGGGTGCAATAAAGGAGAATTAATGAAAACAAATTTCAATTCATCAGAAGAATTTTGGGCAGTCTCATCCCAATGAAACGAAGTTCCTTGCTTAAGAAATCAGTGAACCCTAAAGCTAGCTCAACATAGTTAGGTACAAAGAGACGAAGGAAATTTGCTTTCCCTTGCGGACTCTATAATTGATTCAATGAAGAGGGAAGGGGTAGATTAACAATAGCCTCAACTATGAGAGGATCAAGACGAATACCATCCTTCAAAAAAATAAAATCGAGGAGTTGTCTGGACTCAATGTAGAAGAAACACTTATGTAGATTAAGCAGAATGTTATAGTGTCGACAATGAAGAAAGATTTGTCGAAGGTGATCGGGATGGTTGCGGCGCTTACGTGAATGAGCAGGAAGATCATCCAAATAAGGCTAAATGATGTTTTTAATGTCATGAAAAGCATAAGACATCGCACATTGGAAAGTAGCCCCAACATTCTTAAGGCCAATAGGGAGGTTCTTATATGAAAAATTCCCCCCCGGACAGATAAAGGCAGTCTTGTGTTTATTAACGGTGCAATGTTTATGTGGTTATAACCAGAGGAACCATCATTAAAGGAGAAAATATCACTCCTGGCACATTTGTCTATAATCTGGTCTATAAAAGGAGTGAGATAATTGTCCTTTGGACATGCATGATTATGTCATGGTAATCAACATAGACCCGAATGGTGCATTGCTTCTTTGTCACCGTTACAATATTGGACACCTAATTTGTCAAAGGAATAGGATAAATAAATCCAACTTTAAGAAGTTTTTCAACTTCCCCATTAATGGCGGCCTCTTTTCTAGGGTGCAATGGATGAAGCCGTTAGTGGGGCTTCGCGTTAGGATAAGTCGGAATTTTGTGCACAACTATGCTTGGGTCAATGCCTTGAATTTTTTCATATGACCATGAAAAAACATCTCAAAACTCTTAAAAAAGATGAGTATAAAGCTTGATCTCATCAGGAGAACAAGTTACCCCAATATGAACATTTTCAACAACACCAGGCTTAACAAAAATGTCAATAGGCATCGTTTGGGTAATATTACCCATTTTCCCTTCCAAACAAACTTCACGGGTCATGATAGGGATTTGAAGTGGTTGAGTTGGGAAATGAGAATAGAAATTCTCAAGATAGGTAGACATGGCTCCCTGGCCAGGTAAGAATGAGGAATGATGATAAGTTTCATTCCAAGGTGCTTCCTCAAGAGACATAACTTCTATGATACTTTCATCAGTAGGAAATGTCTCGATTAAGGGATCAGAAGAATCCAAAGAACCAAGCCAAGGAGATTGAGAATACACATTGAGAGATGTACCCAGAGTAGTGTTATCAATAGATATCGAAGTCAAAGATGAAACAATCTCCACATAATTAATCTTGGCGGGGCTTAGCGGCATGACATCACCCCATGCATCAACTTGATCAGGAGGAGGAATGACCCAAGGATCAGACTTAAACGAGATCATGTTGACTAGGGAAACATGCAGAGGTGGGAGAGGAAAAATACCCATTAAGGCAGGATCTTTAAAAAGTATAGCCCCCACACTCTCATATGGAGCACTGATATGCTTCATGTAAGGAACATTGTCATTCGAGGAAGAAGAAGCAAAGAAAGACAACTGGTCAACCATGACGATTTTTCCTTAATGAGGAAATTGAAGCATGTGGAACAAATAGGAGGCTACAAAATGCATGGCATGGGTCCAACTCCACCCGAGTAGAATATTATAGTTAAGATCTGCATCTAGAATTTCTACTTCGACATTGATTGTCTTGCCTTGCAAGGTAATGGCAAGATTAGTAAGGACATCGAATGGTCGAGAATTGTGTCCATCAAACGCTTCCAATGTGTTAGGGGATTGGTTCAGGGTAGGAGAACTGATTTCCTTCCAACAAAACTCAAAAATGATGCAAGTAGAAGCACCTTCATCAATGACGGTCCTGTCAATTGTCTTTTCATTAATGATCACTTGAATGAGAAAGGAAATTTGATGAGGTAAGCATGGAACATGGTTTTCCAGATCAAAGCAAATGAGATTTGAATCAGATGGATCAACACCTCCGATGGCCAACAGTAATGCTTTCTGCTGAGACGAACAACTTTGAAGGACTTGGAGAGAAGACATAGCTGATGGCGCTTGAGCCAAGTCCTCAACAATATTATAGTGCTGAGTGGCTCAAGCATTCGAATTATATGAGGACTTTCGCAGCACACGCCGAGAGGATGGTCAGAGAATAGAATTAGGATTAGGACGCTCTATATGGAGAGGATCGGAGGCTGATGGGATAGAGGAGGAAGGGGTACTTTCTTTCTCTTTCCATGTTGTTGGGGTTTGATAATCTTTAGATATGGTAGCCACATTTATAGGTGTGTTCAACATAAACACTTGGGAACCTGAGGGAACGAAATACTGAGGCTGGTCTACCTTTTGGGTCTGCTGGGATGGAAAGGGTTCTTTTGAGATAGTTGAGGTCCCTTTAAGTAAGTGATTAACTTTAGATCGTCGGGGAAAATCTTTAGTGTAATGATCCTCCTCGTAGATGAGGCATGGATACTTCCGCTTTCTTTGAGAAGCATTGCCGATAGATGACTTAGGAGGGCCTTGTTTAGGGGCATTGACTTTGGAATTTCATTTGCCCTTATTTTTATCCTTAGAGGGTTTATTTTTTGTGGTAGACTGGACAATGTGAACCTCAAAAGTTTTACCAGGGCTAGGTGAATTTTGAGAGGGATCATTGGAACCAGTGTTCGAGATCAATTTCTACTTGGAAGAAGCTTTCACCGGGGTCTCAAACATGAAACCAATTACTCCATCAACAAGTGGCATATTTAGAGACTTCAATGTTGTCATATCAGATGATGGTCTGGGAGCATCGGGTAACATCTCATACAATGTGCCATATTGTGAATAGATGATGTCTAATACTAGGCACGAGTGATGGCTTACTCCTCAGTAACACATCCACCCATAGCTATGTCCTTAGCAATTTTGATGATGAACGATTTGTTGAACCATTTTGTCAAAAAATTATCAACAATCTCAAACTTGATTAGGTTACGCCGACGTCTCCATTCATGGATGTGTTGAGAGGCCTTAGATTTATACTTCCCCAACATGGGGGATAACCACGTGGTGCAAACCTTAAGACAACTCCTTTTCCGTTTAAAGTGGTGGCTCTAGCTGGGGATAATGGGACCAGTTTCCCAGTGTGGGTTCTAAGATGAGAGTTGGTGGTTGATGAGTGTTTGCAATAGAATAACGATAATCTAAATGACCTATTCTATCATGCAAATCTTCTAACTAACTTATTCTAATATAAACCCAGGTATTTCTGTGTGGTATGCGATCTACATAGATATCTGCTTAACATGTGATAATAAAGATTAATCACACATAAATAGAGATGATAACGTATAAGATAATTTCTTTGACTAAATAGTTAGTCAAAGAAATTTATAAAATATATTGCATGTATGATGAATTATATATATGAAAATTAACAATTTCAGCTAGGCATAATACAATAGTGCAATTAACGCTTAACCAAAAGAATAAATCTCACGTACAATTCATGAAAGTAAAGTGTCATCATTGATTAAAATAAAACATAATCAATCATCCAAGATAATGGTACCATATGTACAAATTTCTACTCATTTAACTAATGACATGGATCAACTCCTTTCTTCAAATCAAATAATCTCCCAAGAACACAATAGTGCATCAACAAAGGAAAGTAGTCTAATATCTAAAAGAAACGATCATGTTCCATAAATTCAACAAAGCATTCACAAACTCACAAAAGTGCATTCTTTGCAAATGTTTTTGATAAAATTCTGGACCCTTCTCTAAATTCATGAGAAGGGTATAAATACTATTCTATTAATGTGCAAAAATAGATTATACAAAAATTTGAGGAGGTTTAAAAAAACCTTCCTCCTAACTAGTTAACTAACGTTAAAAATAAATAGTGGCTTGATGAGTAGAACTAAGATGATGATTTGCTGTCTGCAAGATTGTCCCTCAAATCACATACATTGGTCATTGGTTTGAGTTGACGAGGTTCCCCAAAATGTGTCCTGAGATGTCCTGCGAAAATCGCATTGGTGAGAGGTGGCAGCATTTGCTGAGTCGAATGAAGTGAGCATTTAAGGGTCATGATCTAGTTGTGTGGCTTCACGAGGTATTTCCAATATGCCTCACAATTGGTGTTGGTAAATTTTACGATTTCTTCCCTTTGAGCCTCTGCCTTTTCTTGCCAGCTTTTATGCAAAGCACCTAAATCAGGCATTTCTTTTGGACTACCTTCCTTTAGAAGGTTGGTGAAAAACAAAGTGTTGTTCACTGCCTTGATTATATTCTTTGATACCCTAGTTTCCACTGTTATCTCATCTTGCTTGATGTTTGCTTATTTGGGCTTGACCCAGGTTCGGAAGAATTATTTAGCCAAACAAATCCCGCAACTACCGGCCCTTTCGGCAACAACCCGTGAAGTGCAGACTAAGGTCTCACTCGAGGTAGCAGGGGAGGGTGCTGGAACTAGGTTTTCACACCCTAGGGATGTCTTGGATGTGGGATGGGGCTTGTGTGCAGTTCTGCGGCCTCGCGCTATGCTAGATTCGCGCAGATCATAATACCCTTATCGCGCTTATTACAAATTGAATTACTAATTACTGGTTTGATATAGTTAAAACAGTCTTTAAGAAAACATTTATTACTTTTGGTTACTTGCACATCAAGATTAACCCAGTTCACATGTATTCAACTGTAGCAAATGCAGAAATCATAATAGTTCATTTATCATAAAGAGTAAATTCGCAATCAACATAGAATTCAGAAGAAACTTATCTTTATTATCAATCTTCAACAATACATCCAGATCCACCTTGTGCACTCAGCTACAGGGGTCCGCACACACAGCTGCGAACATTCTAGGCCTCTGCGCACATAGATACAGAGCCTCTACCTTCTACCCTACTCCCTCAATTCGGACTTACAGACGCTTTCAAGCTATTGCCTTTAAGGACTCATTACATTCCATCTTTCAAAAGAACTACTTTCCCTCATAGAGCCCTGCTCTATTTATACTTTCCCTTGGCCCGCGATCCCTTCGCGGGCCTACTCTATTACTATTTCTTTACATTAATTTTGGGCAAACTACCCTTTGACTCAACCTACTATAGTTCGTGCTTCGCGCTTTTTGTGAAGTCATTTACCCTAATATTACCCAAAATTCCAGGCTTCGCACCCTATACTCATTCCGCGGGGCTCGCGCTACCCAACAGTCCCCCAACACAATCATAGTGACTCATCCCGAGTCACTTACTGCCATGTCTAGATGCTCTGTCTTGGCTTCGTGGTTCACCTTTTGTTGAGTGGCACTCATCATCCAGCTACTCCTGCTTTGTCTCCTGCAACACTTTTCCTACTTCAGTGTTTCGACCATATGTCGCAACCAATGATGCTCATTTTGCTCTTCTCGGTTAGCACTAAACACCCCCTTCAAGGATTTTAGCACGAGTGGGGGAGCCACATACAGGACCTCTTGGTACCACCGTAGTCCTTTCCGACCAACATATCTTCTCTTCGCACTGTCCATTGCAACCTGTGTTGCAATTTTGCAAGACCCTGGATGCTGTCCGCTGGATTCTACTCGTCGAGAACCATCAGAGGCAACTTATTACCTGCATCTCCACCCATTGTTGCCATCTGTCTATCCTTCTGTTGTTCTATTGTAACATGCCATCCGACCCCTAGGCGGGGCGACGACATTCAGACCAATTCTACTTCGCATTCCCTATTTTCCGGTACATCCCCTACTAGTGACACTGCAGCTTGCGGGATACCTGCAGGTGTCAATACTAGACTCCTTAGAGAATCCTTCCCCTTCTTCGGCTAGATTACTACCTTCAGGTGTATGTCGGGTGCAGAGATGATGAACAGATCCATTTGTATTTTCAAAGCGTAGGTTGTCCGACGGATTCCCCATGGTGATTTATAAGCCATGTGAACTACAAATGAACGAAGTGCTGCTCATTCCAGCTCATGTAACCTTCCCGTGTGAAATACGTGGTCGATCATTTCATATCAGGCTCGTACTGTGGCTCTTAATTGCCCATCGCCCGCTCCCTTTTGCCATAATGCAGCCATCTTATCATGAATAATGGTATTAACAGTCATCATTTCTTGGAGTGGCGCACCTGCGTGGCTTTGTCTGCGGAACCACGCCCCTGATTGTTGGCCAATTGTACATGCACCCTAATATCCGTGCATCTATCCCCTAGACTGCTTTATCGTCCCTCTCTCTCTTTCAATTGGTCGAAGCGGTGAGACTCTTCGTGGAATGGTTAGTCAGGCAGTCGGCCTGCACGTATAGAGCTTCAGGTGACTGCCATTCACTCTTCCCAGGAAGGGGTCTCCGTTGAGCTTAGCCAGCTGAACTGCGCCCCCATCAGTTACTTCTTTAACAACATAAGGTCCCAACCAATGCATACAGAGTTTACTCGGGAATTTTTCAAATTTACTGTCATATAATAATACGAGATCATCCTTTTTGAATGTGCACACCTTGATATGGCGATCATGCCGTGCTTTCTCGCCCTATTTTTGTACCTACTGATGAAATCCGACCAGAAATCACTCTTCATCCAGTTCGTTGAGTTGTGAGAGCCTTTCCTGCAAGGCCCCACGATCTGTCATTCCTATAGCTACTGCAATTCAGAGGCTGGGCACAATATATTCCATAGGCATCACGACCTCCTTACCATAGACTAATCGAAACGGTGTCTGGCATGTCAACTTTTTGCACATGGTTCGGTATGCCCATAGCACAGCAGGAATGCGCAATTCCTAATCATTTCGTCATGCATTGCAGATGTTAGTCAGTGTAGTTTCTAAAATTTTGTTGAATGCTTCAACGGTCCCATTTGCTTGCAGACGGTATGGTGTGCTCTGTTGGTGATATATTTGGAATTCTTCAGTGAGCATGCTGATGGTCTCGTTCAAAAAATGCGTTCCTTGATCACTCATGAGAATCTTAGGACACCCAAACCTGGTCAACACTTCGAACAAGAACTTTGCTACTGTCGCAGCTGTGCAATCTTTAACTGGTTGTGCTTCTACCCATTGGGTCAAGTATTCAGTCATAGTGATTATATAGTGCGCACCCTTCTTCCCTTGCAGTTCAATAGGCCCGACGAAGTCGATCTCCCATTTCTCAAATGGCTGTAGTGTTACTTGTGGCTGAAGTGGTATTTCATCCCTTCACGACGGCTTACCTGTTCATTGGCATACATCGCAAGCCTGACAGTATGCTTTTGAATATTGATGTAGGGTGGGCCACCATAATTTAATTTAAAGAACCTTCTGGGCTATGGCGCAGCTAGCATAATGTCTGCCAGCAACCCCTCCATGTGCTTCAACAAGGATCTGTTCTCGCTCAAACTCTGGTACATATCTGCATAATATCTCATCATGGCCCATCTTGTAGAGATTGCTGGCAATCATAGTGAAATCTACTGCTCATGTCACCAATTCCTTCTTTTGTTGCACAGAATACCCCTACGGCACAGTGTTAGTAGTCAAAAAATAGATTATATCTTCAAAGTGGCCATCCTCAATGCGTACTACGTACAACTGGGCGTCCGAGAGTCCTTCTTCTAGATTCGTGGGTTCCTTGCTCATCTCAATCCGGGTTAAGTGGTTTGAACCTGCATTTAGACGTCCTGGCTTTACAACAACCTCAAAATCATATTCCTGAAACAACAGCAAGCATCGACAGATGTGCCCCCCCAACACAGGCTTATTCACTAGGTATTTTAGCGCAGAGTGATCAATATACATCTTAAAATTTCCTCCAAGCAAATAGTGACGATACTTCTGGAGTGTGTACACCATCGCCAATCTCTCTCGCTTAGTAGTAAAGTAATTATTTTCGGCTTTTGACAACCTTCGACTTGAAAACGCAATTGGGTGGTTAATTCCCTCCACCCCATCCTAAGTAAACACTACTCCTAACACGATACATGATGCGTCGACATGCACAAGGAACTCCACGTCCCATTTTGGAAAGATCAAAATAGGGGCAGATGCCATTTTTTCCTTCAGCAATTCCAGGGTTTTGTTACATTCTTCGTTCCAGCAATATGTGGCATCTTTTTTTAACAGTTGTTTGATTGGAGCTGTGATCTGGTCGTAACCTTTTATGAACTTCCCATAGTACCCCATGTGTCCGAGTGTAGCACAGAGTTATTTGACACTGCGCAGTGCTTGTAGAACTAGTATGACAACGATCTTTGCCAGATCCACCATGAGGCCTTGCCTACAAACTACGTGACCCAGCAAGTTCCCGAAGGGAACAAGGAATGTATACTTCTTTAGACTGAGAACATTAATCGTAAGTTCTCAGTATGTTTCTTAACCAGGCCAAAGACGGTCCAATCGTCAAGATAGACTTCCAAGCATTTATGTATAAATTCCTTGAATGCAGCTACCACAATGTAGGAAAATATTGTCGGTGCATTATTCAGCCAAAATGGCATCATCGTATACTAAAAACAACCCCACTCCATAGAAAACATTGTCTTGCTTCAATCTTCTGGTGCAATCTTGATCTGATGGTATCTAGAGAATCCATCCGTAAAGGAATACGCTTCCTGTCCACCCACATTTTCTAAGACTTCATTGGTAAAAGGTGTCGAAATGGATTGTTAACACAAGCATCATTGAGTTTCTGTAATTCCACGCGGATATCACCCTTCTGTTTCTTCTGCTATACCACCATCAGACTTACCCAATTGGACTCCTCAACTGGTTCAATGATCCCGACTGCCAACATCTTGTCCAGCTCTTCTTGTAGTTTTGCTTTGTATTTTGGATTTAATTGGTAAGTTCGCTTCCTTACTGGCTTCGCGCCAGGTTTCAAAGTTATCTTCATCATTCCTAGCTCACCCTGAATTCCTTTCAGCTCCGTAATCTTAGTAGGGAAGAGGTATTGATATTCCTTGAGCAGCTCGATGACCGTTTCCATTGTAGTGTCATCCCAGTAATCCCCAAGCGTAGCATAATTCAGTTCTTCCTCTATTCCAATTTTCACTTGCTTAATTTTTAATGGCGTTGCGATGTCTGGATCTTCTATTTCAGGGCCGTGCAGTTCTCGACTTCCTTCGGGTTATGGTATATTGATGTCGCGCGGATCATCTTCGTCACCTTCTGCTTTTACATTGTAACATTCCAGGGCCCGACTTAGCTGTCATGATCAGTCTGGTTGCACGAGTTCTTCTGGTTTTAGCGGCATCTGGAAAATTGTGGTCTTTACTAGCTTTAATGCGTCGTCCACTGTATCCATCCATTGATCCTCAAAAATAAATGTTGACAGAAACCCTTCGCGCAAGATATCCCACTCCCCTGTGCCATGTCGGAGCTCTATTTTAGTATACCAATTCCTTGGGATGACATCCAAGGTATGATAAAATAGGTGCACCCATTCTGGTTGCGGTTCCTTGCCATAGGCTTTGGTCCATTTGCTTAGGTGTATGTGTGGATTCTCTCGTCCATCATATTTCTTTGTTAGTTGGAGCATTGGCTTCCCAAATCATTTCTGCATCATGTGCTTATAGCTTCACCAATCTACGAAGGTTCCTTCATGGGTACGCCACCATCGCGCCAGTGTCACGTGCAATGCCCATTTGAGCGCATCAAATTGCTGGTATTCTGGTACTGCGTTCTCAAACTTCTCTAGGAATTCATTTACTATTGTGAGCCCGTCATACGCCGACAGCTCATGGTTCTGAGCTTTAATGCAGTATACGGATTTTGTCAGCATATTACAACTTAAAGTAGTTGCCTCGTTCATTCTGTTCTACCATTGCTCGTCTTCTTCCTCTAAATCATCGGTGTATGGTCTGTGTAACCCTGTGAAATTCTCCGTTCCTCCATTACCTTACCCTTTATTGGCCTTTGTGCAGCAATTTGGTAGATGCAGTCCAATGCTTCATCCTGCTCGTTGTCACGCACAGGTTCCATGTAGGGTCCCTAGGTTGGATGTAGCGGAACCATTACGCGGCTCGTATTTTTCTCAAATATCATCTTCCTATGCTTGAAATTAATAATGCCATTCATGTCAATGGCCTATTCTATTCCCAACAACGCGGGGTATGGGCTTTTTTCATCCACTATCTCAATAACTTCAAAGTCCAATCTAGTGCTTGCAACATCCAGGTCTACGGTGATTCCTTGTAGCCTACCCATGGGCAAGATCTTCTGCTGATTTTCGATCCATAATTGGATCGATGACCATTGGAGTGGGGGCTTGCCGATACTCTCCCATGTTTTCTTGGACAAGACTTTTGCATCCGAACCGAGGTCCAGAATGACCTGATCCATCTCATAGTCACCAATCTGCCCTGTTAACTACATTTCTTGTTCGGTCCGTGATGTATGGCTCCTTATTCGTCGGACTATGCGAGGTTCTCCCCATCCTGCGTATTTGTTAATTATATGCTGCAATCCTTTCACTGCCCTATTATCGCGAAGTAACTTCATGCAAGTTTCTATGAAAGTTGTTAACATCGAGGGACCTTTATACGGCTCAGACTGATCTCCTTCTAAGTTTGCACTGCTCCTTAGTACCATATTTACTTTAGTTTCTTCATCACATGGTTTGGCCCTTATCATCTGGACATTCTATGTCGGTGCAAGAGGTTCTGTCCTTTTTTCGCGAATCTGTGCTAGCAGCATAGGGCAATCTAGCAATTCATGGTCGAATTGTTCTCAATAGGGACATGACACTTGAGTTGGGTTTATGCAATCCTGCGTGTAGGGACATGACACTCGAGTTGGATTGCAATCCTGTGCAATCCATAATTGTAACAAATTAGCTATCCTCGACCCCTTCCTGGTCCCATTCCGCCCCGTCTTCGACCCTGTCCTTGGAATCCCCCATGCGCAAACATTACAACTGGATTTTGACCTCGTCCTATAGTCTGTATTCGATAGGCATATGCTTGATCCACCAACATTCAACAATCTCTGTCCTCGTGACCTACTAATCTACAAAAGCTACGAAAGAGCTACTGGGGGGTTTGATTGCATTTCGGCAACATGTGGCAATTATCCGTGTTGTGTTTTCCTCCTACTTGACAAATTGAGCACTAGAGCGGGGCGATCACGCTTGGCCCTGCCTGTGCCTCTGGTCGCAATGGTGTTGATCCCCTCATCACCACAAGGTTTACCGCGACTGGACAATGGTCTTTATCATGTCCCTGGCCCCTACACTTGATGCACTAAACTTCTTCCTGAAATTCTGGCGCCTGGTCTTGTTTTAACTTTTGTATTTCCAAACACAAATTTTGGACCTGCGCTTGGATTTGTTGAGCTCCCAACCCTGGGTCCTGTACTGGGGTTTCGTGAAGCTGTATTGTTTCCTCCAACGCTTCTGCTTGGGTTGAGATCTTTTCTTTTGACAAAGCCGATTTCAGATATGGCATTAATGATGCGATAAACTAAGCGTGGTGCTATGCATTTGTTAGCGTCATGTTGGCTTCACGAATAGTGCTTTTTAACCTTTGATCCTAATCCCATGGGGTATCACCAGGAATCATCATGATTTCTTTGAATCCTATAACCGATTGTGACTCTGATTTTGTCTAGCTGAAATCCTTTTTTAACTTTGTGTAGTTGTCCGTTATCCTTGCCGTTGGGTTGATGCCTGAATACTTCATATACAATTTTATTGCTTGGTCCTACAATGTGCTAACTAAGATGACTCTCTTGATATTGTCATCCGTGATCTGTTGCACATTCCAGACTGAATTCAATACAAACGAAATTTTTCCAGATCTTCACTTCCTACTCCCTTGAATATTGGTAATTGGGTGGCACTTGCCATTACTACCGTCCTGATCCTTCGTCGCTCTTTCTTATAGCATCCTTGCCTTTCACACTAGACACCCCTTAGGTAGATCCCAGTCCCAGCAATAGAACCATTTGTTGGCTTATTTGGGCTTGACCCAGGTTCGGAATAATTATTTAGCCAAACAAATCCCACAACTACTAGCCCTTTCGGCAACAACCCATGAAGCGTGGATTGAGGTCTCACCCGAGGTAGTAGGGGAGGGTGCTGAAACCAGGTTTATGCACCTAGGGGATGTCTTGGATGTGGGATGGGGCTCGCGCGCTATTCTACAGCCTCATGCTATGCTAGATTCGCACAGATCAGAATACCCTTATCGCGCTTATTACAGATTGAATTACATATTACTGGTTTGATCTAGTTAAAACGGTCTTTAAGCAAACATTTATTACTTTTGGTTACTTCGTGCATTAAGATTAACCCAGTTCACATGTATTCAACCGTAGCAAATGCAAAAAACATAATAGTTCATTTATCATAAAAGAGTAAATTCGCAATCAAGACAGAATTCAAAAGAAAATTATCTTTATTATCAATCTTTAACAATACATCCAGATCCACCCTGCGCACTCAGCTGCAAGGGTCTGCGCACACAGCTGCGGACTTTCTAGGCCTCTGCACACACAGCTACAAAGCCTCTACCTTATACCCTACTCCCTCGATTTGGACTTATAGACACTTTCAAGCTATTACATTTAAGGACTCATTACATTCCATCTTTCAAAAGAACTACTTTCCCTCATAGAACCCTGCTCTATTTATAATTTCCCTTGGCCCGCGATCCCTCCGCGGGCTGACTCTATTACTATTTCTTTACATTATTTTTGGGCGGACTACCCTTTGTCTCAACCTACTATAGTTCGTGCTTCGCGCTTTCCGTAGAGTCTTTTACCCTAATATTACCCAAAATTCCGAGCTTCGCACCCTATACTCATTTCGCAGGGCTTGCGCTACCCAACACTTGATTCTTGCGTCCCAATCTATGAAAAGAATGTCTTTGTGTGTCTTCTTGATTTTAGGCAGATTGGCCTTTCTTTCATCTTCTTTTTCCTACCATTCGATGAACTTTGAGATTCTGGTGTTGAGATCAGTAAAGTCTGTTCTCTGTTCAATCGCCTTATCTATTAGTTGGTCGCTAGTGATCAGATAAGGAGTAGTGTGTGACATCTTTTGGTAGAAGTGCTCTTACTATTTCATTAGGAGGGAATTTAGTTCTAGAGCCTATTTAATGAACTCCTCAGTAGTAGGAACATCCTTATATCTTTCCATGGCTTGCTGCAATTATTGGAGTTGCATGTTTTTAGCTGATATATCGGCTTCGTGGCTTATTTTCATGACCTCCATGGTCTATTGTAATTGGGCAAGCTACTCAGCTGCTTGCTTGTTCACACTTTCTTTATCTGTTTTGTGCTACTGCTCGAGTTGTGCAATCCTATCCTCCTTTTCTCTCAACAAAGTAGAGACTTCAGTGGCTTTTTCCATGGTGGATGTTACATATGCTCTCGTGAACTATGATAATCTAGTCAAGTTCTCAGATGGGTTCAAAGGAATGTCCCTCCAAACTATGTCCATCGACTTGTTTCCAGGTGGGAGCTCGGGTTTTTCTACCATTTTCATTTTTCTCTCTCTTCTTATTACAGCCTTGTGGAGTGGGTTGTAGAAGACATCAAGTGGATGGATTTCAGTCACTTTTAAGACGATCTCTGATGTGGGCAGAGCAGGGATAATCTCAGTTTGCTCGGATGTTGTTGCTTGCTCATCCATAGGCTTGGACTGCTCATCCATGGGTTTGGAATGCTCGTCCATAAACTTAGACTTTGTATTCTCTTGAATATGCAAAGGAGTTTGACACTCCATTGTCTCTTGGGTATTTTTCGTTTTGGGAGTGTCTTCTAGTTTTTGATTAAACTGATACCACTCCTGCTCCAAACCACTGCCTTTTACCTCTGAACTGATTTCTTTAGGTGCGGTGCTCGATACCTATTTCTCAGTTGATTTCCTACTAGACTCTGCTATAATATCTGTCTCTTGGTGCTTCCTTGTATCTGGTGTTTTCTTAGTGTTCACCTGAGACACTATGTGAGAACTAGTTCCTTCACTGTTAATAGTCACACTTGGTGTAGGTTTATCTTTGATCTTCAACAAGTGTATTGGGATTACTTCGAGCCTTTCATTTATGAATTCCCAAAATCTTTCAAAATTTTCAGGACTCAGGTTCGTTTTAGCCCATTTGAACGCTTGTTCGAAGGACTCGGTTGACTGTAACATGTCTTCAAAATAGTTATCCTCATGGTTGTATGGCTTGAGCTTTATTGCAGTAGTGATGTTATGTTCTACCTTGTCTGGATCAAATTTCGTTTTCAGCAATGTATTAAGCTTGAGGGCTTCCATGTTTACTGACTCCTTAATGGCATGATTAAAATTTGCTAAAGGAAAAGAACCACACTGGGCAGGAAACAAGGGCCATAATAACTTCTTGTTTTCTTTGAGTAGTTTAGTCCATGGTCTAGTGGGTGATTTCCCTCGCTAACAATTTATCAGAAACATAAAAAGGAAGGACATGTGGGTTAGATGTGCTACCAAAAAGCCTAATGTAGGTGAATCATTTTTCAATAAAATATTTGCCGACAACTAGAAGATCTGTTGCGTCTTCTTGGGAAAATCTGGGGGCTTTCTTATTGACAATTATTTGATGCAAGGGAAAAATAACTGAATGACATATCTTATAGAAATGGGGTATATAATGGGATTCCCATATTTTATTTTAACTGATATGGATAGGGTAGGGGTCCTGTAAAGTCCATTTCCAACCCATGGTCAGAAATGGAGTGCAGAAACAAATGGCGTCCATAATGTAGGCACAAAAATAGAAGGGGGGAAGGTTCTTTGGAAATGTGGCTCTCTTCTATCGATATTCGGTAATGATGGTGGCCAGGTTATTAGATAGGATGGTGTCCCAATTCATGATTTGGGAGTTAACACAGGAATCAATTAGAGGAATCAGTTCTATGGAAAACTTAGAATTATTGGGCAACCTATATTGTCTACATAACATAGCAACTGCATAGTTGTAGGGGTTTTCCAAAGAGGCTATATCATACATACCCAATTTGTTAAATTTGAATTTGTTGTCCAATACTCTCCAGCCCTGAATCAACTTGAAGGGGTCTAGGTTCTTCTTTGCGAAGCTGGCCATGCATGTCTTAGCATATATATCCTAAGGATCAGGTATATGATACGTTTTCTTCATGTCCTTTGCTTTGAATGATCCCATGAGTTCGTTTCTTGAATTCCTGAATTGCCTATCTTCAATGGTGAGGTTTTCGACCACCCACCTGATCATATCCATGTATGGGAGGCTTTTAGCCTTTGCTCCTATCCTATGTAGGAAAAAAAAGTAGCATCATTGAATTGAAGCCCTGAAGGTCTTGACGCTCGTCCTCAAGCCTATTGTAAATGACCTCCCATGATTTTTCCCCTCCATCAGCGTTGTAGACTATATCGAAGAATATGGGAGCCATCTCTGTAAACTCAGATTCAACAATTCTCTGCTTTTTCTATTTCTGCATCACCTTCCTCAATGACATGTCTTTTGTAGCTTTCCTGAAATGGACAAGATATATCAACATAGACAATATAGTGCAATTAATATTGAAAGCTTTTATGAAATGACTTTGGATCGTGAGAAAGGTTTAATGAGATACTCATTGTTAACTACCCATAAATTGGAAAATGATTATCTCTCCTCAGGTTGCTAAGTATTTATTGACCTGTCAATTCATTTGTTTTTGTATTTAAAACACAGTTATTTCACACGCTTACTGCTCTTATTCGCACATCACAATCTTTTAAACAGATACAATATAGCATTGTGATTTCTATAAGGCAAAATGCGATTGCGATTGTCGCAATATCACATTTTGCAAATCATTAATGGGCATGGTTGTGGCATAGCATAATTACTTGCGAAGTTTGCGAAGTGCGATTTGTGAAATGACAAGGTACTTATAATCGGGATATCATAGTAGGAGGTTTGATTGTGCATTGCAAATTTTTAAAGGCGTTTTATGATAGTCACATGGAAAAGCGCGATTTGCAATTTTCGATGAGGATCTCATCCTTGGTTTGTTTTGAAATATTTTCTAGGCAATTTCTTAGAGTTAGGTTTTATTATCCTAAGACTAAAAATTTAAAAATGGTCCCATTTGTATCTCTAACCTAGCTATTGTTATTCATAAATGGGCGGGTTGTTACACAGTACAACAATTGGCGATTCACTTGGGAGAACCAACTATCTCTGAGTAGTTTTCTAAGATTTCTAAAACTTTCAAAGTGATTAGAGTTATAGGAATAATAATAACATGAGTTATAGAGTAAAAAACATTTCTCTAGAATCATCATCACTTGCACAATCTATTTATTCAACTACTTTACTCTTGTAATGATATAAATACAAATGTGTGCATCAGTCAATAATAAGAGTTAAAGTGATATAACAGGTGTTTTATATAGGTTTGTTTTTTATGTTTACTCATTTATCACAGATAGAGCCTCTACTACCAGTAGGCATTCATAGCCTCGACAGGGTTATCTTTTAACCAACAATGATTCATTATCCCATCTGAAGCAATTTTCAAATTTCAAAATGATATTCACTTGCTTTGAATCTCACTTGGATCTTGTCCCGTTTTCCTTTTTGATATAATCTTTTCTTTTAGGTTTCTTAAAAGACATCATCTAGGCTTGGTAACCTAATAATGAAAATGTCATTCACTGGTTGTAACTAAACTAAACAAGCTGGCTCTTAATGAGACTCCTTGTCTTCTGATCGATGAGATCATCGACTATTACTCTGTTTTGATATGCAATATTGGTAATTTTAGTTTAATTATTTCCCTATGACCATGGTAAACAAGCTTGTAATGAGACTTTTTATCTTCTAAGTTTTGTATATTTTAGAATTACACTCTGGAAAAGGAAAATTTTATCAAATGGGGTGAATCATTGGCTCTTTTGAGCGTTTTGGATGATAATGATAGAGTTTTAAGATACTGATTTGCAGAAAGTCCTTACTAGGTTAAAGATTCTTTTCTTGACTCATAACAAAACATTCATATTCTCGAAAGATAAGAGTTTGTTCATAGAATAAATGGTTTTTAGCAAGATCAATTTTTTTCAAAGAAATCAGGTTTGCTTTGGTACCCGAATGTCTTAATTATTTCTTTTAACTTTTACTTATAGAAGCGAAAAATCAGAAATATTATCAAAGATTTTATTTTGAAACGCCTAAAGTAAATACTACTTAAAATTTATTTTCCTAAGAATTTTAAAGGTGATATGATACAAAATTGGAAGAGGCTATATTATAAGAAAAGTATTTTTTCAATATTTTCCCATTAATGAGAAAATAATCCTTCTTACCTGATAAGCCTTGTAAAATAAATGTTGATTGTCCAATTTTCTCAATAATTTGAAAAGGGCCAAGCCATAGTCTTTGAAATTTGGTATGTTTACCTTTTACCTCATGTGCTTTGTCCCATTTCAAAACCAAATCCTCTACTTCAAAATTTTTTTGATTGGTAGAGGTTGTATCAAAAGAGGCTTTGACTAATTGTTGATGATGGAAGTGGGTTGCTTTGGCCTTTTCTCGTTCTTCTTCAAGTTAAGAATTTGAAATTGTCTAGCTTGGAGAGAATAAGAAGGGTTTTCATCGATGAATTGCACGAGGGAAAGAGATGGGATTGCTATGTTTGTTGGAAGAATAACTTCTTTTCCATAAACCAAAGCAAAAGGAGAAGAACTGTTAGATGCCTTTTGTGTAATTTTGTCTGCCCATAGAGCGAATGTCAATTCCTATGATTTTGGTCAATAGTCCTTTTGATAATTCTGATGAGGTTTTTGTTTGTTGATTTTGCTAATCCATTACCTTGTGGATAATAGTTGGCTGAATATTTTAGCTTAAAACCTCACTTTAGAGCAAATTCTACCATTGCATTTCCAGAAAAGTAAGATGCATTGTCAAACATTAAAGCTGAGGGTAAGCCAAACCTAGTAATTATGTACTGATCAATGAATTCTGTAATGTTTTCTATATTGGCTATCCTTAAGGGGATAGATTCTACCCATTTTGTAAAATAATCAGTGACTATAAGGATGAAGCTATGTAGTTTGGAAGAGTTAGGAATAATCTCACCAATTATGTCTAATCCCCATTGTTCAAATGGTTTTTGGATGTTTACTGGTTGCAAAGGGAATCCTTAATCATATTTTTTTCTAAACAATACATCATTGACTAATTCATACTAATTTTATTTCAACCTTAAATCACGCTTTTTTTTATAATTAAGATGCATATAAGCATGTCCATTCTTTAAATAAAATTTCAAATCATCATATTGTGATTGTGTATCATTGAGGATTATCTCTGATATTTTTACCTCATTACCTTGATCTTCTTCTAGTGATGACTGGGAAGCTCCTGTTAAAATCCTGCAAAAACCTTGGCCCATAACAATTTTAGCTGGTTGGATTGCTACATCATATTCTTGAAGTGTGGTAACCTAATTGGCTCTTCCCTCCCCTACTTCTCTTTGGATTAATAATTCCCTTATTGCGGGGTAGGGTACTATTATCTTTGTATGGGCTTTAAGAAGAAAAGATCTGAAATGTTTCAAGGTTTTAAAAACACCAAATGCTTGTTTCTTGACAGCTGAATAATTTAACGCGGCACCTTGAGGGTTAGAACTGAAAAAGGAAATGGGTGCCTTGATATTTTCATCATTTAGCTGTGTTAGAACTGCTGCATATGATGTATCGGATGAAAAAGTATATAATACAAAAGGTTTGAGAAAGATACGAGTTGTCAGCGAAGGAGCATTAGTAATGGTTTTTTTAATCAACTCAAATGACTCCCTTTCATGTTTGCCCCATTTGAAAACTTCGTTTTTTCGTATCATTTTTTGGAGGGGTAGGGAAATCTGTGAAAAATCTCGAACAAATCTTTTTACAAAATTGATTTGGCCTAGGAACGATTGCATGGTATTTTTGTTATGTGGGAAAGGAATATTTTCGATCTCTTGGAATTTATCAAGGTCAATATAAATCCCTTTCTTGGATACTATAAACCCAAGGAGTTTGCCTTCGGGTAAAGAAAAATAAGATATTTTTGGATTTAAGGAAATGCCATATTTCCTGCAGCTTTCAAAAATGTGCTTCAAGTCACTTAAATTAGTGTTCTTATTCTTAGAAAAGCCTGTGATGTCATCTAAGCAAATAAAAATTGATTTATTAATTAGATCTTTAACAGCACGTTGAAATGTAGCACTTACGTTAATGAGTCCAAAAGGCATCTTCTGATAGGCATATGTTCCCCACTTGGTCCTGAATGTGGTCTTTAATCTGTCATCTGGATGCAAAAGGATTTGATTATATCCTGAGAATCCATCTAGAAAAGACATTAATTTGAATCCTACAACTGATTGCAATATTTATGCCATGGTAGGCAAAGGAAAGTTATATTTTTGACAAGCTTTATTCAGGTTCCTAAAATCGATACAAATCCTAATATCACCATTAATTTTCCTTAGAGGCACCATATTTGATACCCACTTAGAGTGTCTAACAGGGAAGATTATTTTGGCTTTCAAAAGCTTGTCTAATTTGGATTTGATTTGACTCTCAAGGTGTTAGGGCGTAGATTTACCTCAAGCTGAAAAGGTAGGATCTAGGGCCAACATCAAACCACGCTCAACCTTATAGCTAGCCCTACAAGGACAGGAGAGGGCTCTCTCCGGGTCAATCTCAGCAAACGATAATCGATGGGGCTTGAGATGACTGAAATAAACGCCGATTTTAGGCTAGGTATGAAGTACAAGGCTTTGATTTATTTTTTGGGGGCTTTGTTGGAATCAAGGGGAAAGCAAATTTTGGGGTGCGGGGATTGAGGCTCAGTTCTGCAGAGATCTCGGTGGGGCAAGGTAGGCGATCGTTTTGGCACTTAAATTTTAATGAGATGGATGGAAATTACAGGTGAGGTGTTGAAGAGGGCAAGGGCAATCATGAATCCTCCTCAGACAACTGAAAAAATCAAACAACTACAGCAAACCTCAAGTAGAGCATTGCACTTTCAATGAATTCTACTTACACTCTTGTTTGCTTAGTTCAGAAGAAACAAGATAGATGATGACATACATTAACAAAATTCACAATTACAAAGAGAATCACTGTACCAATACAAATTTCCACATGAATCCCAAAGAGTGCTACAAATCCTGGTCTCAATTCCTTAGCCAAAATACTGAAAGTGAATGTACAATGAAGCTCAAGGCTTTCTCAAGAGTCCAACCATGCTAATGACTGAAAAACAACATAATATAGACAAACATAGCTCATACTTGCCTCTAGGGGTCGAGCTCATGAGTTTAGGAGCTGATCCAACTGATTCTAAATTGAGAACTAGAAACTAGGCAACATAACATCATGCCTCTAAAAACAAGGAAACTGATCCATTCAGTTTGAAACAACCTCTAAACTGATGAATCTACCTATACAAGTGAAAATCTGACATATTTACATCATAATCCATCAAAGTTCATCAAATTACATCATAAAGTTTCCATTAGGAAAGTGAAAAAGTCAAACTAGGCGAAACTAGGTGAAAAACAGAGCAAAACTTGGTCAAACTGGCAATTTTTCTTCTATGCACCGCGCCTAATTCTCTATGCGTAGTGCTTGTTTGGACCCACTTTTGGAGGTCTTCCCAGTGTCCAAATGAGCTCTAGGTGTGCTTGCTGGAAAGGTCTGCCTATCTTATTTCCAACCCAAGTGGAATGTTTCAATTTGGCCTCCATTTTTCCCTCCAAAAGTCCATTCTCCCAACACTGCTTCCTGTGTGTCAAAATAGGGGTAGTGAGGTCATTTTTTGAGTGTTTTTTGATCTTTTGAGGGCTCAAAACCTGCCCAAATTTCTTGGCCATAGGTAGGAAAGCATAACGTTTCATGAAAAATCCAGAAATGCAATTTTTTTTTGATTTAGAGCCCTCTAGGAAAAGCGAGCGCCACGTGGCGTGGCGCATAGGGAGGAAAACTCTGTTTTTTGTGCCAAAAACTTACAAAAATGCAAAAATTGCTCCAAATTTCTTGAAATTTGGGCTGAGTCTTCTCTATCAAGTGCTTTGATGGGCCAAGGAAGCCTCAGCCAAGATTTGAAGTCCTTCATCCTCTTTTTTTCTTTTTGATGCTCTCGTTAGCTTTGCTTTCAAATTCCTGATTCTTGCTTGGCACACCAAGTTCTAAAACAAATAATGATATGACAAATTTCTAAGCATGTTCTTCTCATTTATTTCCTTCTCTAGCTTCCTCTCCAAGTGGGTATTGACTCTTTCAAGCCATGACTCTCGAACAACATTGATCTATTGCTCCAATGAAGTGAACTCTATCCTCCTTCGGGCACTTTGGCGGTTTTGTCGAATGTTCTGTAACTCCATCACCACCTGCTAATCTTCAAGCTGCTTATTCCTCTGTTCCAAATACTGTATAGTCCACTAGGCTCTATCCAAGTTGGCGTACAAGGCATCAATGTCCGTCTGCTTCTCCTTGATTATCTGTCTAAGGTTTGCACTTTCTGGGCCCATGTCAGTATAATCACCCTCAATGAGGATGAAATCAGTCTCTCTCTCACCTGATGGTCCTTCCTCCTGTAGAGGCCTCTTTCCTCGGTCCTGAACCTACTGTGCTGATGGAGGAAGCAAGGCCCCTTCAACCCCGGGTGGAGATAACACTCGCTTCGCTACTACAAACAACCGTCTAGTGCCCCTCTGATAGGAGATGAACACCGACATACTAGCGGTCTCATGGCCCTGCTGGTAAGAAGGTCCACCTGTCTCATGCCAAACCTCTGAAGGTCCCTATGAAGCTCTGAAATACTCACGAGAGATGAAGTCATCCCAAGTGATGCCCTGTAAACCAAGCTAATGAATGACCACAATTTTGATGAGAGTAAAATGATAAAGACTGTTAAACTGCTGCTGAGGGGTCTTGTGCTGCACAAGAGTGGTCATCCTTTCTATGTTTCAGCATATGAAATAAGGAATGTTCATCATTTGCACCTGAGTGAAATGCATTAACAACCTGATGTGATAAGCATACGAGTGAGAGAACTGGCCCTCATAGGTGAAATACTTCATGATGAGTTTCATTAAAGGAGCATACTCATCCTTGAGAAACCGAAAGGAAACACTCCCTTAAGCTGCCTCAGAAAACCAAGTTTGATGTATGGTTCATAGTGTTGCCGCTCAATCTTCTATCTTTTGTTCCATGGTTCTCCAATGTTTGGTATGTTGGATGCCAATGAAATGGTTTCTGGTGTTAATGTGAAAGTAACACCGGCAAGAGTGGCTTGATCACCATGCAAATGCAACACAAATAAGCGGGCCAACTCACGATGATACTGAATATGAGCAACCTTCTCACAAAATTCATAACATGACTAATGCTGGAAACAAAAGAGGGCAAGAGGGCAGGCCTACAACTCAGTAAGAGTGGTAGGTTCTTCTCTGATATGTCTGCCACCTCTATGAGGCCTTTTGGGTGCATGTCTCTCCGTGGGTGAATCACTTTGGGTCTCTTCTTCATAATCATATGAAGGATCAGATGGCATAACTACTGATAGACAAATTGGCTTGGAGAAATAGGTGTTGAAACTGTGTTGGACTGCCTTTGATGATTGTTTGACCTCTGCTACTAAGGGAAAACATTGAAACAAGGGATTGTTAGGAGAGGGAAAAATAATCGGAATTTAAGGACTGTTGGGACAGAGTTTAGCTAGGGAAAAATGGGATATTATGGGTGTTTTGTATAGGGTTAGGGTTTGGGATTTTACAATTACGATTTTTGGAAAGGGAACTTGGGATAAAGGATTAGTGAATTTAGGGGGGTTGGGGAACTTAGGGAACAATGAAATCCAGGAATAAATGGGATAAGGGAGTAATGGAGGGATGATAAACTTGTTAGGAAAATAGGTTTTCAAACCCTAGGTAGCAAGTTTAAAAAAAAAAAAATAGGGTTTGATTGCTTCTCAAAAGCACCATAAAAAACACACCATCAAACCATCGTCAAACTTAGATGAAATACAACTTTGAAGATGCTACCTACTTGAATCAAGACTGTTCCACGTGATTTCGGGTGATTGGAGCAAGTTTGGCGGTTCTTCAGACTTCCTAGCTGTATGCGCCACCCAGCACACCCAATGCACCGTGCCTGTGCAAAAATACACTGTGTTCTGAGGCCCAGTGCACCGTGCCTCACCAATGCGCTGTGCCTCCTGCCCAGTGCACCGCGCTGGTCACCAGGAGCAATTTTCACCCAATTGTTTCCTCTTGCTCAATGAAATCACTTTGTCTTACTTGGCTTTTGCAAATGAACTTTACGAATGAAGGCATTGCTTATAAACCAAGAGCTTTTGAAATTTTGGCTCATGAAACCCACTTTTATAATGTTTTGTATTTGACTTTATGTTTAAACTCTATTTTTGAACTTTTTCACTGCTTTTTCACTTTGTGATGAATTTAATGACCTGAGCTTTGCTTGTTTTGCAGGTAATGGAGCTTCCAGGGCTAAGGAAAGAAACCAGGATGCAGATGAATGGATTTACAATGAGGAAAGCAAAAACTTTCATGATTTTTTACAATACATACTAAATACTCTGTTTTTTCCTCAAAACAGAGTTTTGAGGAAAAACACATTTTCAAATGCTTGGTGATAAAATTTATTGATGTTGCAACCTCCTCATGACCTGCTGGCAATTATTGGACATTTTAACACATTTTTTGACAAAACCCTAATGAAACCCTAGACCTAATTGACCATGAACCCTAAAGACAACTTTTGCAATTTTCAGGATAAAAATAAGACTATGTGTGTTTATAAATGAACAAACATGAGCTAGCAGGTAGATAACATGAGGGAAACTAGAGGAATGCCACTGCCGTTAGATGATCTATGCGCCTAATGGAATGCAAATGACTGGGCAGGAAACCTAACATGAAATGCAACAAGAGGATTTGATCTCTGACGGAGGGATGACAATACCGACTCTAACACAAGGTTTGGGTGAATTTTGTGAAGCTTCTGTTGAGCTAGATTTTCATTCAAATTCATAGGTATGATATGTTGAATCACATAGGTATCATAGGTTTTGAGATTTGCGTAATCCCAAGAAAATACACCTTTGTATGTTTTCAACAACCTAATGAATGATATTCTTTCTTCTGATGATAAGCCAATACCTAGGTTGACAGTTTGAGGTTTCTCAGTTGACCCTAAGTTTACTACTTCAAATCTCAAAGTAGAACTTTGAGCTTTGAAGTTAGTAACTTTCTTGAATCTATCCTTTAGATCATATAGATCTTCCAACTTAACTATAGACTTCGGGATTGGGTTTTGATTCTGATCATTTTTAATTTGTAGATCATGCTCTTGTTCATCTTTGATCTATTCCTCATAGGACCCTTCTACTGTAAGGAAATTAACTATATCCACATCATTATTGAATACTCTCCAATTTGTTACATTATTGGGAATAGATGGCCTAAATATTAACTCTATTAAAAATCTGTTTGGACTGAAATCTTCTGAGGGTATAAGCTTGGATGCCACATTAGCAAGTAAGTCAGCACTTGCATTTTGCAGTCTAGGAACTGAAGAAATGTTAAAAGTAGAGAAGTGAGAAGTCATATTCTAGGCTAATGATTGATAATGTTTAAGGTGCCTAGAGACACAATGAATTGTATTTCTTACCTACTTCACAATTATTTTGGAATCACCATAGACTTGGAGATATTTGACATTAAGGCTGATGGCTTTGTACAGTCCTTTGATCAATGATTCATATTTAGCGACATTATTGGTGCACTGAAATTCAAGTCTCCAGGCTAACATGGTTTTCTCTCCTTGTGGATTGATCAAAATTCATCCTGCACCTGCACCATCTTAATATTTGGAACCATCAAAATAGAGAGTCTAGAACAAAGAATTATTTGAAATTTTATCTACTAAATTTACACCCTTGGAAGCATCCGTTTGTGAAAAAAAGTTATATTTGAGACACTGGAAAGGGAGACCTCTGAGCATTAAAATATCCCAAAAATGACTCAGGTGAGTAATTTCCAATGATGTTATTGGTGAAGGCAACAGGTTCATTGCTTCCCTCAAGGTCAGTGGCTGTATATTTCATGAACTTTTCTCGGTGTTGGCTTGTTGGGGCCTGACCTAGGTTCAGAAGTGATTTAGTCAAACAAATCTCGAAACTAGCGGCCCTTTCAGCAACAGCTGCTATGCACGGACTGAGGTCTCACCTGAGGTAGTATGGGAGGGTGCTGGAACCAGGTTTTCACACCCTAGGGATGTCTTGATGAGGTCTAGGAAGTTCGTGAACCCAACCTGTGTGCTTGCGCTACTCCGCATAGCTGTCTAACCTTCGCAACTTGTGTGATTGCTTCCGCGTAGCTCTGTAAAGAGTGTGAATGTAATTCTTGAGGAACCTTCCATTAACAGGATAAGTGGAATATAGTCCTTCAAGACTTTGTAGCACAAAATTGTTGTTTCCCTTTACTTCAGCAATAACTAAAGGTCCAAACCATAGGTTATCAAAATTACCATGTTTTTCCTTATCTTCTCTTTTGGTATCCCATCTAAGAACTATATCACCTTCCTTGAAGTCCCTTTGCCTAGCTCTTCTCTCAAACAGGATCTTCATCTTATTCTGATACTTTTTCAATTTATATTGAACTTCATCTCTGTTTTCATTTAGTTCAATAATTTGATTTATTCTCCTTGAAAAATCATCAAGTTCATCTGTTGAATCCTACAGGAACTTTAAAATAGGGAAGGCCAAATTGGTAGGGAAGATCGCATTCTTCCCATAGACTGACTGGAAATGAGATTTTCCATTAGATCTCTTTGGATTAATCATGTTTTCCCACACTGCATAAATTAGGTGAGAATCCAAGCTCTTTTTATGATTTGCCAAAGTCTTTTTGATCACCTTCACTAGACTTTTATTTGAGGATTCTGCAAGGCCATTACCTTGAGGGTAATATGGAGTTGAATGATGCAACAAAATATGATATTTCTGGCAAAACTCAATCATCTTGAAACTGGAAAATGCTGCTACATTATCAGTAACAAATTGAGTTGGGCAACCAAATCTAGATGAGATGTTTTCCTCAATGAATTTGATTACTACTGAATCAGTAGCATTTATTACTGGGATTTCTTCCACCCATTTAGTGAAGTAGTTTGTTGCAGTGAGGATCCATCTATGTTGATTACTTGAAGTAGGATGAATATCTACAATAAAATCTAATCCCCATTAGAGAAAAGGTGTGGAAACTATTGTTGGGATTAGTGGAAAAGCTACTAATTTTTGCTTACCAGCAAACATTTGGCAGGGCACACAACTTCTAACCTTTGCTCCTACCAGTAAGAATAGTGTGGGCCAATAAAATCCCTCCCTTAATATCTTATATGTTTCTACTGTCCAAGCATAATGTCCTCCACAAAATCCTGTGTGAAACTTTTCAATGATTCCTTCAGTCTCTAATTTTGTTAAACACAATAGCAAAATATTAAGTGGATCTTTCTAGTATAGATTTTCATTTATGATATAATAATTGACTGCTTTCAATTTGAGAGTTTTACACTGACTTTTGGAGAATGATGCTGGACATTCAAAATGGATCAAGAAATTTACAATGTCCTGATACCAATTTTATAAAAGAAATTTGTCATCAATCTGTATGGGGTTGATCTGATATGAAGGTGAAGGTTCTTGTGGATTCTTTTCTTCACAATGAAAGGAAGGTTCTTGTGGATTCTCCTCATTCAAATTTTGGGAAGGTTCTTGTGGATTCTCCACCCTTCTGCAAAAACAAAAGGTTCTTTTGTATTCTTATATGAATTTTGAGAAGGTTCTTATGGATTCTTCCCTTGAATTTCCAAAATAGAATTGATTCCGAGCACTTTACAGTTGGATTTAGCTAGAAGATTAGCTAATCCTTGACCCTTTACTAGCGTTTTTATTTTGATAGTCAGATCAAACTCCAAAATTTGGGTGATCCATCTACCTTTCTTCCCATCAGTGTTAGGTTGGGTTAAAACAATCTTCACGCACTGTTAGGAACATAAGCAGTAATGGGTGAATGTAGGACATACATCCTTAATTATTTCAGGGCTTGAATAAGGGCATAGGCTTGCTTCTCAATTATGTCATACTTAAGCTCATCATCTCTCATAACCTTACTGAAAAAGGCTATGGGTTGGTCATGGGAATCTTCATTATTTTGTAAAAAAACAACAACAAGGGTTATTTCTGAGGCAAAGGAAAAGATACTGAATAGTTTGGTATAATCAGGGCTAGCCAAGGTTGGAGCTTCAGAGATATCCTTCTTGGTTTGATCAAATGTAGATCTAGAAGAGACAATCCATTTAACTTCATGATCCTTTCAAAGCATATCAGTTATGTCTTTTACAATGTTTTAATGGCAGATACACATTTGGGATCATTCACCACTCCTTCCTTTGAGATTATATGGCCCAATAGTTTTCCTTCTTTGATAGAAAACAAAGACTTTTTTGGATTCAGTGATATTCTGAATTTCCTAAACCTGTCGAAAACCTTCCTCAAATGCTTAAGATGTTTTTGATCAGAATAAGAAAAAACAGTTATGTCATCAAGATAAATGACTACAAATTTATTTACCTGACCCACAAAAGCCATGTCCATCGCTCTCTAAAATGTTGCTCCAACATTAGATAAGCCAAAGGTCATTCTAGAGTACATAAATGTACCCCAGGGTGTAGTAAAGGTTGTCTTCTCTCTGTCTGCTAGATCAACATTATCTGATTATAACCTAAAAAACCATCAAGCATAGAAAGTCTTTGTGCTCCTGAAACCATTTGAAGTAACTGATGCATTTTGGGTAAACGATAGTTATCTTTTAATGATGCTTTGTTCAAATTTCTAAAGTCCACACACAGTCTGATTTATCCATTCTTGTTTCTAACAGGAACTAAATTAGAAACCCAATTAGAATACCTAGGAGGGAGAATGATCTGGGCATCTAGCATTTTCTTAATTTCCTTTTCTACAGTTGGTAAAAGAGTAGGATTAATCCTCATAAGTTTCTATTGATAAGGTTTTGCTTCTGGTTTTAAAGGAATCTTATGTTGTACCAATGAAGTGTCATAAGTCTTTAGATCAACATAAGTCCATGCAAAAACATCTTTGTAATTTTCAAGTACTTAAGGTATTGAGTTTTAATTTCATGATCTAGAGATGCATAGATTTTGACGTTTCTAATATCATCATTTGTTCCAATGTTAATTTCCTCTATGTCATCTAGTGAAGAAATTGAGTGTGGGTTTCTGAGGACATCATTTTAATCAAACAACTTCTCTAAAGGAATTAGACCTTTAGGAATGAAATTGTTAGATAATTGAATGATATCATGATCAACAATTTTTGAATTAAAATTTGCATGATCAACAATTTTTGAATTAAAATTTGAATTATCATTTTCATTTATGTTCTCATTTTCTTCTGTTCTATCTTCATTGATTTGTAGAACTGAAAATTCATCTATAACCTGTAGAAAAGATTTTATTTGTTCATCATGTTCATATATGTGCTAGTATTTTAGATTATGTGGGATGGATGGTCTATATTGACTTGTATTTGATAGAGAACATTAGTATGATCAGGAATTTTAAAGGAACTAGCAAAAATAGGCAAGGAATCTGCATGAATATTCTGATCTCTTGGAATATAACTCAAATTGAAAGCATTAAAGAAACTTTCAACTAGATCCCAAACCTCATTTCGACAAGATCTAAGCCTGGGATGTTTTGTTTGGAAAATATTTCTAACTTGTTTAACAATTATCTCCGAGTCAGTGAAAATGCTCAACTTTTGAACCTTAATCTCTTGGCTAATTGGAGTCCTAAAAGGAAAGCTTCATATTTAGCTACGTTATTTGTAACTTCAAAATCAAGTTTGCATGATTGTGTAATATTTTCTTTTTCGAGTGAGATTAAAACTGCCCCAGCTCCTAATCCATCCTTAGTAAAAGAATCATCAAAGAATAGTATCCATACATCAGTTTGATTTGGTATAGGACTTTCAACTAAGTCTTCAATTTTTACTTGAGTTTCATGTGTTTGGTTTGAGGAGAGTTGAAAACAACCAAAATCTTAATCAATTGCATAAATGGGATGGTTCCTTGGTTGATCTGTTTCACAAACAATGTGCACAAACCTTACCTTTCTATATAACCTTAGTTTCTCTCCCCCATAAACAGGAATAGTGGCATAAGACCTGTCCATATGAAGAGTTCCCCCTAATTTGGCACAACAAGACCTAGAAAGGATCATTCCAAATTTGAGAGGGATATCTATGACAACTATATCAAGCACTACCCTTTTCACTGGAATTTGGGCAAGGATGACCACTATATCCTTAATCAATCCTAACCAAGGCACCCTTTTGGAATCAAAAGTGTACAAATCATGATAGGATCTAGTTATGTCAAGTTTTAAATGGTCCATGATAGTTTTTCACATAAGGTTATGTGATGCTCTAGAATCAAGCATACAATTGTATAACATGGAATCATTTGTCTTAAGAGTTGCATAGAAAGGGGGCACTCTTTCATCAATCATATCTAAACTAGGACCAAAGATAACTACTGGTTTTTCATATTGAAGACTAATGGTATCACTTTCAGCATCAACCGAGGTGTTTTGTATCCATTTGGAGACTTGATTTTTATACCCATGGTTTTTGGAAAGTTATGAAAGTGGAATTGGGAATTTAACTCTTTCTAACTCCTTTTCAACATTAAATGTAGTCAAAACATTCTTTTCATTTTGAGTAGTATCAGTTGACTGATGTAATCGTCAAATAATATTTGTTTGAGTTTCAACATCTTTGGTATAGGGTTCAATTATTGGGGGTTCTTTTGGAGGTCTTCTAAGGCCAGATCTAGGCCTAAGATCATACATTTTGTTTAACTCTGCAATTAGGAATTCAGAGAAGGCATGGTATTTGAAAACCTGTGAGGACTTTTCATCTTCTTGAACTTGTTTTTGTTGTGAGAGGGGAATAATAGCAGTCTGATAAGAAGAAGTGTCCACATTATTAATATCTTCAATGATAGTCATAGTATTATCATTAGGTTGTTGATCATCGATCAGCAGAGGAGTTGGGACCTGCTGATCATTGCTAGGTCTTTGAAGAATTTATGATTGTCGATTTCTTTTGTATTGACCTTGATTTTAATTTTGGGGTCTAGTAACCGTTTGTTGAACTGTTGTTGGGCATGGAATCTCCCCTAGGCATGTTTTGGGGCTCAAAGCCCAAGTTTTGACTTAATCTTCTTGTAAATACTTCGCAAATTGCAGGAGCGGAGCACGAAATGTATGATAGAGTCACAGGATTGTCCACCCTAGTCTTGTAATGTAATGTCAACCTACCCATGGTCTGCGGACCATGGGATTGTATAAATAGAGCAAGGCTCTAAGTCTAAAAGGGAACTAACTAACTAATAGATAGCGAAGTAGAAGCGAAGAGCAAGAGTCTAAGTGTCTAAGGGTGTCTTGGGTCGTAGAGTAGGGGAAGGCTCTATAGCTGAGTGCACAGAGGCCCAGTAGTCCGTAGCTGAGTGCGCAAACCCCTACAACTGAGTGTGCAAGGTGGAGTCATGTCTGCAACCGAGGAAGAAAATAATAAAGAGAAGTTTTATCTTAATTTTGTGTATCTATTCTTGGGTTATTACATGCTTGATATAAATTATAAATACACTGGTTATTTACTCCGAGCACCTGTATGAATGATTTATATTGCTAAGTATACTTTAATGCATATAAGTAGGCTAAGTTAATCAACTAATAGCATAATACTAGTAAAGTCTTGGGTAATAAAAGTGTTCAGCCCCCGAGTAGGGCTGCACAAAGGCAAGATCTCACGCTGCGAGGTATGGGTAAGTGCGCATAGCGACAAGCACACAGGGTCGAACCACAGACCACTTGAACTCATTAGACATCTCTAGGGTGCAAAAACGTGGTTCTAGCACCCTCTCATACTACTTCGGGTGAGACCTTAGTCCACGCTTCGCGGACTATTGCCGAAAGGGCTAGTAGTACTGGGATTTTTTCGCTAAATCACCTCTGAACCTAGGTCAAGCCCCAACAAGCCAACAAATTGTTCCATTGCCAGGACCGGGATCTGCATAAGAGATGTCTAATGTCGTGTCATTGGAATCTGACAAAGAAAGAAACTGAAGAGTAGCTGGACAGAAAGATTCACGAGTTTGCAGCGCAGGAAAATAGAAATCCACAAGTATCAAAGGAACAGTGGTTAGAGTGCTACTTATATACAGAAATCCATGAAATTCTCTTTTAATTACTCCCCTCTGAGTTATACGAGTGGATCACAAAGCTAGCAAACAATCAAGGAAGGTGTAGGTTCGACAAACCAATTATGTGGACTCTAGATTTGGTGCACAGACTAGGAGCATCGAAATACAACATCACGCACTATCGACCATTGGCTCAATCGAATTATAGGAGTGTTTATCACTGAGTTCGCGTTAGATACTTCAGTGAGCTACAACGAGGTGGAACAATGCTTTCTGAAAGGACCGCGAGGTAAGTATGTTAAATCTTTAAACACTTGGATTAAAATGCTACTATGCGAAAAGCGGGTTATGTGAATAAATTGATGTTTGGGGCTATGTGAAGTGGGAGGATGCATAGAAATGAAGGTGGCGCAGAGATAGAAACTAGCCCCTTGATTTCGCCTCAGCGAGAAAGCAAGGAAGAGCTCATGAAGGTTTCACGAAGAAGTGGGATCAGTCTGATAAGGCAGCGAATTCCGCGCATACCACTCCCACCTACACCACCACCAGTTTCACCCTCTTCACCCCCATATCCACCCACACCACCTCCACCACCACCACCACAGTTCAATATGGTGAGTGCATTAAAGTTACTGATGTTCAAAGGGGTAGGGAACGAAGATTCGGACCAATTTTGGTTCGTGGTAAAGGTTGTACAGGAAGCGTAAGGAGTCACCGGTGAAAAATTAAAGAAGGAAACGCCGGTAAGTGTGTTGCAGGATCGTGCACTGACGTGGTACATTAAGCATTCCAATGACAATCCAAACGCAGGGATCATGAGTATCCAAGCTACGGTAAGCAAGGAATTTAGTAGGCCAAAATGAGAAACATAGTCGATTATCGGGTTTAAGGAAATCACAATGCTTTCAGGTGAGACCCCCCTGGGAGCTGGATCAGAGACTGAAGGGTATCATTCAAGAAGCCAACATGACGTTGACAGATGGGCAACACCACACATGGTTTCTAGCGTCACTAATGCCGCATCTAAGTACTGCACTGTCACAGCAGAAGCTATCCACTCAGGACGAAGCTTTAGATATCGGAATGAGACTGCACAAGACCTTGATACAAGATCCTAGCCTAGGAGTCCAATAGATCCACACACAGTTGTAAAATTTGTGTCTTGAGATGCAAAGTTTGAAACAAGATAGGACAACTCGCCCAGAGGCACACGAGGAGGTATGGTGCATAAAGTGAAAAGGCCAGGGACATGACAAGGACCATTGTCCAGTCTTCACAAACTACCTGGCGGGAGAAGGGCCAATGACATTGAGACCAGAGTCATAAGTATGACCAAGCATGGTGCCTGCATTATGGTGCACAATTTGTCAGATAGGAGGGAAGCATGCTACAAATAACTACCATCTATTGCAAAAGTATACGGAGACATCCCAACAGTTGTTCTGTAATTTCTGTAGGCAGTAGGCCATGATGAGCGTACCTATAGAAGTTATGAATTGATGATGGATCAGACTCCTACCTATAGAGTTCAGACTGAAATGCAAGCCCTCGATCAAAATACAGGGATGGCACCCACTGGATTTTAGGGGCGTGGACATTGTCGAGGTGGAATGGAACCAGGAAGGGGACATAGATAGCTGATTTGTTACAATTGCAAGGGGCCAGGGCATTATGCCCGTGATTGTACAAATCCAATGAGAGCATCATGTTTATATTGTACCCAATTTGATCATGAGATGTAGGACTGCCCCACACTGATAGCAAGGTTGCACGATAAAGGAACACTCCAACCTCCACCAACTCAAAAACTGCAAATGATGAGGTTTGAGCCACACGAAGAGGACCTGAATGTAAAGATCATGCTCTGAAGTGGTATTACGACAGGAGACAACAAAGGTAAGCAGCCATAAGAGAGTGCTTGGGTTCGCAAGGCTCCAACAAAGGAACTAGAGTTCAATTTGGAGCGTGCGAAGGAGACATTCATGGAAGCTAAGAGCTTCAAGGAGGCCTCCACTTCAGGTAGTAAAGACAGACTAGAACCAGAGATGGACCCATCAATGCTCACTACCCTTATGGATACATGCATTGAGTTGCTGCAAGACAACAAGGTTGTGAAGGGACTGCATGCACTGGGTTAGGAGAACCGTGCGTAGTTCGGAAGCTCGGAAAGCACACAACGCGAATAGGAAGGGAGATGAGATTGGCTGCACAAATTGGGGAATATGAAATGGATCAAATGATTTTGGATTCAAGATTGGATGTGAATGTTCTACCAAAGAAGACATGGGAGTGCATGGGTAGGATCACGTTGCAATGGTCTCTTATTCAACTGCGAATGGAAAACCAGCAAAATATCTTACCGATGGGAAGATTATAGGGAATAACGATAGATATCAAAGGTGCTAGCACACTTGCAAATTTCGAAGTGATAGAGATTGTTGATGAAAACAATCCCTCTCCCGTGCTACTGGGGATATATTAGGCCACTGAAATGAATGGAGTGATAAATATAAAGAAGCATAAGATGATTTTTGAGAAAAAGTCACTATGAGTAGTGGTACCTTTAGACCCTGCAAAAGGATCGCGCTACAAAGAGCCAGTGCATGATGATGATCTAGACTGTATCTACAAGATAACCGATTGGGAACAGGATTGGGTGAATCCTACAGCAAATGGCAGGATTTCGTGGGAGCGCGAAAGCTCCTGCGCCTTAGATTCGAATGAGGAAATGGAACGATAGCAGAACTAGTTACATGAGGTAACCATGCACAATTGCAACATGATGGTAAGATCACTGCACTGCGTGAAAACAGAGGTAAGGGATCTTCCTATGTATGATGGGTGGAGCAAGGTGGATGATTTCCTAAAAAATTTTGAAAGAACAACAGCACTTTGATGCTCTGAAATGGGAACTGCACGCTACACTCAAAAAATGGTAGGGTACGCATCAAAGATGTTTTTAAGATTGGCATGAATGTAGAAGGATGATACTCATATGGTTTGGAAAGCCTCAGATGTGAATGGAAGCTGGGTATGATGGACGAAACAGCCTATGCGCCCACCTCTCCTAATGGGTACAGGCGTATGGTACGCAACCTGAATGAACGCACACTGTCCTCACGATAGGAAACAAGACCAACAAACAGGAGCAAGCAAGAAAATGGCATGAACAACAAAGTAGGATAAGACCAAGCACGTTGCAGATTATCTGCGTGGAAGCCTTTGACAAAGTATGCAAAGTATCGGATGCGATCCACCATGTGAGATGCATTGACTGGGATCTGTGCGTACCAACAATTCTATGGGCTTATAGGACAATGTGAAAAACCCTGACTGCGTGAGCACTCTGACGTTGAAGTATGAAGTAGATGCTGTAATCCCTATGGAGCAGGCAAAGCCTAGTCCATGCATGACAACACCCGTAGATACAATGGTTCACGAAGCCTAGAAAGAAGGAATCACACAGTCACAAGAGACAGAACACATGAGACTTGAGGGAGAAATCGAACAGGGAAACCTTAGACTTTGCAAACTTGAAAAAGAAAGGGTAAGATAAGAGAGAAAAGCGCTTTGATGGACGTGGAGGTCAAGAAGCTAGAAGACAAGATAAAGGAAGATTTTCTCACCGAGAAAACTAGGATGATAAGGCAAGGTGCATATGATTATACTAACAAGTTTGAGAGTGATCACCATAAATTGGTTAGTCTTATGCCTTGGCTTGGACCGCATATTGCCAAGCATAGTGACCAGGGTAGCGCATTGCAAATGAGGAAGTGCGCAACCATAGTAGGTGGGGATTCTCCAAGAACCATGATGGAGGATAGGATGGCACTCCGCATGAGTGGTGCGACCACCTGACTAGCCAAGGGAAGGACAGTCTTAGTGCTCCAAGCAGTTGGAAGGGAGCGTGGGACTATAAAATATCTTGCCCGGGAGCTTCGCGATGTTGGAGTTGCGTGCAAAAGTAGAGAGTCACAAGGTCCACGACTGCGCATGGTGGACTGCATTGTCGAGTGGATTGGTCAAAATGTGACCGTTGAAGTGACTGTTCACGATGGGGCAATCAATTTGAGGCCAAATGGAGCGGGTGGCAGACATTTAAGACTTGATTTATGGGAAAGATTTGGGAAAATCTGCCACCAAGAATGCGTTAATGAACTAGAATTGGGAACGGTCAAATTTGAATTCAAAAGGCACTATAAAATGCGAATGGATGACCAGCAAACAACACTTGGTCATTTGTGAATTGAGCGATTTAGCAGAGCCCTAAGCATTATGAGGCGAGCGTTGATTGAGCCCCTGGATTCACGAGTGACAGATTACAGCCCAGATACGATGACCACAACTAAGGATGGTACAATGACAGCAAACCTAATACATTGCATTTACCAGCTACCATACAAAGGAAAGGACCCCGCGACCATATGAGAAGGGAAGGGTAGTGATTTGGCCCTCGCGGAGGCCATGAAGATGAAGTGTAAGCTAGAGAATAAGAAGAGGGGCTACGCCATCTCTAGCATCAAGGACAAAGCGGTATGCATAGAAACACAAATCCTAGCCGGAAAAGTTATGCGAAAGTGTCGTGCAGACGAGGTACTTGCACCAGTGATCACACTAGCCAGGCTGTGTGCAGAGGGGGTCTAGATTAACTGGGCTGAATTCCTCTGCACAAAATTCTTGAAGAATTGTTGTGAAGCCCGGGAGCAAGGTAAAACCTTCCACTATGCGTGGTTGTTTCTATCCATAGTGTTCATAGCGGGGGAATTCCCAGAGGACAGTTAATTCCCCACAATTGACAGAGATTTACCAGAGGCCGCAAAGTACACTTCGCTCTGGGCCACAAAGGATGTGAAAAGAATACGTGACAGCAAGATATTCTGGGTGCTCATGGAGATGAACATTCGGATGTGGATCAATCAGAAGTCGTGCCTATCGCCCACGGTGTACAACAGTCTGTAGATTTTTGCAGAATTCCAAGCCGACATGCATAATATATATATCAAGGCGCGCAAGGACACAACAAAGCAGTGGATGAAGCTATGTTTTGTAGCCACTAACGATGCCATTTTCACTGTCTTGGAGGCATGGCCTCTAGAATGGCGTGCCTGAGATCTTGCAAAACTCGAGAGGGTGGCAGCACATGAGAAGAAGGATGATGCCAACCTGCGCGTCACACAGTTAGCCGAGAAAAGGCGGAAGGAAATAGCAGCAATTGAGGTATAGGCAACGTGGGAAGCAGTGCAAAAATTCACCGAGCAGAAAAATGCCGTAGAAGTAGCCACAACACAGGAAGCAATCGTGAAGGCAAGCGAGCGCCAAGCAATGCCTTGCAGGGGCAGGAGGCAGAGGAAGCAGAAACAACAAAAGGGAGCGCAGACCCAGGGACCGCATCCACACAATTGAAGTGCCCACACACAACAAACAGAGCAAGACCGAGGAAGAAGTTCATGGCCTTGAAGTTGGCCATTGACCCAATCACCCTAACTGAGGGTGACCTTGTTGTTGGGAAAAGTATCCAATACGGAATGACCCTATCCCACTCTAAGGGTGATAGTACCTCAGCAACAACCGAATGCAAAGCTATTCGAGATTACTTCTTTATGAGATGTAAGAGAGGGGAGAAAGAGATCCACTAACCGTTGTCTTCCGCTAATGATTGATCCAATCTTCTCTCTTTGCTGCTTGCTCCCAGTTCCTTGCTCTTTCACTGGCCCAGCTACACAAAGATCCTGCAAAAGGGCAAGAGAGGGAAACTACAAGAAGCATACATTCATAATTGATTCAAGGATTAGAATAAATCAAATACACAAGTATAACAATTCACCATTGAGACACATGCATATAGAAGAACCTCAAATGCTTTATTAATGGAAGAAGTAAAGTTCTGAGAGTGTTACAACCATAAGAGGCCCAATCCAGCAACACCTCCCAGCAGAAAGAAATCTCCTCTTCACCTCCTTCAAGCAAATCACCCAATAGTTCTATACTCAAACCAACAACACTTCCTTACATTCACAAGATTCCAGCCCCCTTAGACCTCATGAGAGAGCTCTATATATAGGAGTTTTGGAGAAAGGATGAGTCAGCTTGAGGCTGGCATGAAGCTGACTAGTGTCCTCTCCCACTTCAGTTATTCTTCAGTTCTTGAGTCCACTTGGAGGTTCTTGCTTCCACTTGGAGATCTAGACCCTCTTACTCATCACTAGGCGAATTCTCTGATCCAAGTGTCATTTTGGAAGCTTCCTGGGCATTGACACCTTGAGGAATGACTGTGCCACTTGGCCAAACTCACCCAGCGCAGGTAGCCTTCATTACAGTTGACATTCAGCGCAGGTACAGAGTGGAGCAGTTGACATTCAGCGCAGATGCTCAGTGGAGCAGTTGACATGATCCAGAATTAGCTTGTTTTTGAGTGTTTTCAGGTGGAGAACTGATATTTAGTGCTGTGGTTTGCTGACCTTGTTCCTCTAGGGGTAGGAACAACATGTTTAGGGACTTTGGATCCCTTAGATTATTGACATTTCATGCTTCATGCTGTAAGGCACAAAAATGTCTATAACAGTTGCCCCCTAAAGTATGAGGTCGTTTATCGGGTGAAATGCTTTATCAGGAGGATCCGAAGTTCATTCAATCGCTGAGAGGTGACTTGTAATAAAATACAATACAATACATTATTTTTCATTCTGCTTTCATGATCTAGCTGAGGCGGGCATTCCCATGCTCAGCTTTATAAATTCATTTTGGTACATAGAATAGACGATCGTCTGATGGTAGACTGATAATTCTCTGCTGAAATTATCATCCTTTGAGTAGGATGATCATCTGCTGCAATGATGTACATATCAAATGTCTTTATATTTCCTGAATATATATCGCAGCCCGGATGGATGAAACTAGATCCGGGGTCTTCAAACTCGTTCGATCTTCACTCTAAGTACAAGTCGATCCATGTGAGAATTGCGCTGAAGTCGAACATGGAAAGACATCGCTTGATTACCGGTCAATAATGTAAACCGTTAACAAGCGCGAGAGGAATCACCGATAATGATAATGACCCTCAAGGTACTGCAGTACAATTCACGTGGTGTGAATAAAGGACTTGGCGTCGAACACCAGGCAAAATCTTCTGGTCGAAGGTCATTAATGTATACCTGTCGCCGGAAGTGAGAAACTTGCCATTGAGGCATGCAAGCTTCAAAGTACTGAGGGGGGTGTTCCTAGATCAACTTCTTGGATAATGAGCTGAAGTCGACAAGAAGCGATCCGTCAAAGGAGGGCCTTAATGAATCCCACATCAGTGACACGGAACGGAGCTATTGATTTTAGTGGAGGTGAAAACAATCTGTGAAATATGATTCAGGGTGGCGATCATGGGTGGATGAAGGATAATGTATGGCAGTGGATGGGACACGGTTGACTCTTTCTGAACAACATCTCTTGAACATATAACGACACTGATGTGATGGATCGGTAGCATTACCCCAAATGTGGATGGTTTGGCGAGGACCATGGTGATGAGACCGGTGAATGAAACAACCCAACCCGATGTGATACGGAGGAAAAGTGTCATGTTCAAGAGCGACTTGCTACCATTAAAGCTTTGAGGTTCTCCCAATTTTTCCCCAGTCATTTCTGACCAGTACCTCTTTATTTTTGTCAAGCTTGAGGAGGATAACATATGCTTGTTCTATAACCTGCCCTTCGGGCAAGCCCATCGCTATGTTTTAACGAGCCTAGCGATAGGGAAACTCGTTCTCGTCTAAAGACAAGTTTGTCGCTATTTAATCATTTTAACGAGTCTAACGACAAGGAAAACTCGGTCCTTTTCATTTTTAGAGAGTCTGAAAAGGTACAGAAAGTTAACTCCAAAATTCCTTTTTCGTCATCTAATCCCTTAAGTCCAAAAAAGTATAAAACAATACAGAAGGGATGGGTTTTCGATAACTTTAACGAGCCGAATAAAACAAGCGCTCGACCTTTTTGTGTAATAATCCCTCAGGTCCAAAAAGATTAAAATCTAGAGGAGGGATAGCTCTTCCGGTCACTTTAACGAGCTGGAAGGCCAAAACTCGGCAAACTTTTCATATTTTACGAGTCAGATGAAAAGAGCTCAAAGAACACTCGTCTTTTGAGGAACGAGTGATAAACAGGGATAGCAGCAGATTCCCAGGTACAGTTTGGAATTTTCCAATCACGGCAGTGTCACAAGGATGGCTAAGTGAAATCACTCTTCGCAGCTGTTCCTCAAAATAGGTAAACAATCATATGGAGGTGAACGATCGGCCAAATGGAGTGGAGGTGGCGGGTGCAAACACGACCAAGGCTTTTTATGGCTAATAAATTTACGATCACAATGGTTATTTACCGGAATAGGTTCATTTTTTAATGAGCTTAAACTCTGGAGGAAACTCTTGCTCAATCTTATGTTTATTTTTTAACGAGCATGAACTATGTGCTAAAACTGCTCGGATCTCGCTTTTCTATTTTTTAACGAGCATAAATTCCGCGGTAAAACTGCTCGATATACCAGTCATAAGATAAGAAATGTCTCCTGCAAGATTCCATTTTTTATAGAGCTCGCACCTCACATAAGCTATGCTCCCTCTCATCCTTTCTTTATGCAAGTTCGGAAACGGCTAACCCAAAAAACAGATAAATAACTGCTCTTAGCTTGCACTCCAAAAGGTTTGCATGCCCCCAGGTATAAAATACAATTTCAAGGCTGCCCCTCCTCTCCCCCACTTCTGCTTTTCTTTGGGTGTTCACAGCTACTTGTCGTCTTGCTAGTCTAATGTTAACGATACTTGTCTTCTCGTTATTTTTAACGGGTCTTACGCGGTACTTGTCTTCCCGTCGGCCCAACTTTTGACAGCTCTTTTGCAAGATCGCAAGAGAACAGCTACTTGCGACAAGAGAGCAGCTACTTGCGACAAGAGAAGAACACTACTCAAAGACAAAACATTGGTGTTATTGAGGGAGGCTTGCCTCTTTCTGGTTACCCAAAGATTGTTTTGTTAACACCATCAAACGAAAACATCTCCTCGGCACTGTCTACCGAAGTAGACAATGGTGAATGACCTTTGTCAAACAAGTAACCTTGACAAAAGAATCCTGTTCTAGAACAACCCCTCTTCCATCCACGGACGGGGTACGGACTAGTCATATTCTTTCGCGGAAATTCTACCTTATACCCAAGGTTTCCTCTGCCCGAAGCAGACCAGGATGCATGCCCCCTGGGTTCCAGTCCCATCTTTCCGAATCACTCGCACTCATCAGGAAGGAGGACTGGGGGTGGAGACATTTCTTGGGTGAATAGACCATTGAGGGTTGGTACGTGACTATTTGCGATGCGTGATCCCGGAAATGAAAGTTGGTCTACGAGCTTGACCATTCTTCCTTCGTGTGGAAAACACATTACTCTAAAGAGTGAGGAGACTATAGCTCCCATGCAATATATATAGTCTCGTCCAAGGAGTAGGTTATAATCCAAGGGTCCTTGAATGACCATCACGTTCATTTGAACGGTCTTCCCTTTCAATGTAACAGGCACATTGGGGAGGATCCCTAATGGTCGACTGGTTCCTTTATCAAAACCTGAGAGATTTCTTATCTCAGGCAAAAGCGTCGGGGAACCCAGTGCTTTCCAAGCAATAGAGGAAAGGATACTCACAGATTCCCCTTCATCAATGATAGTGCCAGCCATTACCATTCTATAAATTTGGACTATGATTCTGAATGGTACACTGGCTGGCAACCGGGGCCTGCCTAGTTGGTTCCAATCAAAGGACACAACCAGGTTGCTTGGTGGTGGGACCGAATACACGGCCAGATATGACCCTGACGATGTTCCTTCCTGTGATAAAGGAATGGGCGCATTGCCCTGATGCTCATCAGAGTCGGTGTTGATGAAAAGAATCTGGATGGTGTCATCCTTATTCTCTTCGGTGAGGGTGTCATTTGAAGATGAATCTTCAGTGACGGTGTCATTTGAGGATGAAACCTCTGAAGGAAGAACCGGGTCAACTGCCGTATCGACCTTTAGACTTTCGTCTGGTCTGGATTCAGTAGGTTCATTTTCAATGACTGACGCTTCAGCTGACCACTTGAGCGGGCCAGCTGTATTTTCAACCAACGAAGGACTTGGCACGAGTTTTTTGTATCCAGGAGGAAGTCTCAACGGTGAAACCGGGCGATCTTCCAAAACTCTCTTCGCTTCGTCTAAGAAGGGACAACGGTGGATGGCGTGATTGCCTTCACACAGTCTGCAGGGGAATTTTGCTCCCCCTCTTTGTCTTGAACCTTCACTTTCGCTGGTTGACGGTAAGCATTCAACATGGCTATCAGAGGTTGATGCTCCCGAATTGTGCAACCGAGGGGACCAGTCCCTTAGTATCCGGGGAATACAGGGACAATCTCTATGGAAGTGGTCTCCTCTACATATGACACATGGCGATTTAGGCCCGGTCTGTGCTGTGTGTGGATTTTTGTCAGATGTCTTTTGCTTGCCCCTAGTCGCCTTAGGCTCCTTCTTCTTCTTCTCTCTCTTCTTCTTCTCCTTCTTCTCCATGGGAGCTTGGCTTTTGCCGGCTCTACCTTGCGAATATGAAGGATTGGAGGAAGAGTTATAGGAAGTAGAAGGCTGGAGGGCAGCTCTAGACTCATCTAACTGTTGACTCGACTGTTCAGGAACCATGGTGTTCTGAACTACATTGGTTGAGAATAGCCAAATAGGCAGGCCAATTGTCAGTCCTGGAAGCGACAATGTGGCCATGTGAGACGCACCAACTTCTCCCCAAGAGGAGAAAGGACTAGGATTTCCATCATGTGGAATTCCTTGGTTGGGGCGTTCCATGTTCTCAACCTACATATCAACGCAGGAATAGGAGGTGATTATGTTCCGTTTAAAATAAATTTTATAACGACGCTTTAGACACAACTTACTTTTTCACTTTTTAAGAGTCGAGAAAAAGCTAAAGATGACTCTAGTCTCCTTCGATGTTTTAACGAGCCCGAAGTGACAAATGCTCGGATGGACTTTTTCAGTTATAGAGTTTGAAAAAGGCCAAAAGAAACTGCTCTGGAGTTCTAGGCAGAGGGTGTGCCAAACTTTTCGCAAAACCACAGAATACGTTTTACGGTACGAGTGGTCGATCTTCGTGAATGCTGTGTTCACTGCATTGCGATCAGTAGGGTGGCCGACACGGTTTCCTATGGATAAAGGCTTTGTTCCTATAGGGGTCTCCCAATATATACGCGACGGTACGTGGGAGCACAAGTCCGTATTGATACTTATCGCTTCACCGTGGAGGAATCACCCAACCACTCAACGCTAAGATATCACGTTTAACGACGCCGGAACACGTCTCTAGCTTAGACCTCTATGTGTTTGCGTTATGTTTCAATGCGTTGTTATGTAAATTCAATTTATTTTAAGGTTGATCTTGTTTAGAAGTTTTCCTTTATGGATCACCACGAGATGTATAGTAACACTCCTAAATGCAGTCTAAGATGATAAGCAAGCTTTTCAATCTTTCAACTTTGAAAATCTTAACTACTGAGGGAAAAGAAAGACAACATCTTTTCACACAGATCATAGAGCACACACTAATGCACTTTTTCCTAAATCGACATGCAAATTGTCAAAATGTACATGCACAATGCAGGTATTTCTTTTCTCTTTCTTAATGTTGGTGCGATACAAAAAGAAAGCTGTTGTATAACTTTGAATTCAATTTCAAGTGAAAGCAAACAAGCTTGTCCAAAATCAAAAGACACCTTAAGATTTACTTGTTTCGACACTAGAAATATATAAATTCAAACCATATGACGAAAGCAAAAGCTCAATCAGCTATGAACAGCAAATAAACTAACTCTTAAGATCAAAACGACACTTATCACAGGTCTAGATCTAAGAGGCCACAGCAAGACTAGTTCACTTTTCGTTATGGGAAACTGCAAATGATATAAGAAATACACAAAGAACAAACACAGTTTCTTTATACAACCAAGGCGGAATAGTGGCAAGGAAAGTTGGTTTCAGATAGGTACATTGACTGGTAACAGGCTTCAAAAACAAGGGTGAAAACAGGGCAATAAACAGGAGGAAACCCCAGTAGCACTAGGCAAAACTGGTTCAGCGCAGGTAGTACACTGGCAGTTTGACCTTCAGCGCAGGTAGCCCCTTCGGGAACTGCGCTGAAATGCAGACTGCCTTCACAGTGCCTGCACTGAAGAGATAAACTTTCGTTTTTCTCAGTTTCCGGGTCACAGATTGCTCAAAAATTCACAGTTTTTGGCCAAATCAGAAGCTATCAGTCAAGTACACACTAAGGGATGAAAAGGAGGATGAAAAGCTATCACTAAGAGCTATTTAGAGTCCTTGTGGATCAGCTCTTCAAATCATAAACTTGCCCAGCAACTGAGCTAGAGTAGCTGCCCTCTACTTTGCATTTGAAAGATCCAAATGCAGTTCGATTCGGTACTCCCTGTGTTTATGAAATGGATAGCAAAAAACACAAACAACCAACAAGATACGATCCCCAGCGAAGTCGCCAATTTGTTGTTGGGAAAAGTATCCAATACGGAATGACCCTATCCCACTCTAAGGGTGATAGTACCTCAGCAACAACCGAATGCAAAGCTATTCGAGATTACTTCTTTATGAGATGTAAGAGAGGGGAGAAAGAGATCCACTAACCGTTGTCTTCCGCTAATGATTGATCCAATCTTCTCTCTTTGCTGCTTGCTCCCAGTTCCTTGCTCTTTCACTGGCCCAGCTACACAAAGATCCTGCAAAAGGGCAAGAGAGGGAAACTACAAGAAGCATACATTCATAATTGATTCAAGGATTAGAATAAATCAAATACACAAGTATAACAATTCACCATTGAGACACATGCATATAGAAGAACCTCAAATGCTTTATTAATGGAAGAAGTAAAGTTCTGAGAGTGTTACAACCATAAGAGGCCCAATCCAGCAACACCTCCTAGCAGAAATAAATCTCCTCTTCACCTCCTTCAAGCAAATCACCCAATAGTTCTATACTCAAACCAACAGCACTTCCTTACATTCACAAGATTCCAGCCCCCTTAGACCTCATGAGAGAGCTCTATATATAGGAGTTTTGGAGAAAGGATGAGTCAGCTTGAGGCTGGCATGAAGCTGACTAGTGTCCTCTCCCACTTCAGTTATTCTTCAGTTCTTGAGTCCACTTGGAGGTTCTTGCTTCCACTTGGAGATCTAGACCCTCTTACTCATCACTAGGCGAATTCTCTGATCCAAGTGTCATTTTGGAAGCTTCCTGGGCATTGACACCTTGAGGAATGACTGTGCCACTTGGCCAAACTCGCCCAGCGCAGGTAGCCTTCATTACAGTTGACATTCAGCGCAGGTACAGAGTGGAGCAGTTGACATTCAGCACAGATGCTCAGTGGAGCAGTTGACATGATCCATAATTAGCTTGTTTTTGAGTGTTTTCAGGTGGAGAACTGATATTTAGTGCTGTGGTTTGCTAACCTTGTTCCTCTAGGGGTAGGAACAACATGTTTAGGGACTTTGGATCCCTTAGATTATTGACATTTCATGCTTCATGCTGTAAGGCACAAAAATGTCTATAACAGACCTCCATGACATCGACGAGACGGTGCGCGATGTTACCAATGAGGGTCTTCAGGATTTTATTCAGGAGCACTACACTGTGTTGGGGGCCCTCAGGGCGTAGTTACAGGAGTTACAGGTGCGTCCCCCTCAGGTGGGTACCCTTTCAACCCACCTCGCAGCAGGATCCTTAGTAGTAGAGCAGATGATATGCGCACGGATGGCGAACACAATAGTGTTGCTGGAAGGGGCCCTAGTGACAGTGAATGAGGCCGATAGATTTTAGGTTAGCATGGTGAAAGGCCTTGGCCTTAATCTGGATGCCCTTCTGTATGAAACACTATATCTATTACAGGATGGGATAACAGTAGAGCTGCATGCTACGGAGAGCCATGTGATCCAAGTCCTGAGCGAGCAAAAGATAAACATGGAACAACTCACCTTCCTTAATAATAATATGTTTTCTTATAATAACAATAATAATGTGGGCAATAATATTAATAATGATAGCAATTTTTATAATAATCTTAGTAGTAATAATAACAATAATGATAAGGTTAATAATAGTCGGATGGACATGAGTAACAAAATCTTTTCTAATTTGAATTATAATAAGAATAAGGTGCCTCCTTGTTCTAATAATCTTTTTTCTCTTTCTCGTAAGAGGGTTATTAATCTTTCCAGTTTCAATTTTCCCCCTTCGGTGTTTAAGGTTCTTGGCAAGGGTTTAAATTTTGCCTTAGCCCCTAGAAAAATTCCCGTTGAAGATATTATTTGTGATATTGAGTTTGGGATCAGGGGTTTACCTGATAGGATTAAGGATACTATTAGGCAGGATTGTGCAGTAGCCTTGAGAAAGGCTAGGCCCCCTAAGAGTAACCTTAGCAAGGATGAATTTTTAGCTCTGAGATCCTTAAACCAGAACAAAGATATCGTTGTTCTTAAGGCAGACAAGGGAGGTGCTGCCGTCATTCTTAACAGAGTGGATTACCGCAGCAAGATGTTGGATCATCTTCATAATAGTGGTAGCTACAAGCAGCTTTCAAAAAATCCTTTGAAGAAGGTTGCAAGAAAGGTGGCTTTGGCCATTAAATCCATTGGCTCATTAATTTCCTTACACCATAAGCTCATTGAAAGCAACCCTATTACTCCGAGAATCTATGGTCTCCCTAAGATTCATAAGGAAGGTGCCCCCTTGAGGCCTATCGTCAACACCATTGCGGGTCCTACCTACCTTCTTGCAAAGTTTCTTGCGTTTAAGCTTAAACCCTTGGTTGGTAGAACGGAGTCCTTCGTAAAAGACTCTGCTTCATTTATTGAGGAGCTCAAGGGCATTAAGCTTGATCCTGGGGACATTCTTGTGAGCTTCGATGTTGTCTCCTTGTTCACTTGCATCCCTATTAATGAAGCCATGGAGGTGATCCATCGTCTAACAGATCCTGACACGGCCAAGTTGGTTGAGATCTGTCTCACTTCCACCTTTTTCAGTTTTGAAGGTGAGTTCTTCGAGCAAACCTGCGGGGTTGCGATGGGTTCCCCCCTTTCCCCTGTTGTTGCTAATCTATTTATGGAAGATTTTGAGTCCAGGGCTCTTCGCTCTTCTCGGCTCTTGCCTAAGCTATGGAGAAGGTATGTGGACGACACCAATGTCATATGGCCTCATGGGCAGTTTGAGCTTGATCTCTTCTTTGATCATCTCAACAATCAATCCTCAGCCATTAAGTTCACTAAAGAGCAAGAAGTTGATGGATGTCTTCCATTCCTTGATATTCTTATTTCTAAGAATAGTGATGGTTCCCTCGCCCATCAAGTTTTTCGTAAGAAAACTCATACGGAGCAGTATCTTCATGCCAATTCCCACCATTTCCCGGCTCAAAAGATGGGTGTCCTCAATACCCTTGCTACTCAGGCCCTAAGAATCTCCGACAAAAAGAGCTTTGAGAAAGAAAAATCCCATCTGCTTGATGTCTTTGTTGAGAATGGTTATAGTAGATACTTGGGTCAGAGGGCTTTTCTTAAGGCTTCCAAGAATTCTCTGACTAAAAGGGAACCGAAGGAACGAATTCCAGGTGTCCTTCTTCCTTATGTTCAAGGGACCACTGATAGAATTGGAAGGATTCTCAGGAAGCATAGTATCCCTATGATATTCAGGCCCCTGAACACCATTCGTGGGTCCCTAAGATCTGTAAAGGATCCAATCGACCCTAAGGATATGAAAGGTGTTTATTTGATCCCTTGTTCCTGTGGGACCCCCTATATTGGAGAGACTGGTCGCTCCATCAATCAAAGGATTAGCGAGCACGCTGCGGACCTTAAGCATAGGAGAGCTAAGTCTTCCGCTTTAGCTGAACATGCTGAGAAAACCAATCATCATGTTTGTATTGAGGAGGCTAGTGTTATTGCTAGGGTTTCGCATTTCCATCATCGTAAATTTAGGGAAGCGCTTGAGATTGAAAAAAGGCCTAGCAATCTTAATAGAGACGATGGCTGGAAAGTTAGTAGATGTTGGGTCCCTGCTCTCTCTTCCTAGTTGGTTTCCGCCCTCCTCCTTAGGGTTTATTTCTGTTTTTATTATTTATTATTTTTATTTATTTATTTATTATTATTATTATTATATTATTATTATTATTATTATTATTATTATTATTTTTTTATTTATTTATTTATTATTATTATTTTATTATTATTATTATTATTATTATTATTATTATTATTATTATTATTATTATTATTTTATTATTATTATTATTTATTTATTTTTATTTTTTATTTTTATTTTTATTTTTATTTTTATTATTATTATTATTATTTTTTTTAACTTATTTATTTTAACTGTTTTATGTTTTATTGATTTATTTTTTGATTCGTTCTATATTTTTTGAGTCTTTTTAACTAATTTATTATTTTATTTAGTTATTCGTTCTATTATTACCATTTTTATCTAATTTTCTATCTAACTCATCCTCTTAATTATTAATTTTATTCATTTATTCTGTTTGTATTTATTTATTTATTCGTTTTATTATTTTATTTTCTGAGACTTTTTAACAAATTTTTTTTTCTAACTAAACCTATTTATTTTATTATTTTTACCATTTTTAACTAATTTCTATTTTTATTTTATTTTGACTTATTTTTCTATCTAACCTAACCTCTGTGGTTTTTTTCCAGTAATGGATAATTTTTAATATTTATAGGCTTTTTTGTTTTTATTTGATTATTTTATTTTCATTTATTTTGAGTATTTTATCTTTATTGTTATTGTTATTTATTATTTTATTATTATTATTATTATTATTATTATTTTATGTTTTTCGTAGTAACTAATTTATTTATTTTTAATTTAATTTTCATTTATCTATTTATTAATTTTATTTTGAATATTTTAAACTAATTTTTCCTAACTAACCTAACCTCGTTTGGACATTGGTTAGGTCTTTGATGCATCTGTTTGTTATTATTTTATAATTTTTAATAATATTTTAATAAGATTATTTTATATATTAGGGTCCATTATTTAACTAATTTCTAATTTTTATTAATATTTGTGAACTAAGTACCCTTCAATTAGATGTTTTAGTCCTATTTCTTACTAACTATGCTAATAAAATATTTTTGACACTGGTCCTAGAGTCAAACTAGCCGTTGGTCAGGAGGCTCCGTTCTGCCTATTTAAATTGCTTTGCTGGATCTGTTTCTTCAACTTGTCCTAACGATGAACCACACTTGTTGGTTCGAAACGCGTCGACAAATGGTATTCCATGTGATTTTCGCCGTAAAATTCTCTCTAAAGTGATGAATTGGTGTCGCAAAATCAGTAGTTGGTGTAAGTGGTAGGTGATGCTTGCTACAGTGTCCCGGAGCTGGATATCCAACAAATCTACCAACTGAGGTGCGGATCCACAGACTAGCAACAGGAGTCCGTGAGGCCAAGAAAGAAATGACAAAGGTTCAGTTAGAGCTGAATCTTCAGATTACCGAGATGCAGTTAAAGGCACAGCCATCCACTCCCACAGAAGTCAGAGAACAATGCGCTAGCACTATCACAACTGGACTGGACGAAATCAGAGGTGCAGTACGGGACGGTACCAGCATGTTGGAACAAGCACTTGAGGTCCTCACAACTCTGCAGGAGGACCCCAACATCCAACACTTGGAGACAATAGTGCGAGAATTGCAGCAACAATATGACAATGTCCAAGGAACTGCATAGATAGTGGTCCTCATCCAGAGGCTTGCGAGGATGCAGCAAGCCAAAGCACTGAAGGAGTAGGTGGATGTAGCGTAGCACAAGGAGGAAATTGTCAAAACACGCATTTAGCCTTGGATCAATGAGGCTTTCACTATCATGAAAAACATCGAAGGAAAGCTCATGCACATACAGGGATGCACATAATGATGCAGAGAAGCACCCTAGGCACAGAGGTCTCAGAACAGCAGATGCAACAAATACAACAGAAACAGTTCAGTGTGCTACGGAGCTCAGTACAGTTCGAGAATAGTTGGGGGGACTCCGCACTAGGGTAGTCGCGCCGACCAAGTGACTCGAGGGCGAGTCACGATGTTTGTGTTGGGGGCTTGTTGGGCATGGAATCCCCCCAAGGCATGTTTTGGGGATCAAAGCCCAAGTTTTGACTTAATATTGTTGTAAAGACTCCGCGAATTGTAGGCGCGGAGCATGAAATGTATGATAGAGTCACAAGGTTGTCCACCCTAGTCTTGTAATGTAATGTCATCCTACTCATGGTCCACAGACCATGGGATTGTATAAATAGAGCAAAGCTCTAAGTGTAAAATGTTGGAAGTTTGACAACTAATTATGTAAATTTGACTAAAATGTAACAAGTTAGGTTTATACTGAATCATCGGTTATGTAACTGAGGAGGCACATGTAAAACCAAATGAATGCCCAAACTATTGTACGGAGAATCATTATTGATTGAATAGAGATTCCAATCCCTTGCCCTGTGGATGTTTCCTTGACACCCTGTCAAGGTTTTACCATGTAAATCTTGTGTTTCTACTTGTGTGTTTGCATTCAGTTTTCAAATCAGTTATATGCTTTTCTTGGTCAATGTATAACTAAATGTTTTTCCTTCTTTACTCATTTTCCCTATTCGAACTACAAATAGTATTAGAGAAAATGTGTTGAGTTGAGTCTTGCATGATCATTTTTTTTTTAGGCGTTTGAGCATTTCCAGTTTATTATTATTTTTTGAAGGATGAGTCATTGCTGAAAGAGCCCGCCTGCATGTGAAGGAAACATGGAGGTTCATTCTTCTGCATTGACTACGTGGTGAGGAGGCAGAGCGTGAATCGAGTTCTATGTGTCCTGTGTGAAGGAGAGATTCACTGTCTGTGTGAAGGAGAGGTTCACTGCCTGTATGAAGGAGTGGTTCACTACCTTGCGCCATTGCTATGTGGAGAAGCCCATTTGCCTGTGTGAAGGAAAGGAGGACGAACCTGCCTACAGACATCATTGTTGGAAGACCGGAGCTGACCATTGCCACATGTTATATATAAAAAAAGGGTGACCAGTCTATGTGCAAGAAAAAAAATCTCAAGGACTCTGCCTGTGTTGGAGAGCGTGCAAGAGTCTGTTGCTAGCTTGGAGGTGCTGGAGAGCGTGCAAGAGAAATCCGTTGAAGTTGATCTCTGCATATGCATGGAGCAGTCTCTGCGTGCATAGAGTCTGGAACAGTGAAGGAGGTGTCTGGAACAAACCCTCTGCATGTCTGTTGAAGGGCTATGTTGACTGCGTGCTGCCAGAGCAGAGCCTGCGTGTTGCCAGAGGCCTGGCTTGTGGATCCGGGTAATTTTTTGTTAAATTTTGAGAGAAATTTTTTCCAAAAGTTTTCTAGAAATTTGTGAAAAACAAAAGGGTGGATTTTTTTAAATTGAAGGAAAGATTTCATTTAAATTGAAGAAAAAATAAATCAAAGGGTTTCTTCCATTAAATTGATGAAAAGAAAACAAAGGATTTGAAATAAAAATCTGTTGAATTGGGGAATTATTTTTTTTCATCAAAAGTTTTTTTTAAGAAAGGGAAAAAATAAATAAATATAAACCCTAGTTGAAAGATTGAAACCCTAGGAAGGAAAAATGGCCAAGATGTTGAATGCAAAATTCAAGGTGGAGAAATTCACCGGCAAGAGCAACTTTTCTCTTTGGAAACTGAAATTTAAGGATCTGCTTGTGCAACAAGGGTTGCACAAGGCATTGGATGGGGCAACTAAGAAACCTGCAACCATGACTGATTTGGACTTGGAGGACTTGGATGCCTGAGCTCTCAGTACCATTAGGTTATGCTTGGCAGATGAGGTTCTCTTCAACATTGTTGAAGAGAGTACAACTTCAGGGTTAGGGGAAAAACTAGAAAAACTCTATATGACAAAGTCGTTAACCAATAGAATTTATTTGGAAAGACAACTGTACAATCTTTGAATGAAAGAGGATTCAAAAGTTGCAGAATGTTTGAATGTTTTTAATACACTTATATGCCAACTAACTGATATGTAAGTTAAAATTTAGGAAGAAGATAAAGTCATAACCTTGTTGTGTTCTATGCCCGAATCACGGGATCACTTCATAACTTCAATCAGCTTGAAAACTGTTGATTCTTTGAAGTTTGAATCAGTTATGGGAGCTCTCTTGTCTGAAGAAGTACAAAGGAAATCCAATACTGAAATAGTTGCATCAGAAGCCATGATAGCTAGAGGACAGTCAAAGGAAAGAGGAGAAAAGACAATGGGGTCTTCTAGATCTAAATCGAAGGGAAAGAAGTGTAAGGCAAAATGTTGGCACTGTAATAAAATTGGACACCTGAAGAAAGACTGTTGGAAACGAAAAGAATTTGATAACCCAAAGAAGGAAGCGAATCAGGTCAATTAAGGTATGATAGAGGAAGTTTTATCTGCTGAAGAATTATGTATGATAGATGAAACTTCACCTGAATGTAATGTCTCTCAGGGTTTAGAAAGCTGGATGTTAGACTCTGGTGCTTCTCATCACATGCATCCACACAGAAATTGGTTTACTTCGTATGAAAATGTAAATGGTAGTTCTGTGTTTATGGGTAATAATGTGTCATGTCAGACTGTTGGGATGGGAAATATCAAGATTAAGATGTATGATAATACAGTTAGAACATTAACTAGTGTTAGACATGTACCTAATTTTAAGAAAAAATTGATTTCTTTGGGAGTGTTGGTTTCAGATGGTTATAAGTTTACAGGTCAGAATGGTGTGCTGAAAGTCTTTAAAGGAGCCCTAGTGGTTATGAAAGCAGAAAAGGTTGGAAATCTTTACAGGTTAAAAGGAAGTACTGAGGTCAGTGAAGCAACAATTTCATTAGAAAAGGAAGAAGCAGGTACTCATCTTTGGCATTAGCGATTGGGTTACATGAGCGAGAAAGTTCTTCAGATACTGATGAAACATAAATCTCTTCCTGATCTGAAATCTTTGAAGTTAGATTTATGTAAACATTGTGTGTATGGAAAATAGAGTTTTAAAACTGGAAATCATAATAGTAACGATATTTTAGACTATATTCATTCTAATATGTGGGGACCATCCCCTGTTGTATCATACGGAGGTGCTCTATATTTTTTAACGTTTATTGATGATTTCTCCAGTAAAGTTTGGGTCTTTATGCTAAAAAAGAAAGTTGATGTATTCAATGTCTTTAAACAATTTAAAGCAATGGTAGAGAAAAGAATAAGCAAATCTATTAAATGTTTAAGAACTGACAATGGTGGTGAGTTCACTTCAAATGAATTTGAAAAATACTATAAGAATGAAGGAATCATTAGACACGGTTGAGTGAGGGAGGAGTGCGCAGACGATTAGCTAGGGTTACAGGATTTTACAGAGGTTGTTCTCCATGGAAAGACGCAAAGGAGGGAGCTCCACTCCCTCCTACAAGTAGGCAGTCACCACCAGAGGAAAAAAACCAATAGAATATGATAGAGGGCCTTCAGATGGAAGGAAAAGAAACAATGAACAGGAGCAAGATGGTTCTAGATCTAGGGAGAATAACAGCACTAGAGAAAATGAGGAAGCAAACAAGGAATAGGGAACAAAAGACAAAGCACAAAAGGGACCATGCAAACCCAAAGCTACGATCACACCCAGAGTAGTTTTAAATGATCCTGCTCTACAGGCGCATAGGGACCACATGCAGACATATGAAATAATTTGTAAATTCATGGGTTTATGGCCCACTGAAAAATCTTTACAAACGTGGATTAAATACAACTGGAAACCAAAAGGAAGCATAGACCTACATCTTAGGTCAAAGGGATTCTCGACTGTGATCTTTGCTAATGTTGAAAATAAGGACAGAGTGTTTGAAGGAGGGCCCTACTTTTATGCAGCTGCAGGCTTGTATATGCGACCATGGATTATGAATTTTGTCCCACAGCGTGAAACTTTTACCTCGGTCCCGGTTTGGGTTAGACTCTACTCTCTACCTCTTGATTACTAGCAAATGGAATCCTTATCTGCCATAGGAAATAAGCTAGGGCGTTTTGTCAAAGCTTCCAAGGCCACTAGAAGGGGAAAATATACTTCCTTTGCAAGAATATGTGTGGAGATGGATCTTTTTGGAGCTCTGCTGGATGAGGTAATCTTGGAAGTGTTTGATGAAGAATGGGTGCAAACAGTGGATTATGAACATATGCCATTCAGATGTCACAAATGCTATGAGCATCGGAATCTATCTAGAGACTTCCCTCTCAGTAAAATAGAAAACAAGAGTAAAGTTAACACCATGAAAGATACTGAAAGCTTTCACAAAGTGGTATAGAAAGGAAAAGGAGGAAAAAGGGGACCGAAGCTACAGCAAACAGAAGGGCAACAGGCCAGTCAAAACAGGTTCCAAGTATTAGAAGAAGAAGAGGTGATAGCAAAAGCAAATTAGGCTAAGGGAGGAAGTCCAGTGGAGGAGGAGAATGAAGAAGATGGTGAACAAACACAAGATATTAATAAACAGAAAGAAACAATGATGAGTGATACAGAACTGGAAATGGACCAAGAAATGACCCAAAGTGAGATGGAGATGGAAGACCACAAACTACAGGAGATTCTTGATAAAGAGAAACTAGATCTAGAAGGATTCTTGAAGCAAGGAACCAGGGAGGGAGTGGACTCGTTACCTCCAGAGGAGTTCAATAGAGTTCAACAACTATTTATATGGAAAAATCAAACCATAGGGCTGGAGAAGCAAAGGAATAATGAAAGGCAGGGTAGTGAAGGTGTGAAAACTATGAAAGTCACACCAGGATTAGCACCCAGAAACCCAGGAAAGAAAAGAGGCAGGAAAAAGTAGAATGAGCTTTTGATGGAATGTGGAAAGCTAATGATAGATTTAGGTAAGATGAAAGACCTAACCAACTACTCATTTACAAGTATTTAATAATGAATTTCACTTCTTGGAATATTAGGGGTATAGGCAGTAAAAGAAAACAAAGAATACTTAGTAATAGAATGAAACAAGCAGCACCGGATGTGATCTTCATCTAGGAAACTAAATGTTCCATTCAAAAATAAAAGAAATTCACAACAAATGGCTCAATAGATTTGAGTTTCTGGAAGTCAAAGTAGAGAATACAGCAGGATACATATTCACGCTTTGGAACCCTAAAAAAATTGGCATTATAGATGCAGAGGCATCTAGGGATTATTTATTAGTGGTCATTCAGCCTGTGGGAGATAAGGAAACCTACCTAGTCACGAATGTGTATGGTCCCCAAAGAATGGATGGTAAACTCAAGTTTCTAGATTCTCTGGAGGATCTCAGAGATAGACATGCAGGAATACCATGGACCTTGGGGGGTGATTTCAATATGATCAAATCACTTTCAGAGGAAAAAGGGGGAACCAGAATTCTAAGTAAAGACTCTTTGGCATTTCAAACCTTCATTAATAATATGAAGCTAGTGGACATTGTAACAAGTAATGGTATTTTTACTTGGAACAACAAAAGAGGAGGAGAGTCTCAGGCGGCCTCAAAATTAGATAGATTCATAATCTCAGAGGATCTTATGCTCAAGGACAAGGAAATGGTAGCAAGAGTTCTCCCCTTTGGAGGCGCTGATCACTGGCCGGTTCAACTAGAGATTCAGGGCATTGGTACCCCCAAGAATAGACCTTTTATATTTGAAAATATCTGTCTCTCCCACCCAGATTTCATCAACAACATAGCCAACTGGTGGTTAGAAGACTTGAATATTTAGGGCACAAGAATGTTCCTTCTTCAAAAAAGACTAAAATATATCAAGCTCAGGCTCAAAGAGTGGAACAAGAATGAATATGGCAATATTTTTGAAGCAAAAAAATCTGTTGAAGGAAAAATGTAGCAACTCAACCAAGCCCTTATCACGGATGGCTTTGATAAAGATAGAAGTGATCAAGCCACCAAATATCATCAAGACTGGGAGAACTTATGTAAACAAGAGGAGATATTTTGGAGAAAAAAATCTAGAGTTTAATGGCTAAAAGAAGGAGAACGTAACACTAGGTTTTTCCACAGATCCACTATGGCGAACAGAGCTCACAACAGGATTTCTTCGATCAAGGACGAGGGAGGTAACCTTCTCAATTCTCATGAACAAATAGAAGTAGTGCTAGTTCAGCACTTTTGAGGCATTGCAAAGGAAACCTGTTCAGATAGAGAACACTCTATCAGGGATTTAGCAAGACATATACCTAAGCTGGTGTCTAGAGAGGACAATTTCAACCTCAATAGGCCAGTGACTCAAGAGGAGGTTAGTGAGGTCCTAAAAGAAATGTAGAATGGTAAGGTGCTAGGTCCGGATGGTTTCAATGTTGATTTCTTTAAAGCTTGCCAAAATATAGTCAAACATGACATTCTAAATGTAGTAGAAGATTCCAGGAGGAATAAAACTATTTTGAAGGCGCTTAACGCCTCCTTTATCTCCCTGATCCCTAAACAGGACTTGGCTCAAACTCCTGATAGGTTTAGACCCATAGCTTTGTGCAATTTGGTTTACAAGATAATATCCAAAGTTGTGACCAATATACTCAAACCTCTTCTTCCTACCCTTGTTTCGGTGGAACAATATGGATATGTAGAAGGTAGACAAATACTCAACAACATCATTCAAGCTCATGAGGTGGTGCACTCACTAACTATCAATAGGAAGGCTGGAATGATCATGCAATTGGACATAGCCAAAGCTTATGATAAGCTGAATTGGACACATATTAGGAAAGTTCTTATTGCTTTTGGGTTTGATCACAACTGGGTTAGATGGGTTATGGCCCTAGTTACTTCTTCCAGCTTTTCAATTTTGGTTAATGGTTCTCCCTCTAAGACTTTTATTCCTTCAAGAGGCCTCAGGCAGGGAGATCCACTCTCTCCCTTTCTCTTCAAACTCATGATGGAAGGGTTGGGTCGATCTATCAAGCAAGCTAAAGAAGTTGGTAAGGTCAAAGGTCTCCAACTTTTTGAAAATGGACAGACCTTGACTCATCAAAAATTTGTTGATGATACCATGCTGCAGGGAATCCCCGTGGTCAAAGAAGCTCTTACATATAAACAAATCCTGAGTGACTTTGCCATGGCTTCAGGTATGGAATTTAATCTCTCCAAATCTAATATTTTTTTCTTTAATACTCATATTGCTATTAAAGGAATATATCCAGAATATTGGGCTTTCAAAGGGAGATCCTCCCATCAAAATATCTAGGAGTTCCTCTAATTGCCAAACCTTTACACAAGAGCATCTGGGAGTCAATGATTAATAAGTTGCAAGATAAAATCAGGAAATGGACTATTAGATCTTTAAACTTGGCTGGTAGCTTGGTGCTCACTAAGGTTGTCCTACAATCAATCCTAGTCTTCATGCTTTCAGCTCTCCCAGCACCTAAAGGAGTCCTGCAACAATTTAGAACCATTCAAAGAGAATTTCTTTGGGGCAAGGGGGGAGAAAGAAAGAAACGGGCCTTGGAATCATGGGAAAAATTCAGCAAACCTAAAAACCATGGAGGTCTTGGATTGGATGATCCTAAGATTCTAAGCAAGGTTTTAGGAGGAAAATTATGGTGGTGATGGGTAAAAGACCCAGAGGCTCAGTGGGCTATTATTTGGAAAGACAAATATGCCAAAACTTGGCAAAATATTGATCTCATAAGGATGCCTGGAAATATAAAGGGCTCACACATTTGGAATAAGGCCTGGGAGAACTGGGGCTTAGTACAAGAAAACAGCTTCTGGGAAATTAGAGAGGGAAACCTAGCTTTATTCTGGGAGGATAAATGGAAACGAGAACTTATATTGTTAAAAGAGGAATTGAGGGACCTCAAGGAAGGGACATATACTAAAGGGTTATCTAAAGTAAAAGACTTTTGGGACCAAACCAATAGTATAGGAAAATGGAGAACCTAGAGGAACTTTGATTTTAGAGATGACAGCCCCCTGAAAGCCAAAGCAGAAACACTAATGAAAATGTTGGAACAAAGTTAGATTTTGATGTTAGAGGGGCATGACCAACTGAGATGGGGAAACAATAATGAGGGTACCTTTAATCTTAAGGAGGCAAAACTCATTCTCCTTGAACTGGATTCCTAGGCTCCGGATAGGATTTGGCAGGACCTATGGAGGGGTGTCCTGGGGCCTTCCAGATGTCAGCTCTGTGAAGCCCAAGAGGAAACAACGGAGTGCCTTCTCAACAATTGCATTTTCACCTCCAGGTTGTGGGATTCTTTTGCCACCATTTTGCAATAGACTGTTAGGGACAAAGGGAGTATTATCAACACCCTAAACAAATGGAGAAGAAACTTTTCAAATTATGAAGTTCTTGGCTCAGCATGGGCTATCTCGCAAAGCTTCATTATTTGGAATGTCTGGAAAGAAAGGAACAATAGAATTTTCAAGAATGAAAAGAATCCATCTCAATGCCTTTTTGAGTTGATATTAAAACAACTGAAGGAGATGGTCAGCACTATAGTGTGAAATCTCCCTAAGAACCCACCTTCAACAGCAGAATTGAATATACACAGTAAGTTGGGTTTGTAGGGAATTTTTCCTTAGGTACTGGATAGGAAGGTAATGACCATGGAATCTGAGCAAGATTTTTGGCATCCTCCCCCTAAGGGTTTTTTGAAATACAACATCGATGGGGCTTCAAAAGGCAACCTGAGCACTTCTGGTTATGGAAGGGTGTTAAGGGATGAGAATGGAAGTATCCTTTTCATCTTCTATTTCCATTTAGGAAGAGCCACCAACAATATGGCAGAATTGATGGCTATGGAGCAATGTTTAGATTTCCTGGAACAGGATAACCGCAAAAATGTGATTGTTGAAGCTGGTTCAGAGTTAATCATTAAATCGGTTAAGAGAATCAGCTGGGGTACAAATTCGGAAAAAGCCTCAAGAAACTAGAGGCTGATTCAGGTCTTTCAACAGATTCGGCATCACCTCCAGTGCCTTCGTACAATAGGTTTTAAACATGTGCGAAGAACGGCCAATAAATTGGCGGATCTTTTGGCCAATCAAGGAGTGATCTACATAGAGAATAGGGTTGTGATGAGCTGGCAAGAGCTGCCTCAGAACAATTTAAAGGTGAATTGTCATGACTAGGCAGATGAAGATAGGATGGTGTTTCGGAATAGAGCCATTGAGATAGGGTCCAGTTGAATCATGTGCTTTATGATTAACGATTTTTTCACTAACAGGTCTTTAGTGGGTTGCAGGCCAATCTCGACCTTCGCAACCTGGGTCAGTACTTTCATAGCAGCTCCAGGTGATAGCTGCCTGGGGGGCTCTGGTTCATGGAAGATCGGCAGTATGGTGGGAGTTTCTTCTTTCTTTGGTTCTGGTAGAGAATACACAGCGAAAGGTCAGAATCCAGGAACTCTCAGCGGCCTCAAAACCATGGGTTTTCTGTCTTTGATCGCTATACCGCATATAGGGCAGTTTTCCAGTGATCGCAAGCCTTGCAAGCAGGAAATGGTTTTTTCGAAATGGGAGCGATTCCATTCAGCGAGCCACATGTGATAGTGGGGTCGGCTAGAATACCGCCCTCATCGCGCGCTATTGTTTGGTGATGTAGGCCAGTGCGATATGATCCTTAGTTGTTGGATCAAGCAAGGCAGATCTATGGCTAGGATCGATCAAGCATGTTGGTGGTCCATGTGGGTAAGCGTTGCACTCCTTAGTACTGTGAAACTGGCCATAGCCATTGGATCGGGTGAGGAGATTCGATGGTGGAGATTAAAGATGCATGTCAGGAAGATGGCAAGAGGCGTTAATGCATTTTATTCTTGGCGGGATGCAAAACGTTCTTGGCGGGACCCGTTGTTTTTTTTCATTCTATAGGTTCGCGGGTTTGTGAGTCTTTTGGACATGAAACCCTTATAGATCGGTACATTTGTTCCTCTTCGGGTCCATTGCCAGCTTCAACATTGTTTTGCTTTTAAGAGTTTATAGGTTTGGTTTGTAGGGGTAGGGGCTTTTGCCTTTGGCCCGTTTTCAGTTTGAGTTTGGATTTTTCCTTGGTCCATAGCTCCTCGTGGAATGTTGTAATTTATGTATTTTATTAATGAAAAAGAAGGTCCGACTCTTGCTTCAGCAAAAAAAAAGAAGGAATCATTAGACACAAAACTTCTATTTATACTCCTCAAAAAAATGGTGTTGCTGAATGTATGAATCAGACTCTTACGGAAAGAGCCAGAAGCATGATTAGCAATGCTAACTTGCAAAAAGGAGTTGTGGGCAGAAGCAGTATCCACTACTTGTTATTTAGTTAACAGATCACCTTCAGTAGCAATTAATTGTAAAATTCCTGAAGAAGTTTGGACAGGTCAGTCTTGTGATTATTCACATTTGAGGATATTTGGCTGTGATGCTTATTCTCTTATTCTTAAAAATTAGAGTTCAAAATTAGATCTAAAACCGAAATGTTATGTCTTTTTTGGGTATGACTATGCAGTGAAAGGATACAGGTTATGGGATCCTACATTGTAGAAGATAGTCATTAGTAGAGATGTAACATTTGATGAATCTTCTCTTTTAAAATCAAACGTTGAAAGAATTGAACAGGAATAGGTATCGCCAAATCAACAAGTTCAGTTGGAGGCTAGACCTTTCGGTGACAGTCAAAAGGAAGGAAAGACTTCTAAAGAAAATGGTGTTGAAGATACAAAGGAAGCTGTTGAAGTTTCTGAACCAGTTCAAGTTTCTGACCCAGTTCATGTTTCTGAACTAGTTCAGCAACTAGTCACTCTAATAAGGTCTACAAGGGAAAGAAAAACTCCCAAAAGGTATGAAGATTCTACTTCATATTTTGCTTTGATTACTGAAGATGGGGAACCTTCTTGTTATCAGGAAGCAGTAGATGATACAGATAGCAAAAAATGGAAAATGGCTATGAGAGAAGAAATGGATTCCTTAGCCAAGAACAATACTTGGGATCTTGTAGAACTTCGTGAAGGGAGAAGTGTTGTTGGATGCAAGTGGGTCTTCAAACTGAAATAGAAAGTTAATGGAAGTATCTAAAGGTATAAGCGAGAGTGGTAGTGAAAAGGTATTCTCAGGTTGAAAGTATAGACTTTCATGAGATTTTTTCTCCAGTTTTAAAACTTGTTTCTATTCATACTGTGTTGGCACTAACTACATTACTTAATCTTGAGTTAGAATAGTTAGATGTTAAAACAACTTTTCTACATAGTGATTTGAATGAAGAGATATATATGGAACAGCCAAAAGGTTTTGTACATGGTCGGAGTAGAAGATTAGTTTGCAAGCTCGGTAAATCATTGTATGGTCTGAGGCAGTCTCTCAGATAATTGTACAAGAAGTTTGATTCCTTCATGGTGAGCCTAAACTTTTTAAGAAGTGAGTATGATCATTGTGTATACTTCAAAAGTTTCAATGGAATATTCATTATCTTAGCTTTGTATGTTGACGATATGCTTATTGTAAGAAAAAGCATGGAAGAGAGGGTCAACTCTCTAGGACAATTGATATGAAGGATCTTGGAGCAGCAAAACATATCTTAGGTATGGAGATACATAGAGATAAGAAAAATGGTAAGCTTTGGTTATCATAGCAGAAGTATGTGGAGAAAGTACTTGAAAAGTTCTTTATGAACAATGTGAAACCTGTTAATGTTCCATTAGCTTCCCATGTTAAGCTTTCTTCAGTTTTGAGTCCTAGAACTGATGAAGAAAAGCAATATATGTCTCATGTACCATATGCAAATGTTGTAGGCAACTTGATGTATGCGATGGTATCTACAAGACCTGACATTTCACATGAAGTTGGAGTTGTCAGCAGGTTCATGGAAAATCCAAGTGAAGAACATTGGTGATCAGAACCAAGCAAATTGATGTAAGGTATCATTTTCTGAGACATGTGATCGATAGTGGAAAAGTAGCTCTTCAAAAGGTCCATACACGAGAGAATTGTGTAGACATATTCACAAAGGTAGTTACAGTAGAGAAGCTACGATGGTTTTTAGCTTCTCTTGGCTTGCAGAAAAGATGATGAATGGGCATGGGCAAGGGATTAGGAAAATTTTTGTCAAGGTGAAGTTTGTTTAAAGTTTGACAACTAATGATGTAAATTTGGGTAAAATGTAACAAGTTAGGTTTATACAGAATCATCGGTTATGTAACTGAGGAGGCACATATAAAACCAAATGAATGCCTAAACTATTTTATGGAGAATCATTATTGATTGAATAGAGATTCCAATCCCTTGCCTCGTGGATGTTTCCTTGACACCCTATCAAGGTTTTACCATGTAAATCTTGTGTTGCTACTTGTGTGTTTGAATTCAGTTTTCAAATTAGTTATATGCTTTTCTTGGTCAATGTATAACTAAATGTTTTTCCTTCTTTACTCATTTTCCCTATTCAAACTACATAAAAGGGAACTAACTAAGTAATAGATAGTGAAGTAGAAGTGAAGAGAAAGATTCTAAGTGTCTAAGGGTGTCTTGGGTCGTAGAGTAAGGGAAGGCTCTGCAGCTGAGTGCGCAGAGGCCTAGTAGTCCGCAGCTGAGTGCGCAGGGTGGAGTCGAGTTTGTAACTGAGGAAGAAAATAATAAAGAGAAGTTTTATCTTAATTCTATGTATTTGTTCTTAGGTTATTACATGTTTGATATAAATTACAAATACATTGGTTATTTACTACGCACACCTATATGAATGATTTATATTGCTAAGTATACTTCAATGCATACAAGTAAGCTAAGATAATCAACTAACATCGGAATACTAGTAAAGGCTTGGGTAATAACAGTGATAGGCCCTCGAGTACGGCTGCACAAAGGGAGCATCTCAGGCTAAAAGGTACAAGTAAGTGCACGTAGCGATGGGCACGCAGGGTGGAACCGCAAATGACTTGAACTCATCAGACATCTCCAGGATGTGGAAACTTGGTTCTAGCACCATCCCATACTACTTAGGGTGAGACCTCAGTCCGTGCTCCACTTACTGTTGCCGAAAGGGCCAGTAGTACCAAGATTTGTTTGGCTAAATCACCTTTGAACCTGGGTCAGGCCCCAACAAGCCAACAACTGTTCTAGGTTGAGTCTCAATCTTGGAAATTCTATTGGATAGATTTGTAAGAAGAGAAGTTATTTCATCTATTTTAGAATCTTCAGTTTTAATTTTAGAAGAGGTTGAGGCCTCTTAACTAGTTTTAAGTTTTCTTTGTGCTTTTTCTCTTTAGCCTTTAAGGTGGCAGAGGAAGCCCTATTTTCTTCCACCTCTATAACATTAGTTTGCATATCTTCAAGAGTCCTTGAAGTTCTTTCTCTTAACATTACAACAAATTCATCTTCAAAAGCTTTTGAAAATCTAGATTTGGCTGCTGCTACAGGGGGTTTGAAATCAGGGGGGCATCTTATGGTAAAGTTTTTTGAACCTTTTGATAAAATCAGAGAAAGGTTCACCAAAATTTCTTTAAGTTCTTCAAATTCAGTAAAAAAGTAAAGAGCATCTTTTTTCACTCCCCATTGATTTTTAAATATATTTGTTAGTTCTTCCCAATTTCTAATGGAATTTGCAGGTAACTGCCTAAAACAAGTTCTCACATTTCCCTCAAGAGACTAAAAAAACAGTCTCATGTAAACATTCTCTTGTTCTATGTTCATGTTATTTGCAAAGTATAGAAATGCTTGAAGATGGCCCTCAGCCGAGGGACATGTTTCTACATTATACATAAGAAGGTGTTTCAAATATCCATTTGGAAAAGCATCAAGGATTGGAGGTAAAACTAAAGCTGCATATCTTGCTTGTACAATGGGTTGGAATGCCATAGTAGAAGATGATGTATGCGATGTTTGCGAGGATGATAATAAAGAAGAGGAAGATGGTGAAAAAGGGGGTGAACCACTATGTGGGGGTGAATTAGGAGGAGATAAATAAGATGGAGAAGTCCTGAATGATTTCAAAGGAGTCTTCATAACCAACTTGTGGACCTGAGAATGAATATCTTATTTTGATTTAAAGAGTGGATTAGAATATATAGAAAAGGTCCCTTTAGGTTGTTTAGAGTTAGAAGATTCAAGTTGTTAAGAGGTGGAATGAAATGAGTAAGTAGTGGGAGATATAAAGTCTGTAGGTTTGTATTACGGTAAATGAACACCTAGCTCAGACTCAGATTTAGGTGATCCTGGTGGAAGTGGGGCTCCTGGATGAGATTCAAGTGAATGAATAAGGAAAGCTGATTTGAAGTCAACCCCCCTATCTAAGAGATCAACAACCCTAGGTGTTAAGTGAGAGAAATATGGATGGGATGGAATGTGACTATAGGGATCAAATTGGATTATATCTTCAGTAAGGCTGAAGTGGAAGAAGATGATTGATGTATTCTTTTGGAAATATCCTTTCTCATAAGTTTTTCTAGATCTGACAGAGGACTAACTGTGACAAATTTAGAACGGGATCTAATGTGCTTAAAAGGTGCCAGTTTGGCACAGTGGAGTCGCCATGTGAAAGATTTTGACCTATCTAGACCTTTAGTCACCTTAAAGAAATAAGATATTTATCACTTCCTCAAGAAAACTTAATTAAATTCAAGTCCCTGACAACGACGCCAGCTTGATGCTATATCTCTGAGATGATAATGGTCATCTATCATGGCAAGGCATCTAAGATAATTGTTTTGGGAGTTTTGTTTTAATTTGGAGGACCTATGTATGAAACAGATATAAAACAGTGATACCTAACCTTTTGAATAATATTAATATTAAAACAGAGGGCTGCTATTAAAATTCACATAGTGATATAAATTGTATGTTGGTGAGTAGAAATAGAGAAATGATATGACTTTTACAATATTCAAATTGAACATCAAATAATCATAAATGTGAAAACCTTTAAACCACGTTCAGAAGGTTTAACAGAATATGCTTAGGTTACAAAATGTGTTGATGATTTAATAATTAAGAGGGAATTAATTAAACTGACAGTTAATATAATTCATTCTCTTTATAGATGATCACTTCAAAAGATTATATAGATTGAAACTCAATTATTCCTACCTAGTTATCTCTGTAAAACATAAGAATATGAAGAAAAACACTGTGAATATAACTGGAAGAACTTGTAGGGAAAACAAAATTGTATGAACTTGAATTCATAATCCTAAGCTTTGTATTAATGTTTCAGAAAATTCAAGTACATTTAATGTATATAAATGCTTCTTCAAGGGTGCAACCCTTAATAACTCGTGAAAGAGAGTTATTTATACAATAATAGAACTAAGGAAATATCTCAAACTATTTTACAAATAATATGATTACAAAATCAGAAATATAAACTACTAGTTGATGTGGGACTATTTTGTTGCTGAGTTGTTGATGACTATTGCTGGAAATATTGAAAACTATTGAAGCTATGCTAACTATTCCTTTAAAAGCTAAATGTTGTTAGACACCCTTTAGTCAAGTAGTTCTGTCAATTCTTCCTAGCGTTTCTTTTCTGGGATAGATATCTTAGTTACTCTTCTATAAATTTCAATCATCTCTGTATATTTAGTAGAAGTGGGTTTTACTAAAAATATGTGTCTCATTTCATTCAAAATAAAGAAACTATCCCTGTGTGCATTTATTATAAGTGCTAGTGTTTCTGCACCTCTTATGTTTGAAACTAAAGTTGCATGTTTGCCCACCTCTATCAGCTTCTAAACATAATCCTCAATTGGCATCAATTTGTCATTAATCACAAGCATGGAGGGAAAACCCTTGCTGGTCAAGGGTTTTATCCTGCTGAAAAATCGTTGAACTATGGTATTGACATTGTTGCACTTTTCCTGCACCTAAAGGATGAGGTTTTTCTTGGTGATGATCTTATTTACCTCCAATATAGTTTTTGTTCTGTCACTTATGCCTAATTCCTCAAGCTCATAGTTGTCTTTGGAATTCAGGAACTTGATGATATCAGAAGAAATTTCTGGCATGTCCTCAAGATGTTTAGTAATAATTTCAACTACTTCCTAAGCTTTCTCCAAGAGATCCTTCTGATCAAACACTATCTTGATACAGGGCCAAATATCCTTGATTGATTCTATAATTTCTTCCCGCGGAATTTACTTTGTCAAACCCAGTTTGTTTCCAATGAAAGATTCCTTGAGTTCCCTTTGTAGTACTTCAATATGACTTTTGAATCTGTGCAATTCAGCTGCATGTGAACTATCTGCTACTGACTTCATAAGTTGTAACTCCTTGAGTTCATCCTTCAGTTTCTTAATTTCTCCTGCCTGGATAGATAGGTTTTGAACAACTTCAACAAGTTGTTCATCTCCTTCTATTATACCAGTGGTTGATGTTGTATCTGAAGTAGAAACCTTGGTGGTAAGAATTGCTACAAGGGGGATTATATCCATTGGAGTTTGAGCCTTTTTAACAACTTCCTCTTTTTCCTTGACCAATTTCTCCATCTGCTCCTCCATTTGTTTTATCTACAGATTTTGTTCTATGATGAGCTTCATCATGTTAGACTTCTGATTTTTTGTTTCTTCAATTTCTTTAGCCATTGGGTCCTCAGAGGCTGGCAATTTGAGCTGCTTCTTTAATGCTGCAACTTCAACGTTCTTCTTCTTAATAAGCTCTTCTGTAGCGTTTATGTTAGAGGGATCATATCTCATCTTCAGCACTAGATTTTCCAAGGATTGAACCTTGGTTTCCTTTTCTAATGAGGAGACTTTCTCCAACTTAAGTTGTGACCGAGTGTTGACCAAGGTAACCTACATTTTTGACAAACTCATGGCAATGTTAGTCAAGGTGGAAGAAATCATTTGCCAAGTTTTTTTGTGCATCTCAATTTGATCAATTGGATGCACATCCTTCACAATGAACTCAAAATAAGTCTTCTTTTGATAGTGAGCAACAGTCCTAGGCCGTGGAATTTGGGCTTGTAAGAAATCCATATGCATCTTTCCCTTCTCAGAGTCAAAGACTAAGAGAAGCTTGGCTTGAGAGCTGGAAGAATGCTTCGAAAATTGGGTATAAGTGTTCAACTTCAATTCTCCATTCCTCCTTTTAATCTCACTGAAGACATGAAAAATTTCTTCCTCCTTATCCTTCGAAATGCCTCCACTAGTCTGAATCATCTGCTATTCATGAGAAGTAGTAGAATGAGTTGGGGACTGTGTAGATTGTCCACCAAACTGTGTATAAAGCATAGTCTCTCCAAGTCCATCTAATGTTGTCTTCTGAGGCTCATTTGTTGCACCAACAATCAAATGGATCATTGGTCTCTTCTTTCTCTGCATAATTCTGAAGCCTTGGATTGATGCTTCAGTTGTAGGAGAAGATTATTCTTTCCTTCCTGTTTTTGCTAACTTTTCTTGTGCAAGTGGAGTTTACACATTTGATGTAGAAACTGCCTGCTCTTCAGCCTCTTGGAGGGTGTTCTCTGTCCATTCCAACTAATTCTTATATTATTCTATTTTAGGCCTGGCTATATGGTGATATGCAGTGAATTTCTTTTCTAGCCTAAGTTTAGAAACCACTCCCATTTGGTCATAAGACCATGTGAAACTGAGACCAAACTTCATCTCCTTTAATAATTTTTTTTCTTCCTCTCTTGCTACCCTGGTGTTACATATGAATGGAACAACTTGAGCTTTTGGCTTGAATTGCGATTTCTTCTTTACAGCCACAAAGTGCAATTCATCTACATTTAACCTCTATCTTATGTATTCTAGTGCAAAGATTCTAATAGGCAGGTACTTTGGAAGTTTGTAGGGTGGAAGCTCACAACCATAAACCCTGATCTTTGTATAATTTTGGTAGCAATACCAATCCCCTATTGCAGCTTGATCAACCAACTGTAATACTTTGACAATATCCTCAATGATCCTTGGTGCTGGGGTGTTTCTCATAAGACTAACAGTTGGATGAATAAACAGTTCTATGAACGATTTATATGTAAACTCTTCCTTATGGTTCATTCCCATTGAAGTCCAAAATATCACTGATGGTTGATTTCCTTCCTCATCTAGTTTATGTAAAGTAAATGGGAATTTGTCTCCCTAAAAATATATAAAAAGGTATACAAGTATTGAAGCATGCTTGAATACTTCTTTAGTATTAAACTTGACAAATTTCTTGTGCATTTCTTCAACTAGGAACTGACTGAAATCTTAAAAAATAATGGGTTTACAATCAGTAGAAATGATGGACAAGAAACCAAGGATGGCTTCATTAACATATTGATCAGAGTTGTAACCATGCAAAGAGGACAAAATAGAGGTGATTTGCTTGGTTCTATATGAATCATAATGAGGGTTTCTTTTAGGCAGAGGACTATCAACAACTAGAAAAAGTTTAAGGGTCTAGGATCTTTTAGTAAAGTCTAGTTTTTGATAGGCTTCCATCAGGTTCTCATGGGAAAAAGGATGAGTTGGTGTAGTAGAAGGGGCATGCAACATTTTCTCAATGGACTCAGAATTGATTAAACAAAGGATTTCTCCTATGGGTGAAATAATTGCCATCTGACTGGGATCATAAAATTCATGGAATTTCCTCACAAATTCAGGTGCTCTGTGTATCTGAGGGAAAATATATTGAGGGAGTTGGGAGTCTTAGAGCCCTATCTCATCTGTCTAATCAATTAGTTGATCTTCGATCCAACAATAGATTTCATATAAATCTAATTGAGAAGAAGTCTCAATGATTTTACAATCTTCGTCGACCAGTGGGGTATGATGGAAATTGACTTGTGAATGAATTAGGGGATTTGGGGCTTCTGCAATTTATTTTCCCTTAGGAGGCATTTTTTCAAACAAATTGCAGAATGAGAATAATGGAAATAGGCTTGAAACAGAGTGATCACAGTCAAAACAATATAACTGTAAAAGAAGCAAGTGGACCTAGATGTCAATTTCTTGAACAGGAAAAATAATTTCTTAATGTCGGACAGTGGTTGAGCTGTAGGGAAGAAACATTCAATGATCAGTTTGGTTACAGAAATGGAATGTGTAACCATTTTCGTGAATTAACAGGGTTTATAATGGAAAAATTGGAGCGGGGGTGGCAATGAACAGTTAAATTTTCCATTAATTATCCAACGGGATTAATTAACGGGTCTTTGAATCATAAATTCGCGGGAGTAGAATTGAATGGATAACAGATAGGCAGTAGTTGATTGGACAGTAGACATGAGATGGAGTATGACATGGAGTGGGACGTGGAGCAGCGGTAAATGATCGCTTATATACCGCGTTCGGGACTAAGGTGAGGCAATAAGTAATTTTGAGATTTTAAGTCCCGAAACACTAAAATGTGGAAAATGTTGTTTATGATGGTGGTTTAGGAAACTACCCATTTCGGACCCCCCCTAGCCGAGAAAGTTCTCCTCATTTATTCTGCAATGGTCTAAATTTTTTTGCTAGAGTTAGAAGTAATTTTAGAAAACCTCTTTCCTTCATACTGTTTAACTTCTTCTTATACATAAGATATCCAGAGATAACCATACTTTGACTAGAATAAAGGTGAGATCACTTCAATTAAAAAAATAAGATACCAATTATCTCCTACCCTTGAGAAATATTTTAAATTATAAACTTCCTCATTGATAATATAAAATTATTTAATTTTTTTTAAGAAATAAATGCCTCCTTTTTTTAACTTATTGCTAAAACATAGATACATCTTTTGGTTAAGTAAAGTTTGAACTAAATGTCACGTTCTTAAAATTATTTTTAAAAGAATCTTCATTTTCCCAAACAAAAGCTAACTTAGAAGATTAGTAATCTTTTGTATTAAACACCAACCTAGATCCATCTTAAGTGAGCATCTACCAAGCACAAAGAGTGATGAAATCCTTTTTCATTTTAAAAGAGGTTTACATCTCAAAAAATTTGATCCCTCTTTATATAGAGTTAAGATGCATCTAAGCTGACTTAATTATTACTTATAATTAACTATAATTTTATAAATATAAATGTAATTATTAATTTTCTGTTATTTTTTTTTATTTTTACCAAGTCAAAATGTTAAAGATTATGACATCTCTACCATATTGGGGTCAAATATTTACATAGGAGTTAAGTTCACTTATGAACCTCAAATATAAAGATTTTTTTTTTTTTTAATAAAAATTGACTTTGGTGAGGGGAAATCTTGCATAAATATAATATTACAATATTTATTACCACCCCCACTCAATAAAAAGTGGCCATGGGTGGGGGGACACTAATTGAAATGTAATATTTTTCATTTTATCTAATATTTCCCATCACATATCATCCTAAATATTACATTTTACTCAAAATTTCCCCTCACCCCTGTGATGCAGGAAAGTGTTCCCTCTGCAGACAGAGGCAACCCCTCTAGCCCTAGAGTGGGTCTAGTCACAGCAATGACAGATCAACAATAAATTTCTTTAAACAGTCATAGTTGCAGGCCTACCTCAACTGGTGTTCGATGGAGTTCCATTGCACTACTCCATCTTTCGATTCCTTTTCCTCACTGAGTGATCAACCTGAAACAATGCAAAGGAAATACAACAAAGCACGTAACCGGAAAACAACAATGATTTATTTACTCACAAAGTCAAGAAGTCATGAGCTATCAAGTAAATTACATACAAGACATAGGAAACCATCATTGATTGTATTAATAATGAAATAAGAGAAATCTTACAACCAAAGTCTTGACATTGCAAGCCTTCTCAGAGGGTCCAACTAGTGTATTTCTCAAGCATTCACTCTTTGAAGACGAATCTCCCAACATACAAAGTTTCTCTCTCACCCATAAGTTTTAGCAAAAAGTTAAGGGCACTTCACAACCTTCCACAAGCTATCAACAATCCCACACTTGTCACACCCACACCAGTTATCTATCAAACTCAAAAGCACTAACAGCACCTGCTCAATCCAAGAATTTACCAACTAGCTGATCATAGCAATGGTGAGTGTTTAAATAAGAGAAGGAGTCTCCATGAAAGGTGGGAGAGAGAGCTTATCCCTAAGGAAGGTAGCACAAATGACGGAACTGCCATACCAGAGAAGGAAGGGTGACACAAACTATGCCAACAACCAGGTCTGGAGGCATCCAGAAGGCCGACTGTTGGAATGAATTTGCCCAATCTGGATCATCACGAGTTTCTAACTAAGCTTTAGCTCTGACATCGCTAGTAGGAAATGTAGCTAGTCAGACCGTCGCTAAAGATAGCAAGTAACCTCGCGCCAGAGCATGAAATCAGATCGTTGCGGGAAACAGATGTACTTCCACACTGGAAGTGCAACTGGACTATTTACAACCACTGTTCATCGCCTATATTAAGTCCATTATCGCGATGAGACATAAAACTTAGGAAAAGTGGGTCACTTGGCAACATAAGAGAGAATTTGTTCAGTATGAGCATGTTTCACTGGGACACATGACACAGTAGAAGGACTGGGTGAAAGCAGTGACAAATTACTGTGTAACAGATGCCCCCTAAAGTATGAAGCCCGAGAGAGTGGGAGGGGTGAAATTCTTTACGAAAATGACTGAGCTGGAACACCATCTGGAAGAACCTGCAGGCGCAAGTACAACTGATATCTCTGATAGTGAAATACATGTAGTCCATGCATGGGTGTAGCCATCTGAAAGACATACAAACTAGGTTTATGGTATGGACACAACCATCCAGCTAATGAGACCATAATGATAAAGGTATGGTCATAGCCATCCATCAATGAGTCATGCAATCACGAACCAATCCACGCAGCCCAAACATGTGTAATCTGAGTTCAGGGTCTTGAAACCAACCGATCATAGTACAAATTCTAGCATGCGAATAGATGTGCTAAAGTCGAGCATGATAGAAAGTCGCTTGATTATCGGTCAATGAGGAAAACCATTAACAAGCATGAGAGAAACCACCAATAATGCCAATGGCTCTCAAGGTAATGTCCAGTACAATCCATGAAGTGTGAAGAATGAGCTGAAGTCAAACACTCATGGAGTCACCCAATCGATGACCAATGATGAAATTTGACCATCAGGTGCGAAGAACTCGCCATTAAGGCATGCAAGCTCCAAGGTACCAAAGGGGATCTCTAGGTCAATCTCCTGGATAATGAGCTGATGTCGACAGGAGACGATCCGTCGCAAGAGGGCCATAATGTTTCTCCCATCAACGACACGAGACAAGGAACAAGTGGTAGATGGCAAAATAGAGTATCAAAAGAGGAGGCAAGGATGTAAACTGCAAAAGGATTATACTCTTGAACATGTCGGTGACATGACTCCGGAGGGTGGTAGCATTCAGGTACCAAGGGATCAGAGGCTTGATGGAGGCAGCATGGATCAGATGGAATGAGGATAAATGGCAACCCAAACCTGCGAAAGGCCAAATGACGATATATGGATGTCCAAACCCAACAAGAAGCAAAAGTGTCGATGTTCAAGAGTGATTAGCTGCCATTATGATTTCCAAATTTTCCCCCACCATTGCTGGAGAGGACCCTAATTATTTTTGGAAACAAGCTTGAAGGGGATAACATATGCTTGTAATCTAAGTTCAACCTTCAGTCGAATCCAGTCTAGTAATAGTGTATTGAGCCCAAGGGAGGAGAAACTCGAGTCTCATCATGGTGACGAGTCCAATGTCGTCAGGGCTTAACGAGTTCGACATAGGTGAAACTCAGAGCCTTTTTCATGTTTAGAGAGTTTGAAAAAGACACAGAAAAGTAAACTCCAAGGGGGGTCCTTTTTCATAGATTTGTGTCTCTCGAGCCCGAAAAAGTATAAAACAATACTCGAAAGAACCGCTTGACCATTACGATCAAGGAGTACTTTTTGTGATTAGTGACCTCGACCCGAAAAAGTAGAAAAGTGATCGAAACAACGTTGTTTCGTAACCAATAACGAACCTGAAACAACAAAGGCCCAACAATCTTTTCATGCTTACACAGTCGAAAAAGAGCTTAAAGCAAACCGCCTCTTATTTCGTTTAACGATCCAAAAGGGACAACTTGGCTATCTTTTTGTCTTTTAAGTCGGAAAAGAGCGTTAAAGAAGACTTTATGGATCAAGTGCACACGAAGTATGACATAACCCCACTGCCTGTAGTTCTGCACAAAAACATCAAACGTAAAACCCATTCAACATAAAATGATTAATATATGCGGAAACATAGTTAAAAACCAAAAACTCCAATTAACCATATAATAAAAATGGAAAAAACCCACATTCTAAAGTAAAAATTTTAATATTTCAAAAAATTACTATAAAAGGGGGGGTAATCCATTTGTTTTTACCATTTGCACTGTTCATTTTACCTTGGATCGTTTGGAGCACCAACCTGAGCAAAGTTCTCAAGTTGATTCCGGCCTCATCCGTCCATGATTCGTCCTGAAACCTTCGCCAAGTAAATACATTTCATCCTGCGCCGCATTTTAGTAGTTTTTTTCACGCAATTTAGCGTTGGGAAGGTGAATTTAGATGGATTTTTGAATCGGAGTCCACCTCGCGTTCATCGCGGAAAAATCACTCAGGTCTGCGATGACCGAGTGTGATTTACACGTAAGACCTTCAGATCGTCATGAGAAACTGATGTATTCTTGCGATCATTGCAAGAACAATGAACTGTGAACTGAGCGCCATCACGGTTGTTCTAAAAACAGTCACGATGGCGATGTAAAATTAATTTTTATGTAAATTATGAATTTAAATTTACAGAAGGAGTTCTAATTCATTTTTTCTTGTCGTACAGGGCATCATGGCATTTGTTTGGCAGGAACGAACTCACGATGTCAATGACGAGGAAGCCATTGCTAATGCTAGGTGCTGAAATGCTTTACATGCATGCAGGTTGCTAAAATTTTTCCTTACTCCACACCTTTGGGCCCAACCCGATTTGTTAGAGCTGTTGATTCGTGCCTGGAACCCAACGGGGAAAATTTATTATCTGGGGTAGATACATTGAGTTCGACGATACGAATATATATTTCATGACCGGATTTTCCCGTCGTGGCGAGAGGCCAATTCTAGAGGACCAACGAGTCATGGGTGAATCATTAGATATGCTGATTGCACGAGTGTGCCCACAGGCACGCAAATCAAAAAGTGGGAAGGTGGCAATTCCGACAGTGGAAGACTTGGTTCTTCATGTAGTTCTATTTATGGTGACAAGGGCAGCGAGCTCCCAAGCCCAACATGAGGCAACAAAGAGCCAACTCTGGTTGGCTCTTGACTGCCTCAATCTGACCATGTTCAACTGGGCAGAAGCAGTGACAGCCAACATGAAAAGACAACTTACCAACCGTCACCGCGGGGAGGCGAAGCAGTTTGGCTACGAGTCTATCTTCACCCCGCTCATGCTGGAGTGGGTGCCGATACTACAATTGCAGGATATGGACTTGGCCAGGCCCAGACCGCGGGAGTCCAGGATCACACGGTGGGCACATGTTATGCCATGAGGGGGTGGCGGATGGCCAGTGTCATGGGGAACACTATTCCGTGAGTGGCTGGATCGCCTGATGGTCTTCATCGAGGACTGGCCATATGCTGGTATGGACTTTCATGGAGACCCTGACATGTAGCTTCCTGCTCGCGAATAGTGGGATGACGGTAGTAAAGCACTTGATCACACTACTTTGTATTTTATCTTTTATAATATTTTTTATATTTCTTTCATGCATATGTCCTAATGATGTACTCTATGGTATTGGCGGATGCGGGACCAATGAGGCCTGTAGGACTGGCTCCAGAGGCACAGAGGGATCCACAGGGCATCAGAGAGCTGGCCTTGGCTCCCCCAGCTGGCAATCCAGTGGAGACAGTGGCCCAAAATCTTGAGGGCCTGACGGCGGGGATCCCTAATTACATGGGGGTCGAGGAGGTCCTAATAGAGTTCCAAATACATACAGTAGGGGTGATACCCAGGGTGCACCGCCTATTGAGGTGAGTTGCATGAGTGTTGGTGTGCTATAGGGAGCATAATCCACTGCAGTAGACACCTAAGTTTTATTTCCTACTGATTTTTTGAGAGACATGTGTCTCAGATGTACGGAGAACACAGACTCTATTTGGACATATACAATTATTTTTTGAGCGCCTCGGTGTGCCACACGAGATATATATACATATACATATTTCTATGGTTCATTATTGTGTTTTGAATGCTTTTATATGCTATTTTGGTTACATGTTATGCAAATTTCTGTCTAATACATGGTTTGCTAATGCATCAGTTAACGTGTTTAATCTTCTTGGAATGTTTTGATATGTAATAAAATCAAAATTCCTTTCTAACAATTTAACACATAATACAACCTTAAAATCCGATGATCTCTAATGGAATAATGCCCATTGAGCTGGTGGACTACAAGCTGAGAGTCTAGATTCACAACCAATGAAGGAATGCCGAGGTTAATAGCCTTGGTCAGTGATTCAATAACAGCACTATATTCAGCGACGTTGCTTGTGGTACAACCCAAATAAACACCTTGAAGGTCTACTAACTCACTGTGAGGATCGTAGATCACCCATGCCACAGAAGAAAGGTTGTGGGTACTGCGGCAAGTACCATTAGCGAAACCAACGTAAGATGTACCAAACATCTACACAAGAAGCAAAAGACACAATAAGCGGAAATTATGCCTACACACCAAGCCAAACATGAAAACACACATACAACACACCTGCTAAAAACACACGTATGTACAAATCAGAATGCATGGGGGTTCATGCATAATATTTTTTAAGATAAAGCTCATTTCGGGGCTTATCTTGAGGGTTCCCTTCATAATCAATCAACTCATAGGCCCCTTTTTGCAAAACTCATTTTACAATATAAGGCCTATGCCACATAGGCTCGAATTTGCCTACCCCCAGCTTATCATTTGCTTGATCATAAAGCAAGACTAAATCTTCTTCAATGAAAGAACGGGGATGGATAGTATGATCGAAGTGAGTTTTCACTCTCTTCTTCTATGCTTCAATGGCTAGAGAGGCTAGTTGACGGGTCTCGTCTAGTCACTCTAGATAGAGAAGATGTTCTTCTACCAGAGTAGTGTTGGAGAGTAATTCGACAGCTAATTTCAGAGAAGGGATCTCACACTTAATGGGAAGGGTAGCCTCCAAACCGTAAACCAATTGGAATGGGGTGAACCTAGTGGCATCCTTCATTGAAGTTCGGTAGGTCCATAAGGCGGAGAACAACATCAAGTGCCAGTTGGACTTGTGCATGTCGATGGTGCATTGAAGCATCATAACTAGAACTTTGTTGATGGCTTCTACTTGGCCATTGGCCTGAGGATAGTACAACATCGAGCTATCATGCCACAAGCCTAGCTGGGTTGTTAACTCAGTCATCATATGATTACGGAAATGTTTGCCATGATCATTGACGATAGCCTGAGGGACTCTGAACCATGAGATGACATGATTAAATAAAAATTGCACCACTGTGTGACCATCTTCAGATAGTGTAGGCATCGCCTTGGCCCATTTTGTGAAATAATCAATGGCAACAATGATATACCCATGCCCCCTGGCCGAGCGAGGGTTACAGGTCATATAATCAATGCCCCATTTGGCAAAAGGGCTGATGGTAATGACAGGGTGCAGTGGAGTGGGGGGCGCACACATCTTCCGTTGGTAGATTTGGCACTCATGACAAGAGCGCACGACAAGAATGAAATCCTTGAAGATAGAGGGCCAAAAATAACCAGCACGGAGGATCTTCTAAGCAGTAGCATACCCAGACATGTGACCACCACAGGCACCAGAATGGCAGTCATTTAGAACTCGTTCGGCTTCCTCGAATGTTAAGCATCGGCAGAGAACAGAGTCGGCACCGAGACAGTACAAGGTGTCCCCAATAATGCGATAGGGTTGAGAATGATGGTGAATCCGTCGCCGAGCATCCTTGGAAAAATTAGGACAAAAAGAGGATGTTTGAAGATAGACAATAATATCCCTGTACCAAGGATCGAGGGTACTAATCAAGAATAGAGTTTCATCCAGAATATGGTCCTCTAACCGAGAGGGCGTGGTAACAGATGGCAGAGAGAAAAGCAACTCAACAAAGATGAGGGACTTCTTAGAATTGGCAGTGGTGAACTCCAAGTCAAACTCTTGGAGGATGACAATCCACTTTGAGTATTTCCCCCCCAATAACTGACGTGACAAAATGTACGTCATTGGGTTGCAATCAGAAACCACTGTCATGGTGCGCAATAATATATAATGGCGGAAACGTTGAACGGCACAAATGGCGGCCAAAGCTAACTTCTCGACATAGGCGTATCGAGTTTCCGTATCTAGCAAATTGTGGCTGAGATAATAAACGACATGCTCAGTACCATCATCATCATCTTGAACTAGAACCATGCCAATCATGGTATCGGCAGTGGCTAAATACAGAGTGTAGTCACGGTGATAATCAGGGCGACGAAACAACGAATCAGAAACAAGGAGGGCCTTGAGGTGCTCAAATGACTCTTGTGCAGAGGCATCCCAAAGGAAAGGGTATCCCACTTTAATAACCACATATAGCCTTTAGCCACTTCAGAATAATTCAGAATAAATTGTCGTAAAAAATTTTCTTTACCCTGCAAACTCTGCAATTGCTGCAAAGAAGCAAGGGGAGGGAGATTCAGGATGGCTTCGACTTTAATGGGATCCAGACGGATACCCTCTCAAGAGACGATGAACTCGAGAAGTATGCCTGACTCGACACAGACAACACACTTATGAGGATTCAGCCGGATACGATAGTGTCGACAGCGGAGAAAAATTTCACGAAGGTGGGTTGGATGGTCCTGGCATTTCGCTGAATGAGCCGGAAGGTCATCCAGGTAAGGTTGCACAATGTGTCGAATATCATGAAGCGCATAGGAAATTCCATGTTGGAAGGTGGCACCAGCATTTTTTAAACCGAATGAGAGCTTTTCATAAGAAAAAGTTCCCCACGGACAGATAAAGGCGGTCTTGTGTTGATTTGCAGGTGCAATATTAAAATGGTTATAACCAGAAAAACTGTCCATGAATGAGTATATTTCACTCCCGACACACTCATCAATGAGCTGGTCAACACATAATATCACGATAATCAACACATACCCTAATAGTGCCCTGTTTTTTAGTCACAGGGACAATATTAGAGACCCAATCTGTGAGTGGGATGGGGTAAATAAAACCAACTTTAAGAAGCTTTTCAACTTCCGCTTTAATAGCTGCAGCCTTTTGGGGGTGCACGGGGCGTAGACGCTGCCAAACAGGTTTGGCACCCGGATATGTAGGTATCTCATGCACCACGATGCTAGGATCGATGCCAGGCATTTCTTCATAAGACCAAGCAAACACATCACGGAATTCGTGAAAAAGATCAGTATAAAGCTGAATCTCCTTCAGAGTACAAGTTACTCCAACATGGATGTGCTCGACAATCCCTGGTTGAACAGAGATGTCGATTGGCTGAGTTTGCGTAATTTTTCCCATATTCCCTTCCAAAGACACTTGATGAACTTGGATGGGTGTCTGAAGGGGTTGAGATGGGAGACAAGGAGCAAACTGCTCGAAACAAGTAAGCATTTCTCGATGGGCAGTGAGAAACGAGGAACGATGGTGATGATCAGACCAAGGGGGTTCCTTGAAAGACATAGTCTCAACAATCACTTCATCAGAAGGAAAAATTTCCTTTAAAGGGTCTGAAGAAGCGCCATCTCCCAGCCAAGGGGATTGAATGTACGAGTTGAGAGCTCTGCTCGAAGGAGCAGATTCAGAGGAGGGAGCCGATGCAGAAACAATTTTGACGTAGTTGAGCTCGGCAGGACTCAACGACATCTCATCGTCCCAGGATTCTATCTAATCAGTGAGGGGAAGAACCCAAGGATCAGAGTGAACATAAATCATATTAATGGGAGTGATGTTGGGAGGTGGGAGCGAAAAAACGCCCATAAGGGCAGGATCTTTAAAGAGCCCAGCACCCACACTCTCACACAGAATGGAGGTATGCTCCACAAAAGGCACGTTGCCATCGGAGGATGAGTAGACGAAGAAGGACACCTAGTCTACTGTGACGATCTTCCCTTGATGAGGAAAATGAATGACACAAAATAGAGATGAAGTCACGGCTCACATGGCATATGTCCAGCCTCGTCCTAAAAGGAGGTTGTAAGTTAAATTTGCATCAACAACTTCAACCTCCACTTCAACCGTCTTCCCTTCCAAAGTAATAGGAAAGCCTTGGAGTATACCATAAGGATGAGACTCTCTCCCATCAAAGGCTTCCAAGGTCGTAGGAGACTAACTTAGAGTCGGAGAACCAATAGCCTTCCAACAAGCAACAGACATTATGCAAGTAGAAGTGCCCTCATCAATGACGGTAATGAATCATTTTAGAATTGATGATGACCTAGATAAGGAAGGAAATTTGGTGAGGCAGTCTCGGTATATGAATATCTAGGTCAAAAGTGATCAAGTCCGAGTCAGCCGGGTCACTGCCACAGATGGCTGATAGCAAGGACTTCCTACGAGAGGGGCAGCTCTAGAGAACTTCTAATGTGGACATAGCTGATGGAGCTTGGGCTAAGTCCTCAACGATGCTATAGTGCTAAGCAGCACGAGCATTAGGGTTGTATGAAGATTTCCGGAGCACATCTTTAGGAGGAGGTCGAATGACTGCTTCAGTGCTAGGTCGCTCAATATGAAGGGGACCAGAACTGGACAGAGGAGCACTAGAGGGGACCTCAGGCTCCTTCCCGATAGGTGACGGATACTCTTTTTCCTGAGTACTAATGTGGATGGGAATCGTTCCAGCCATAAATACCTGAGAACTAAAGGGAGAAGAGGATTGAGATGGATCAACCACCATTTGAGTTTGTTGCAATGGAAAAGGCTCTTTGAGTATAGCAGGAGTCCCGAGGGCACCTTTCAACAAACGACTAACTTCAGACCACCTAGGGCAGTCTTTGGTATAGTGATCCTCGTCACAGATAAGGCAAGGATACTTAGGCTTGCGTTTGGCACCTTCCTCGGGTGGAGGTTTAGGGGGATCCTGCTTCGGTTGATCAGCCTTATTCTTCCCTTTTCCCTTCTTTTTCCCTTTCGAGGCTTTATCTGCCATGGTGGACTGGACGACATTAACCTCGGAAGTGTTATTAGAATTGGATACAGCTTGAGAAGTGTTTTCATTCGAAGCATTCGACTTTTGCTTCCCAGGGTTCGCGGAAGATTTCTTAGAGGACGTATTAACAGAACCAATGACACTGTCAATAGATGGTGTTGGCAGGGCTTTGGAAGTTCCGAGCCTCAGGGCATCAGGCAAATAATCATATAGTGTACCGGATTGGGAGTAAACCAAGTCAAGGTACTGAGGACGTGCAATAACCTGCTCTTCAGTTACATATGCCCCCATAGCAATGTCCCAGGCTATCAGACCGACAAATGAGGTTGTGAACCAGTCAGTCAGAAGCTGGTCGGGAATCCAAAACTTAATCAAATGGCGACGCCATCTCTATTCATGGATATGATCAGAGATATGCGTGGCTATTGTCTGTTTTAAGGATGTCAGGAGGTGTGTACCCCTCTCATATAGAATTGGAAACTGAAAATGAGTTAAAAATGCCATAGCCAACGAGTTAAAGTCCTGAAAAGATCTGTGAGCTAACTCAATATACCATTTAGCAGTAGAGCCAGTGAGGGTCCATTGAAATAGATGGAGCCAGATTGAATTGTCAAGCCACAAGTTTGACGAGCACCATAGATGATAAGTCATGACATGGGCTTGGGGATCTTCTCCAGCTTTACCGTCAAACTTGGGACAATCACTAGGAATTTTAGTTGGAGCCGGTGGCCAATACGAATTATGAAGAATAGGATCATTTGTTATTTTGGACACATCCAGTAACTCCAACGTTGCTAAAAAGGGTAATTGAGAGTTAAAGGACATCTGAGGCTGCGGGTAGGAGGTAGAACTAGAGTTCCACCCAGCTGCTTGCTGCCCCCACTGATTTTATCCAAACGGATTTGGCCCAGAAGGGTTTTTTCCGTAGGGATTTTGTCCATAGGAGTTATAGCTATAACTGGACAGTTGACCCTAGATCTGCCCCCTAGCATTCCACTGATTACCAACTTGGCCTGCAGGAGCAACATATGGTTGCTGGAAATTCTGGTAAGGACTCACCTGCAGTTGTTGATAATTTTATTACAGGGCAAATTGGTTTTGCCCTTGGGATTGCTGAAAACCATAAGGCGTCTGGGCTCCAAACTGAGCCTAGGAGCCAGGCTGCATTTGATAAGCAGGTTGAGATTGGGATCCAACCTGAATTTGAGGACCGGATTGGGTCTGGAGCCCAAACTGGGGCTGAAAACCAGGTGGACCTTGAGAAGCAACAATCATTTGAGTGCCTGATTGAGTAGGCCCAGATGGATGTCCTTGAGAGAACTGAGGCTGAGCCATCTGGCTAGAAGGTTGACCCATTTTCCCAGAAGGTTGAGTTTGCTGGGTACTTGGTTGTCCTTGCACAACTGAGGGTTGTCCTGATTGGCCGGATGGCTGAGCAGACTGGACAATTGGTTGGCCCGGTTGGATTTGAGGCTGACCAATTTGTCCAGATGGTTGACTAAGCTGGACAGTGGGTTGGCCTTGCTGGACGTAAAGCTGGCCGACTTTACCAGAAGGGAAGCCTTGCTGGATACTAGGTTGGCCTTGTTGTATGTAAGGTTATCCTGAATTACCAGAAGGTTGCCCAAAATAGGTAAAGGAGGAACCACCAAAGGCCGAAGGTTGTCCCTGGAAGGGTTGTCCTTGTGGACCTCCAGGTTGCCCTGGATAAGGTTGTTCGTAAGACGGCTAACCTTGATAGGGTGGTCCTTGAAAATTTGCGGGCAATGCTTGGCCACCATGGTAAGTGGTGGTACCCCAAGCAACAGGCGATGAAACCGAGACCTCAATCGCAGGTTGACATGGCAATGGTCCAAGGTAATAAATATGAGCTCCTCGAGAATCTTAATAATGAAACATATTTTTGGGATCCAGATTCTGAAGAGTTTGTAAATACTAATCATATGCCCCCCCTGTTGGAATGGGACTAGAAGAAGGTGGGGTACTTAGTGTAGGATCAAAAAATCCAGATGTAGGTGCCGATGGGCCACCATTCACAAGTCCGGATGAAGGTCCAGCAACAGTGGTCAAAACTGAAGATGCAGTGACGGCACTAACAACAGGGGTTGAAGAAGCCACACAAACAGTTGGAATAGTCGGGACTGAGGTGACAGACACATTGTGAATTTGAGGGGTAAAAGGCTCCAAAGTCGGAGTGATGGTATGAGACCACATGGAACTCGTAAGGGGAGATCTAGAACCCATAATATCCTTCAAAGCCTTATAGCGTAAAGGCAGCGTGACACCGAGAGGGGTGACACGGAAGGGTGAAGTTTCCGTTGGGATAGGAATTTCACCGCTCGTCACAAAGGACTCTTCACTCGTGACAGGGGATGTGTCATCCATGTCAGAAGAAGACATTGGGATTGAAACACTAGGAGGAGTAACGGGAATATCTTCTTCGGAAGGCTCCCAAACGGGGTTCCAACAAATATTGTAAGACTCGTCCTCTGGAGCGCGAGAGTTAAGCGGTTGGATACTCGGGATGATAGGAAGAGTATCACTAATAGCCAATACTTCGGAAGCTACAGAGGATGGAGACCCATGGTCACTTGGAACAAGAGATGGGATCAGTGATTCCGCTAGGATGATTCAATTCTAAATCCTAGGAACACTAGCAAAAAAGAACCCTACACAAGCTAAAACGCAAACAAGATCTAACAGGGTAAATGTGAACGTGGCCAAATAAATTTTAAGACACAGGAATAGAACTTGACCTTTTCATCTTTAAATAGTCGAGAAAAGGACCAAAATATGACTATAGTCGCCTTTGAATATTTAATGAGCATGAAGTGACAAGTGCTTAGATGGACCTTTTCTTTTAGAGAGTCTGAAAATGAATGAAAGTGACTTCTCTAGAGAACTAGGCAAAAGGTTTATCAAACAATCCTATAAAAATTCATATACACCTTGGCAGTCATATGAAAACCAAGGACTTTCTGTACGACAGTCAATCTTTCTGAATGTTGTGTTCGGTGCGTTATGGTTTGCAAGGCAGCAGGCACAGCTTCCTAAGGATATAGGACGATAACCTAGTGGGGTCTCCCAACATATACTCGACGATACATGGGAGCACAATTCCGTACTAGACCGCTATTGATTCACAGAAGGAGGAATCACCCAACCTTGAGTGAAAGAAATAGTGACTAGGTTTAACGACGTCGGAGCATGTCTCTAGCCTAGACCTCTAAATAGTGTGCGTTATGTTCCAATGCGTTGTTAGGTTTATTCAGTTCATTTTAAAGTTGATCTTGAATTATGTTTCAGTTTTTCAGGCCTTACCGTATGTATACCACAAATCCTAGGATGCAGCTAGAATGAACAAAATATCCTTTTACTTCAATGAACACTTACCTACAGGAGGGAAGAGAGATCATTTGCAAACCAAGAAAACCAAGATAAACAAATGCAGTCACTCAATGCATACAGACACCAATTCCTAAAGTGCATGAGTACTACTAATGAGAGATTTTATCATTTGCTTTTTAATATGCAAACTTGAAATGCAAATTCACTTTCACTTTCATATACTAAATGAATGCAATCTTTTGATTTTTATGTCTTTAAACCTAAAAGAAACAAACAAACAAGCATGGAAAAAAAACCGGTTGATCCAAACAATCGTGATCTATGTTCGGTAGTGAAAAGAAATCAAATCAATACCAATGATTGGTCCAATAATTATCACTAAAAATCAACCAGAAACAAGCAATGGGGAAGGCTCAATCAAACCAACAAGAAAGTTGCAAACGAACCTTGGGCAAACCAGAAACCAAGTCAATTGATTCAAGAACTTGAAAGAACAAACTAGGTCACACAGGCAAAAATGCAAGATTCATTCAGTAAAGCCAAAGAAAGAGTGCCTTAACTATAAACAGTGAAAAGCAAGCTACTGAGCAAGAGGGAAAAAAAGTAAAGGATCAACAGGACTGATGAAAGGAGGTAGAATTGAAAAAGTCAATTCTACAGGAATCGTCATGAGGACAACACAAGCAACTAGCACTGATAAGCAACTGGCTGTAGCAACAGAGTGACATCGTTGCTGAAGTACACGTCTTTCCCATGACATATCGATTTTAGGAGTCGTCGTGACTGTGCGACGGTATTCAACGACGCACAGTACTTTAAAAAAGAGCGAGCGTGACGTCAGCGCTAGTGTTAAACTATTTTCTGTGATGATATTAAAAACAATGACAAACGAACAAAAGACTCCCAAACAAAAACCAGTCAATCCAACAGATAATAGAGGGATTTCCTAGATTGATCTAGGTGACCCAAAATACTGATAGTTAATCCCTGAAATTCAAGAGAGACCAAATCAAAATCAAACAAGAGCAAAAAAGAGAAGAACATAGGATAGACTCCCCAGTATGGTCGCCAACTTGTGATGCAGGAAAGTATTCCCTCCATGGATAAAGGCAACCCCTCTAGCCCTAGAGTGGGTCTAATCACAGCAAGGACAGATCAACAATATATTTCCTTAAATAGTCATAGTTGGAGGCCTACCTCAACCGGTGGTCGATGGAGTTCCGTTGCGCTGCTCCAGCTTTCGCTTCCTTCTCCTCAATGAGTGATCAACCTGAAACAATGCAAAGGAAATACAACAAAGCATGTAACCGGAAAACAACAATGAGCTATTTACTCACGAAGTCAAGAAGTCATTAGCTATCAAGTAAATTAAATACAAGACATAGGAAAACATCATTGATTGTACTAATAATGAAATAAGAGCAAGCTTACAACTAAAGTCTTGACGTCGCAAGCCTTCTCAGAGGGTTCAACCAGTGTATTTCTCAAGCATTCACTCTTTGAAGATGGATCTCCCAACATACAAAGTTTCTCTCTCACTCATAAGTTTTAGCACAAAGTTAAGGGAACTTCACAACCTTCCACAAGATATCAACAATCCCACACTTGTCACACCCACACCAGCTATCTATCAAACTCAAAAGCACTAACAACACTACTCAATCCAAGAATTTACCAACTAGCTGATCATAGCAATGGTGAGTATTTAAATAGGAGAAGGAATCTCCATGAAAGTTGGAAGAGAGAGATTATCCCCAAGGAAGGTAGCACAAATGACGGAACTGCCATACCAGAAGAGGAAGGGTGACACAAATTATGCCAACAACCAGGTTTGGAGACATCCAGAAGGCCAACTGTTGGAACGAATTCGCCCAATCTGGATCATTGCGAGTTTATAACTAAGCTTTAGTGCTGACATCGCTAGTAGGCAATGTAGCCAGTCAGATCGTCGCTAAATATAGTAAGTAGCCTCGCACCGGAGCATGAATTCAGATCGTCGCAGGAAACAGATGTACTTCCGCACTGGAAGCGCGGCTGGACTATTTACAACCGTTGTTCCTCGCGTATATTAAGTCCATTATCGCGATGAGGCAAAAAACTTAGGAAAAGTGGGTCACTTGGCAACATAAGAGAGCACTTGTTTAGTATGATCATGTTTCACTCAGACACATGACACAGTAGAAGGACTGGGGTAAAAGCAGTGACAAATTATTGTGTAACAACCCCTACTAATTTTATAGTTGAGTTTGTTTACTTTCAAACTTCAAATATAAATAAAAATTACAATAAGAAGTAGATCAGTCACATTTCATCCTAAATATTACATTTTACTCAAAATTTCCCCTCAACCCTACTAATTTTATAGTTGAGTTTGTTTACTTTCAAACTTCAAATATAAATAAAAATTACAATAAGTAGACCAGTTGAGGTTAATAATTGGGTAAAATGTAATGTTATAATATTATATTTTACCCAATATAACCTAGTAAAAAGTGGATGGAAGTAGCAAAAAATATTAGATAAAATTTAATTATTACACTTTTCCTAATATTTCCCGAGCTTGAACATATCCAAACAAATGACCAACTAGAACATATCAATAAAAAAGTTTTACCTTTAGAGACTTCATGGATTCAATGTCATCATTTTATATCACTAATTATGTATCTAAATATAACATGAAACTAAGATGCATCTAGGCTAGTTTAATGGCTAGTTTAATTCCACATGAATATTATGGGTCAATACCATGGATTCTTAAAACAATGGGTCATTTTTATTTTTATTTAATTTTTATAAGGTTATTTTTATTATTTTATTTTAATTTTATTTTCACCAAATTACATTACACATTTCTAGCATACTATAGGCATTAGATACCGACTCGATGAAAGAATTACATATATCCCTCATACTAAATTTTATTTTTATTTTATTTTATTTTTTATTTTTTATTTTTTTAATTTCAATTATTTTATCTCACTATATAAAGTTTAATGTAAAATAAAGGTGTAAATTGAAGTATTTTATTTATGGATGTAAATTATTATTATTATTTTTAAAAGTAACTTCACATGCAACATCTCTCTCACACACACACACACACACACACACACACACACACACATATATATATATATATATATATATATATATATATATAACGCTACTTAAAAACATCTCCCTTAGCCCAATGAACTCAAGTCAATCATTTATCCACTATCCTAATGAATGAATGATATTTTAAAGTCCACAAGACTAAAAATAGTCTATGGGATTATCAAATTCCCTATTTTTTTTTCTTTTGCAATTCAGTCATTTTCTTACACAAACTAATGATGAGCTAACCCAACTTTCTAAGAGTCCCCTCACTGAAAAGACAATGCCAAGGAATTGATGCTAACATATTGTCATAATTGTCTTTGATGTCTCTGAAAGAACCATATTCCAAAATGAAATTCTTTTGCGATTCCACTACCCCAAAGTGAAAAAAGTACACACCCATTCTTCCAAAGCTTCTTTAGGTCTCTTCCACCCTCTCGTTTCACACAGAATTTGACATTAGTTAGTTCTTAATGGAGAAATAAGAATCTTTTCTCTCCATGGAATGTTGGCTCCAATGTACTCTTTTTGCTGGAGATCACAAGTGGGGTTCAATCCCTGAACATAGTACTTCTTCTTTCTACCCAACTATTTTCCCCATATACTTCTTCTTTCTACCCAACTCTTTCCCCATATACGCTTACGGAACTTCTCCATAACAAAATTATTTAAGTCCTTGTTATTTCTAGGACATGCATTGAGGTAAATATTCCTTTTTTGCATCCATTTGTTGCTTTGTCTCATCCACGATTTCTTTCTTTCGCTCATGCTTTCATTGAAGATAACTTTTGGGCATTTACCTAATCCCATTTGCTCAATTCTTTTTAGATACCTTATAAGATGCACCACAGCAATTGCTCAATGGGAGCTACTCCTGTTTCACTCGACATTATCTCATAGGAACCAAACTTTTTATTTTGAACTTGCTCATAATCAACATTTTTGGATTTTCTCAATTTGTTTCCATTTTGAAACAGGGATGCTACTAGTCCACAGTTCACACCCATATAATATCACTAGACAAACTAGGGGTCCAAAAATCACTTTAATCATTTTCCAATCCCATAACTTTGCCTCTCTAGATCTATTTTGAAGTGCATATAATGCTTTCCCCCCTCCTAAAATTTTCTTCTTTCTAGAGTCCTCCCAATTAAACTTCTTGTTGAAATCAATCGTTAGGTACTTGTATTCATTTACTTCTTCAAGAATGTTGCCTTCAAAGAAGAATGTATGTTGGCTTTGCTTCCTTTTATTAGAGAAAATCATTATTTTGGTCTTACTAGTATTGACTTGCATCCCCACTACTTTACAAAAATGGTCAAAGGGCATATAGGTGCATCTTCAATCCATGTGTTGATTTAGAAATCAATACAAGATCATCAACATATAAAAGAAGCTTTATCACAAACTCCCCCAAGAGAACACCATCCCCATCTTACAGATTTAGCCACTTCCAATTTGTCAATAAATAGACCAAAAAGGGTAGGGGATAAAGGGCAACCTTTCTTGACTCTGATGTTACTTCTACAACTTTCTAAAAAGGGTAGGGGATAAAGGACAACCTTTCTTGACTTTGATGTGACTTCAACAACTTTCTGAAACGACTGTTGAAGTTCTAATTTTGACTTTCACCTCTTCATAAAGCCTATGGACAACAACTCTATATTGCAAAGGAATTTCAAGCTATTCCATTCTACGCCACAACTTATCTCTAGAGACCATGTCAAATGCTTTTTTGAAATCAACAAAGAAGAAAAATACTTCTTCTTAGTCCCTCCAAAACTTTTCAATAATGCATCTCAGCGTGATACCATGATCTACTATAAAATGCTTCAGCCTAAATCTTGCTTTCCCTTTTGCCCTCTTTTCTTTTACTTCTACCCACTTACTGATTCTATTTTCTACCATGCTGATGAAAATATTTGTGAACAAATGATTGATCATGATGGTTCTATAGTTAGAAGGATTTTTAATGTCTCCACTTTTAAAAAGGGGTATTGCTAAACTAGTTTCCCGATATCTTGGTAATCCTTGTTGAATGATGTTGTTGAATATTTCCATTATGTACAGTGCGAGAATGTTCATTCACCACTTTAGATATTCTGCGTGAAGTTCAACCAAGTTCTTTGCCTTCCTTGTTTTAATTTTTTTAATTCTTGCCTCCATCTCTAGTAATGTGAAAAGCTTTGTAGTTATTTTGATCCTCAAAGGAGGCTCAACCTCTAGTTCTTTTTCATAGAGTTGTCTTGCATAGTCAAACCATTGATTGGTTGTAATATTATTTTCAATTTTCTTTAAGCCAATGGTTAACTCATTGCTTATTTATCTTGCCACTTGGATGATCACAAAGTGATATTTTAATGGATAAGATGAAAAAATAGTAAACTAATCATTAGCTTAGTACATGGTGTTTAATATTTTCCCTTTGCCAATACTCTACCTCTCGTTCTTCTCTATGTGATATCACTTTGTTTAATCATGTTTTACATTAATACTCCATTTCTCAAGGTCACTAAAATCATCCCATAACTTTAAGAAAATTATAAATTTTCTCATTGTCAATATAAAATTCTTTAAATTTGTTTTTTTAGATAAATACTAGTAAAACATATACCTCTTCCCTAAATAAAGTATGAACTAGATACATTGTTTATAAAGTTCTTTTTAAGATCATCTCTATCTTCCATAACAAAAGTCAGCAAAATTTGTAATGTTTTGTATTAAATAGGAACTAAAGACAATCATATGTACACTTGGCCAACAACAAATATTAATCACCATGTACTAAGTCAATGATTGACTCAATACTTTTTCATTTTGTATTTTATATAAGAATAAACTAATATTTTGATGAATAAATTGATTGAACTAATCATTGTTTTAATACTAATATTGTCTTTTACCAACCCTATTTTTCCATTACACATGAACTATGTCAATTCTCTTTCCCAACCACACATATTAAACACTAAACTAATCATTAATCATTAACTTAATACATAGTGCTAAAAAAATATTTACCTTTTGCCAACCTATGCATGCTTTTCATTTCCTAGTAGACTACTGTTTTATATTAACAGTTTGTTGCTCAAGACCAGTAAGAGTCATCCAATAATCTTACACAAAAGATCATTTACGCAATATATTTTGACCCAGAAAATCTATCTATAACATAACAAGCCGTCCCCTCCCCTCTTTTTAGTCCCTGCCATCTGGCAATGGCTATAGTAATAAAAAACGATGTAGTTAACATTAGTTCAGCTGCTTGCTCCACCTGTTTCTCGAGTATAAACAAAGTTTTTTAGTCCATAGTGATTTACGGTCTTATTTGGCCTCTTCCCGAGGCAGAGGCGCTGAAAGCATATATTATCTTGCTTTTTTCTGGTTATTTCTCGTTCATTTTTTGAAGCTCTTGATTTATGCTAACATTAATCTAGCAGTATGAAATGCTAGCTCCCGTTTATGCAGGACTGATGGGATTTCTTTGAAGTTGTGAGCAACGTCTCTGAAATTGACACCTGTTGCAATGTGTCTACAGAACAGAGGTTCTGCATGCTATTCTGCATACTGTTGTGGTGTCTTTACGGAAGAGATGTTGCTGGATGGTTGCTTTTGTTGTTGCTGACTTTTGTTGTTGGCTGGCTTTTGCTGGATTTTTCTGTGGGATATTCGCAGAGACAGGCAGCGGAAGATGGGCGAGAAATTGAGATAAATTGAAAGGTGGATTTTGCTGTGGGATATTTGCACAAAACGGCAGCGGAAGATGATGGGCGAGAAATTAAGATAAATTGAAAGGTTTACTTCTTTTGTTGACTTTTTGTTGGCTTTTATTGTTGCTGGGGAATAACATAGGAAAACGTATACGACGCAAGGAAACGTGCAAGACAGGAAAACGTATATGGGAAAGCAGCTATGCATGAATGATAACTAACCAAAACCAAAGCTCATTAAGGCGTAAGAAGGATTTTGCATGTACCTTCACATTCATCTAAGGTTCTGAGGGTTTCGCTGCATGCCCTGCTCTTTGGTTCCAAGGTTCTACATCGTGCTTTGCCCTTGTTCCGGTAAGCCCTTGTTCCAGTAAGTATAAAGGTAGGTGTGCTCCCCTTATTTATGGAATGTGCTTACCTTTTGTTTGATTACGGAGGCTGCATCCATACATTCACAATGAGAAAATGTCAGAATTGCATTTAATTCACAGGCATTATAAAATAGTGCCAGAGACTGCATAAACATAAGCAATCTAATCATTTATTCTTAGAACAATAATCAATCTAATCGTTTATTCTTAGAAAAAGTGATAGCTCCAAAGATTATTTTGGTGACATTATCCTAACCTCTACAATGCAATGTAATGTCCTTACACTGGATTGGCAACACTACAATCAGGTTTTGGAGTTTACGTGAGCGTCCTTACAATGGATTTGCGCTACTACAATGCGGTTTTGGAGTTTACCTAAGTGGTTGAAGCCTTTACAATGGAATTGTGACGCACAGTCGGGTTTTGGAGTTTACCAATTTTCTTAATAACCAGCGCATAAAGTTTTTTCACTTCGTTGCACAAAGTTTTCTTGCCCCCCTGAACACAATGTCTGCCCTGAGCACAATGTCAGTAAAGACAGGTCCCAGAGACTTATGCCCAAGCCTCATTACCCTCTCTTAAAACCATCGGCCGACACCTTGCTTTCACCCTTTACTTACTGCCTCTTCACCCAATGGAGTTTAGCATAACATAGGCACTATCCACCCAACGGAGTCTAGCATAACGTAGGCACTATCTACGTGAACCTTTCACCCCTACCTTCCATATCTAAAAGCAAGCAAGCGAGCAAGGAGTCGCTCAGCATAAAAGCCATTGATCCCATCAAGCTGTAGCAGCAAGCGCAGAGCATCAATCCGAGAAATCGTAGCTTTCTCGTAGGGCGTAGCGGCATGTGAGCATTAGTGGGCAGGTTCCAGATAACTATTACGGTTCGAGATAGCTATTACGCTCCACGAGAGCAGTAACACCGTCTCTCATATGCCACGTCTCTATACGAGGTTGAGACAAATCCTAGAGTGTGGAGAGGCAATAACTAGGCTCCGTGTAAGCCTTGCATTCCCACGTCCAAGTTTCCTTTCCAATATTTAATTTAATTTAATTTAGATTTTTTTTTTAATAATTTTTCCTGGGCGCTTTTCTTTTTTTCACTGGTTGGGTATCTGCTGAATCGTGTACAAGATCCAAACCTTTTGCTCTACTTCACCTACTCTTTCTTCTTCCTCTGCAGCTATATCCTGATAGTGACTGTTAGATTCATTATGTTCTCTTGTAGTGCTAAGTAATTTTTATTTTGCAACGCTGTTATTCGTCGCAGCATAAGTCATGGGTTTGTAAATGGCTTGCAGGCTCGTCAATAATTATGTATTATTTTTTCTATCTATCCTGGTGATCTTAATTAGTGCACATTAAATGTGTTGGCATTATGTTTCTGGTATGGCTATATGTTACAGATGTTGTACTTGATGGAAACTCCCGTGGAAAGGCTCTCAATATGTGGAAAATTAAGAAGTACGCAGGAGATCAGTTCAGAAGGTGCGTACCCGCAGGTACACCGTGAAGGGACCGCGGCTAGACACGCAAGTCAGCCGTTCAGGAGGTGCGTACCCCCAGTGCACTCATTTCAAGGCAGAGAAAAGCACACGTGGGGTTTCTTATGTTTAACCCTTGGTATTTAGTCGACGATATTTGTGTTACTATGGTTTTGGCTCGTGGTATTGATCCATGATTTTAGGAGGAGCTTGCCTATATAAAGCAAAGGATATCTCTTGGCTAAGTATCTTTTGCAATTGAATATCTTAAAATCTGAAATATTGGGTTATGGTCTTAAAAGCTTGATCTATATGAAGTTGAAAGTGAATCTGTGAAGGGTGATCTCTCGAGCGCATGATCAGATCTGGGCATCTGAGCATCTGTGCCACTCTGGTGGACTGCCTATTCGGCCCTAATCAGAAGTACGCAGGTGTTTAACAGGAGAGCAACATGGGTACGCAGAGCAGAAACAAAAGATCTGCATGGGTACGCAGAGCAGAAACATGAGATCTGCGTGGGTACGCAGAGCAGAAACAGGAGAACTGCGTGGGTACGCAGAGCGATGAAGGTTCAGGTGCGTACGCACAGTAACTGTACGCGGCACGATAGTATCTCTGGGCGCGTACCTGCAGCAATAGTACGCGGCGCAATAGTGTCTGTGGGTGCGTACCTGCAGTAACAGTAAGCAGCGCGGTTGAAGAAACAGTGCGTGGACACGCAGTGCGGTAGAAGGGTCTCTGCGGGTATACGCAGGGGAGCAGAAGGTGAAGTGCGTACGCACGCAGACCAGAGAAAGAAAAACTGCGTATCTGTCTTAAGATATTTTGTTTGGCTGTATTTTTCTGTTGATAAGGTGTTCTGGGTTTGGTTCTATTATTGTTGATCTCGTTACTACAGTTGACTGGGTGATTTTCTTATACTTGATGGTCATTTGATGCTTATGGATCCAGTTTGAAAATTTATGAAAAGTGGTCCTTGTAAGAAAAGAAGTAGGGGGTTGTAGCTCCCTTCCAGGAGAGACTGGAAAACGAGAGAGAGTTGTAGCTCTCTGCACGTTGCAGCCTGCGTACTGGTAAAGGACTGCACCAGTACAAAACCATTGTAAAAGGAGTTTCTAATTTGAAAGAAGATAGAGACATATTGCAGTAGGTGGTTTTCACCCACATTGGGTTTCCACCTTACATCTTGTGTTCTTTGGTGTGACTATCTGTTTTCTTTGTTCATGCTCATTATTTTATGGTACTGACATGCAAAAATAATTCAAAGAACAAATAAGGAAGATTTATTAAAAGAATTTGATAATACTGATTCACCCCCCCTCTCAGTATTATTTCCAACAAAATAGAGTTTAATTGCTGAATGCCTTCTGATATGTCCGTTGGATTGTAGATACTTGCTCGAACTAGCTTAGCACCTACCAACCTTGATGAGCAGAATGGCCACGAGGTCTTTCTTTTTAAACTGCTTGTTTGCTAAACTATTGACTATTTCTGTTTTGTGTGATTATAATCTCTATTGTATAAACTGGTGATGTTGGTTTCTTTTGCAATAACTGTTAGTTTATTTCTTGATTATATCAGGTAATTAAGTGATTGGCTAATAAGTAATAACTTGTACTACATAGCTTAGTTATACACTTGTAATAGGAGTTGGACTTGTAATATTGTAGAAAGGCAAATGGTTTGAATCATCTTCACTTGTTGTGTACAGCTGTGGAAAGAATATCCACCTTCAAAACAAAGTCTTGGAGCACAAAGGATAGGTAACGCTTTTAGGTGTTTTTTTTTATATATTGGAAAAATTCGTTTAAAAGGGGCTCCAGCTCAGTTCTATTAAATCAAGGTATGCTATTGAGCATCATGGGTTTCTCCTGTTTCTGGAAAGGCTTCTCCTGTTCCTCGAAAGCATACAAATTTGTGTTAGTTTTGAAATTGAACTTTCATTTCAATACAATTTCGAAGTTCGTGCTCTTCTTTGCATTGTAGACAAGAGCATTGTAAAAATAGTAGAGCATGCCTACTGTATTATCCTTCTGCCTCCTGTATTGACATATGACCATGATACAATGTTAAGTGGCATGGTTTAGGCCCTGCATGCTATGCCATGGAGAAGGAGGTGAGGCATGTGGCCCTCATGGGAGGGCCCACATGGAGGTGTTTTTATTTTTAGTTTTTTAAGCACTTTAAGTAAAATCACGCAGTTGCTCCCTGTCGTTGGTGTTCCAATCGTCCCTCGCGCAGCCGCTGGAAGGCTCGGTTAGGGAAACATATAAGTCCTTTACAGGTTATTTTTCTATCATATTGATCATATAACATATTGATCATATAACTTGATGTGTAGATGCTTCTGAGGAGGTTTCTAGAGCTGTATATGAACAATCATTTGCATTTCAGTTTGGCAGCATAAGTCATGGGTTTGTAAATTGCTTGCAGGTTCGTCAATAATTATGTATTATTTTTTCTATCTATCCTGGTGATATTAATTAGCACACATTAAACGGATTTTAATTGCTAAATGTCTTCTGATATGTCAATTGGATTGTAGATACCTGCTCGAACTAGCTCAGCACCTCCCAACCTTGATGAGAAGAATCGCCACCAGGTCTTTCTTTTTAAAACTGTTTGTTTGCTAAACTATTGACTATTTCTGTTTTATGTGATTATGATCTTTATTTTATAAACTGGTGATGTTGGTTTCTTTTGCAATAACTGTCAGTTTATTTCCAGATTATATCCGGTAAATTGTAATTAAGTGATTGGATAATAAGTAATAACTTGTACTATATAGCTTATTTATACACTTGTAATAGGAGTTGGACTTTTTGGTTGAATATTGTAGACAGGAAAATGGCTTGAATCATCTCCACTTGTTGTGTACAGCTGTGGAAAGAATTTCCAACTTCAAAACAAAGTCTTAGAGCACAAAGGATAGGTAACGCTTTTAGGTTTTTTTATTATTATTATTATATGAGAAGAATTAGTTTAAAAGGGGCTCTAGCTCAATTCTATTAAATCATGGTATGCTACTGAGCATCATGGGCTTCTCCTTTTCTTGGAAAGCATAAACATTTGTGTTAGTTTTGAACTTGAACTTTCATTTCAAATACAATTCTGAAGTTCCTGCTCTTCTTTGCATTGTAGACAAGAGCATTGTAAAAATAGTAGAGCATGCCTACTATAGAATTCGTACTGTCTCCTGGTCTATAGAAGTGCTGCTCACACCATCCTCTATATAAAGTCATAGTCTCAAATCAATTTAAATTATTAATTATAGATTTAGGTTTAGAAGATAAACCAAAATTTGGATACAAATGCTGCTTCTCTCAATAGACTGCCTATTGTTTCAGCTAAACCACAAGCACATTGCCAAGTATGTTGAGAAATTTGCAGTAATTCTTGAACCTTCATCTTTTACTTGATTCTTCTCCATATTATCTTTTCACTCCTGTTTCTCCTGTCAACAGAATCAAATACTGGAGTCTCAAGTTCAAGGGAGGAAATATTTACATGATGGTGGTGGACATCCAATATCTCTGGCACAGTAGCACCCTACTTCTGGTGGCACAAGTCCTGTATGCACCAAGTTCACAACAATTGTCGGGTACTCCTCCGCGACCACCACCAACATTACCATCACCTGCCTTGCGTTCACAGCAAGTGCTGATGCAACAAGGGCAGTGTTTGAATGTTCAATCACATATACTGCCACCTTCACTACATGGTATGCCTCAACATATTAATCCCATTGGTGGTCAGTTTTCATCGCAACAACCACCACAGATAGTCCATCATCTGGGTACTCAAATGAGTCTTCCCATGGGGACCAAGCTACTAAGCGGGATTTCTGGTACACAGTTTAGGTCTCCAGTGATGAATCACCGTATTCCTGCCCGTACTGTTATCACTCAGGTTGTCCCTCAGGTTGGAGTAAAGGGATACGGCCGAGGTAACCACAAACCAACTTTGGACTGCAGGTTCTAGCCCACCTGCAATCAGAGAGGGCTCTCTCTTTTTGATTTAACTCTATTGATGATGATTTTAGGCTAGTTATTGAGTTCTGGGGTTTCGTTTGTGTTTTGGTGGGAAGATTGATGTTTTTAGGTAAAGAGGCAGGTATAGTGTGAAAGTTTCAAACCATTGGGCATGGAGTCAAGGAGCAAGACTGCTGGTGCGTTTTCTTGGTCACAGGAGGAATAAGGAGCAAGGTGGCTGCACACGGAACAATTTTCAAAGTCCAAAGGATGGAAAGAATGCTAAGGAAGGAGAGGCAATTAAGAATCTCTCAGTCAGCTTAACAGAGAAGGGCGGATGAGCTCTATCTAAGGGCAATAAAGAATCCCTAGATAACTGTCAAACACATGTGAATTAGGGTAAATATGAGCCACGGGGAATTCATATTCATGTCCAATTCATTTTAGATGAAAACATAACGAAACAGTAGAAATTGAGCCTAGAGTGCAGTTAAACAAGTTCTAAGCTAATCTTTCTTTTTGCTATTTAGATGGTGAAAAATGAAAGCAGAGGTAAGAGGCACTTATTGATTCATGTTGCAGCACAAGAATTCCATCATTCAGTCTCCAGAGACCATTAACAACACATCATATAGTCATTCCTCCAATCTCTTCAGCAATCTTTGATTAAAGAAAAGTCTCAGACATAGAGTGTGAGTCTCTAATGAAAAGTTATCAATCGACCAACCCCTGAAACAATACAGAGGGTGGTATATATAGGGAAAATTTTCCAAAATTGTTTATCACAGCTGTGACCTAAACAGGTCTGAAAGTAAAAGATTACTTTAACCTAAACCTATCAGAAATAAATGCAAGAAAATATCTATGGGCTGCGCTGAGGGTAGCCGTATCAAAACTGAATTAATGCGTTGTCCTTTGTGGCTTGGTGCAGTGCCTCTGCAATAACTGTGCATGGACTTCTGCTCCATTGTAGTTCGGTGGCTTTAAGTGCTTTAACTGTGATTTGAGAGTTGGGATGGGCTTCCACCTCCTGATTTGACTTTGTTGGAGGCCATTCAATGTTGACCTGCTTTGGGAACTGAAGATTTTCATTAAAAATTTAACTGATACTCTTTGCCGCTTCATCCTTCCTCTGATACTCTTTGACAAATGAATCGGGCCGGTTCTTTCTTTCACTATGGGTTAAATCAAAACTTAATGGCCACTGTTCGACCCTCTGTTTCCTTTAGAACTATCTTTTGATCCTTTCTGCATGCCTCGCGAAGAAAAACGGGTCATTCGGCGCCTTTTGGGCTTGCTGGGGGCTGCGCAATTAGGGGTTTTCCCCTTCGGCCCTTTTCCCGTAGCCATGCGCGATTCGCTAATTGCGCATGAAAAACTGCCTCAGAATTTGAATCCGGGCTTCCTAAGCACGATTTTTGCCTTTCGCCTCAAAATTGATGATGACTTCAGCAGGTGGGACTATGGTACGGCGGATGACGTGGCAGGATGATGTCAACAGGGTGACGTCAGCATGTACGGTGGATAACGTCGCAGGGGTGACTCGGCAGGAGGCCGATGTTGCGCAGATAACGTGGCGTAGTGACGAGGCAGACACATAGAACTGGATAAGTGACATGGGGCGCGTATACCGAAGGCGGAAAGCAGTTTCATCGGACCGCTTTCTGTACGAAGGCAGTATCCATCAGAGCCCTCTCGATGCAATAGAAAGTGGACAAGTGTCTTTTGTATGGTGGAGAAACCACCTCGCCATCGGAAGCTAACGGTCGAGCAACGAGGCGCCTCCGAAATCGCCGAGAGCCGTCGGATGGGGAGTGCCCGATCCGACGGTGGACGGAACAGGTGAATCAGCGGGGGAATAATGGACGGGCGCGCGAATATTCGGATCTTCATAAACGCCGCGGGGAGGGTTTATACTTTGGTTTTGTGGGTTTATACAAGTAGGGGAGAACAAAATTTAATGTTTAATAACACTTTAAACATTATCTTTGTGCAAATGAATGCGGAGGGGTAAAGTTATAGGGTTTCGAGGACAGCGAGATCGGTAAAGGTTCTTGGTCTAACCATAGGTTTAGACCCATCCCAGTTTCATGACACGGATGGGTTCACAATAGTCCCAGGTGGACTACTGTGTCCCAGAACTGAAAAATACATAGCTATAGTGCTATGAGGTGGGGTATGTACATAGGGGAGTTATTAACATAGATTTAGTAGGGGAAGGGAAAAACAGATAGGGATTTACATAATAGAGTTAGTGGTTAATATGAAGATGATGAGAAAGTGCTAAGGTAAGGAACCTTAGGCTATTTTGGGGAAATATAACTTTGTAAAAGAAGAATGGAAATCCTTGAGTGAGGCAAATCTTCACCAAGGCCAATGTTATGGAACATGATGAGACTAAGAGGCTCAAGCAGATCTTGACCTCTTTGGGAAAATTAGTGAGTGATTTGGGGAATAAGAAGAGAGGGGAGTTAGTTATTTCCAGTTCGAGTTCCTCCAGATGAAAAATTGCATCCTGACTGTGATCTGAAAAGATATAACACTTAGAAACACAAAATTGATCATGGATCATCATTCTGCAACCTCGAAAACTGCCTACCCAGCCTACTTTCCTAACATTTTTTCTTCTTTTGGTGGGTGCACTTAGACTTGCAGACCCAGCTTTACAATTTTTTCTTTTTTTTTGTTCTCTTATCTAAGTCTATACTTATTTCTGCCAAGGGCCCAGATTAAGCAGTTGGGCTCCTTTGATTCTCTACCTATCTACAGATCTGCCAAGATTAAGCTGTTCGGACAGATATCATTTTCTATTTTCTAAAACAGGAAATTGAAACCTAGGGAGGCCAAGATTAAGCTGTTTGGCCCTCCCTTTTATAGAACATTCTTTTAAAAATGGTTAAGTCACCAAAATTTGGAACTCGGCAGTGGCATTTGGACTAGCACACTTCATGGCTTCTTCTTTGGTCTCTTCTGGAAATATGGAACATTGCAGTATGCAAAGTATGACATATTTGGAATGTAAAATGTCAATCATGAAAAATGAACACCTGTCGCAACAGGAGGCTAACAGTGGCTCCACTTGGGGATGGCTTTTCCTTGTGAAAAGCCAAGAACAGCAGGTCAGACTGCCTCGATCTTCCGTGGTTGCTGTGGATTGAAGGAGCTTCTTTATGCTGGCTGTTAGATAATTGAAACTTTGTAATATGAACATCCTTCTCCTTAACTGAAATATTGTGAAATGCATAGCACTGCCTACTTTCTTTTGCGTGCTTGCTATTATGTAGAATGTTGCTTGAGCATTGCCTTTGAAACATTCTCAAAACATGGATCAAAAATTGATGTGTTTGCTTTACTTTTGCTTTGACCAAGGGTGCTGATATGAACTAAAATACTCCTCTGTTTTGATATTTTCGACTGAAGATTGTAAACAGCTCCCCTTTACCATGAATTGTTGTTATGTGATTGTGCCACTCTTGCTGTTTTGTCGAAATTAGTACAGAGACAGAGCTTTTAAAACTGGAACACTTGTATTGGCTGTGTCTTCACAAGATTTATTGCTGCTCCTCTAACATTCAAAAAAATAAAACAAAACGTTGATATATACAAATATGACTGTACAAAAGATACATACAAAGCTGCACTGTATCCCTTAAAAGGGATCATGATAATGTTTCAGCATACGGCCATTGACAGGGCCTTCTTCAATGGAACTATCCTCTACAGACTTGAGAAAATAAGTGTTATTTCCCTGAACAACAGAAATAACGAATGGTCCCTTCCCTAAAAAATCAAACTTGGCATGTTTGCCCTTGTCTTCTCTTCGTGAGTCCCACCTTAGAACTTTGTTACCAATGTAGAAATCCTCAGCTTTAACTCTCTTATCAAACATCTTTTTGAGTTTTTCTTGCAAAATTTGAGCCCTATCATAAACTTTTTCTCTGGTTTGCTGAAGCTGAATAGTTTGATTAATCCTTCTTTGAATGTCATTTGGTTCAGCCTAAATTTTCTGTAACAGTCTGATAGTAGGAATGCCCAGGGATGATGGAAATCTGGCCTCCATGCCATATACCAGCTCATAAGGGCTCATTCCAATGGATTTGTTGCTTGAAAGTCTGTCTGCCCATAGGGAATTTACCAGCTTTTTGTGCCAGTTCTTCTTGTTCTCTTCTAGCACTTTCTTTATGATGTTGATGAGGCTTTTGTTAGATGATTCGGCCAAGCCATTGCCTTGAGGGTAATAGGCTGTAGAGTGGCCCAAGGTAATATGAAATTTGTTGCAAAAACTAACCATCTTTTTGGATTTGAAGGCAGCAGCGTTGTCAGTGATAATTTTCTCAGGGCAGCCAAATCTAGAAAGGATATTGCACTCAAGAAATTGGATGATGATGGTGTCATTGGCTTGCCTGCAGGGGACGGCTTCAACCCATTTAGAGAAATAGTCGGTGGCTGTTAGGATCCATTTATGCTGGCTAGAGGAAGAAGGATGGATTTCTCCAATGAAGTCAAGACCCCATTGTTGAAAAGGCTTTTCGGTTGAGTTGGGTTTCAGGGGCAGGGGCAACAACTTTATTTTGCCCTCAAAGATTTGGCATTTGTGACATGACATGGTAAACTTCTTTACATCTACAAAAAGAGAGGGCCAATAGAAACCAGCTCTTAAGATTTTATCAGCAGTGGACTTCCAATATAGATGTCCTCCACAGTCACCTACATGGAATTCTTTCATGACATTGTTAGTTTCACTCATGGTTAAACAATTTACAATATACCTTCATGATTTCTCCAGAATAATGCACCATCTATGACACAAAACTTTAAAGCTTTCATTTTCAAAAATCTTTTCTTGGTTCTGGAAAATCCTGGGGGAGAAAACAGGTTTAACAGTACAAAACATATATCAACATACCATGGAGATTGCAAAAAGGTCTCACTGATCTGTGGAGTCGCCATCTCCTGTTCATTGTCCAGTTGGTTAATGTCTAAGGCTTGAAAGTTTGTTTCGGACATCAGTTTGGCTAAGCCTTGCCCCTTTATCAGCTTGGTTGGTTTTATTTCTATGTCATACTCAAGGATGTTTGCCATCCACTTGCCTATTTTGCCTTCTAATCCCTCTTGGGTTAGTATGTCTTTTACAATAGCATTTGGGACATAGGCAATCACATGTGAATATAAAATGTACACTCTGAAATCCTTGATGGCCTTAACGAGCGCATAGGCCTGCTTTTCCATGATTGGGTACTTCAAAGGGGCGTCTCTTAAGGCTCAGCTAAAAAATACAATCGGCTTTTTAGCTCCCTATTCATCCTTTTGCAAAAGGATAGCAGTTATAGTATGATCAGATGCAAAAGAAAAAATGATAAAATCTTTGTCAAATTGTGGGCTCGTGAGGACAGGGGTTTGGGTTAAGGCCGTTTTGATACTCTCAAATGCTTGCTTGGTTTCAAGAGACCATTTTACCTTGGCATCCTTTTTTAATATATTGTTTAACAATCGTATCAGTTCAGCTAGATTTGGGATAAATCTTCTTAAGAAGTTGACTTTTCCAAGGAATGCTTGCAGCTCTTTTATGTTTCTAGGATATGGGATTTGGAGGATGGCTTGGATTCTTTCAGGATCTATTCTAATCCCATCTTTTGATATGATGTGGCCAAGTAGTTTGCCTTCTTCAAGGCCAAACAGGGACTTCTTGGGATTTAAGGAATGCCATATTTCCTACATGTTATGAATATTTGCCTCAAGTGCTTGAGGTGTTCTTCATCAGATTTGGAAAATTGGGTGAGATCATCCAGATAGACAACTAGGAAGTCATGTATTTCTTTGGCAAAAGCAATATCCATTGCTCTTTGAAAGGTAGCACCAGCATTTTTAAGTCCGAATGGCATCTTAACATACTTAAATGTTCCCCACGGTGTGGTAAAGGCTGTCTTGTCTTGGTCATTCAGGTGAACAAGTATTTGGTTGAAACCTGAAAAGCCATCTAGCAAAGAGATTCTAGATGACCCCACTACTCTTTGTAGGATGTGATCCATCTTGGGCAAAGGATAGTGGTCTTTTAGGGAGACTTGGTTTAAATTTCTCAGATCTACACAGAGTCTAATCTCACCTGTCTTCTTTCTTGTGGGAACCAGATTGGATACCCATTCAGAAAATCTGATGGGTGCTATTATGCCTGCTTCAAACATCCTCTTTACTTCCTTCTTAATCATGGGAAGAAGCATAGGGTTAATTCTTCTAAGTTTCTGTTTGAAAGGTTTCTGGTTTGGTTTTAAGGGAATGGTGTGTTGAATTATTGAAGTGTCATAGGACTTCAAGTCCTCATAACTCCAAGCAAATACATCTTGGAACTCTTTAAACAAATCAATGTACTTGGGCTTTTGATCGGGTGGTAAATTTTTGGACAATTTGATCATTTTAGGATTCTCTGCTGTCCCAATGTTGTGTTCTTCTATAGCAGCGTTCAATGGTTGTAATTTTGGCTTTCTGGGAACATCATTAGCATCAAACATGTCTTCTAATGGGGTTAGGCCAACAGGCATAAAATTGTCCTTTAAGTCAATGCTCTCTGCCTCTGTTTTGGCAATTTCTTCCAAATGCATTTGTTTTAGCCGTTATATGTTTGTTTTGTCAAAAGCAGTCAGGTTTAGGATTTGTTTCGCTGTTGCAGCTGTTACAGCCTACTGGTTTTCATTTGTTTGCTGTTGGACATCGTTCATAGCATCCATGTCAATGTTGATATTCGAAAACTCCTGCTCAAGGGTGAGGAAATTGTTTATCTGGGCATCATTTTCAAAAACTTGCCAGTCTTTAACGTTATTTGGGACAGCAGGCCTATGTTTTATTTTAGCAGTAAAGTGATGGTTTGGCTCCAAAGGAAGCTTACATGTACTAGCAAAGGTGGCTAGGCTATGTGCATGAATGTTATGCTCTCTTGAAATCTTGGCCAGCTTGAATTGTATGAACGCATTAAGTATATTAGTGGCAGTAGTCCTATAGGCCCTCATTCTATTGTCATTGGTTACAAAATTACCTTTCATCTGCTGTATGATTAAGTCAGAGTCCCCTAAAATAGACACTTTTGCAGCTCCTAGAGCTTTGAGCAGTTTAAGGCCTAAAAGCAGAGCCTCATATTCTGCCATGTTATTTGTGCATTTGAAATTCAGTCTGTAGGCATGACCTTCCGCATGATTGTTATGTGTATTGTGAATCCATACACCTGCCCCTGCTCCTAACTTATTGACCGATCCATCAAACTCTAAATACCATGTGATTTCTTGCTTGTGTTTAGTACTGAGAGTTTCAGTCATCCTTGCAGCGAGCAGATTTGAAATTTTTGTTTGGGGAGGTTGTTCTAGGGTTCTAGTTGCATTAATTGCTGTGACAGTCTCATGGGTATGTGCAACCGATTCTTCATTGATTTGTGTTTGTTTTTCTAGAGCCAAAGGCTCATCATCAGTTGGAGAATTTGTATTTTCATTAAACAGAATAAAGGAATCCATATCAGAATGGAATGAGTAAATGGGAAAATTTTCGGGCTTACTCTCACTACTTACCACATATTTCATGAGTGTTTCTCTGTACAATCTCTTTGGTTGCCCAAAGACTGAAATAGTAGCATAGGAGAGGTCTAGTTGAAGGGATCCTTGGAGCTTTGCTCCCCATGATCTTGACAGGAGCATACCATATTTTGGTGGGATGTCAGCCACCACCACATCCATGAGGATGGTCTTATTGGGATATTGGATTAAGGAGACACACAAGTCTTTAATGAGGCCTAAACACTTGACTTGACTTGAGTCAGATGAGTACAAATCTTTGTAGGGTCTTGTAATATCAAGGTTCAGCTTTTCCATAACTGCTTTGGGCATCAGATTGTGTGATGTTCCTGAATCAAACATAGCGTTGTGTAAAACTTTGTCATGCATATGCAAACTAACATAAAAGGGCGGAATAGGTCCATATGTTGCTTTTCCAATAACTTCTGGGCCAAACAACAGTTCAGGGGTATCATCCAGAACATTTACATCATCCTTATTCTCTGGTATTTTAAGTGATCTTTGAATTTGTTGCCTATATACATCATGCTTGGCAAGTTCTGAGAGGGGGATGGATATCTTCAACTTAGCTATTTCTGCCTCTAAATTAAATGGGTTTTCCAATGGAGTCTTGGTGTTGATAATGGCAGTTTTTTCTGTTTCATTTGGATTATCTGCTATTTGCTCTTGTTTATCAGCGTTATGGGAATTGATTGCTTGCGGTTTTTCAACTTAAGGAGGGCTTTTTGGAACGCTGTTCAAGTTTTGCTCAGAGGAAGAAGGTGGTAAAAACTAATCTACAGAAGGCTGCGCTTCTGTAATGTCTTCTACAGTCACTTGATGCGGGTTTGGGACAGTTGTATCAGCTGTTTCTGTTATGACAGCCTTGCTCTTAATCTTGTTGAGCTGTTTTCCATCCTTTGTTTTGCTAGGTTCAGAAATGTCAATGGTCCTAGTTCTCAGCTTGTATTGTTTTTTTACTTCATACACAGCAGTATCATAACCTTGTTTAAAATCAAAAGACTCACCAGACTTAGTCTAAAATTGACTTAGGTTATGCTCATCTTGGTCTTCTTGGCTTAGGAAAGTCTGATGCTCACCCTTTAGATCCATCAGATTCATGTGAGTGTCTTCTGTTTGCTCGTTCGATGTAGATCCTTCAACATAGTTATCTTGAAAAGGGGGTCTTATGTCATGGTCTGGGCTTGACCTACGAACATTTTTGTTCTACGTTTTCCTAAAATTTGGGTTCCTTATGGTATTGGACTATTGTCCTTCCCATGATGATCTCCTCTCAACGCTTTCTACTCTTTCTCCCAGCCTTTGTAGGCCACTGATAATAGCATCAAGCTTTTGATCAAAGGTTGAGGGTTCTTCCTTAAAGGTGGTTCTTCTTTCCACTCTAGCTCTGTTTCTTTTGGCAATTAGGTTGGCCTCTACGCTAACAACAACATTTTGCATATCTGCAAGGGTCTGAGGAACTCTTTCTTCTAACTGGTATGCCATATCCGGGTCGAATCCATCAGGGAATTTATACAAGGAAAGGTCGGGTGGGGGTCTTAAGTTCTGTGGTATTGCATTATAAACATTGTTGAACCTTGCACAGTATTCCAAAACAGTCTCCTGAGGACCTCTTTTAATTGTATCATATTCAGCTAGTATGTGCAAAGGGTCTTTCTTTTTCTCCCATATGTTGGTAAAGGATTGGTAAAGCTCATCCGGAGTAGTTATGGAATTTGCAGCAAGTGATCTGAACCAAGTTCTTACATCACCTGTTAAACTTTGAACAAAAATTCTCATTCTCACGCTGTCATCATCTATTTCATAGTTTTCAAAATAGTCTTCCATCTTTTTGGTATGCTGAAGGGCTGTGAAAGGACCGGTGCTGTCAAAATAGGTAATTTTCGATTGGTACTCCTGAGGTAAAGCCCCAGGATTAGCAGGTAGTTGCAGGGGTGCATATCTATTAGCCATATTCGCAGAGATAAGTGGGACAACGGGGATAACATGAACAACAGGGATAACAGGGATAACAAAAGTAACTGGAACAACAGTTGTGGTAATTGTAGTATGTGCAGTGAATGGAGGTGTGGATGGAGTGCTTTGAGATGTGGATGATGAACAAGGGGAAGTAGGGGTTGAACGAAATAAAACCTTAACAGGAGTTGGAACATAACTTGGGAGAGCTGTTTCAAGACTCAACTCAACAAAATCTTCTTGTCTTTCTTGCTTCCTAAGAATCTTTGGGATTAAGTTTGGATTGTCCAAATCAACTGGGGGATTTGGTTCTGGATTTGACCTTGTGTATCGTGGATTCTTCTTAGGAGCCAGCTTCCGAATTTGTTTTTTGGTATTTTTTTGGGAATGCTTTTGGAATCGGCAAGGGACTGATCAAATTTTGGAATGGCTGTGTATAGCTTAAAACTAGCATGAAGATTGACTGAAGAACCTTTTGTCTACTTCTATCAATGCAAAGCAAAAACAGTTTCAAAGGCTACCTGGCTGACATTTAGGCTTCATCTGTAGTTTTAAGGAATATATAGCAATTAGAAAATTGATTTCTCAGTGGATCCTTCCAACCTGTTACGTGAATTTAACTGAGGAGGTCCCCAGTGGAGTCGCCATTATGTTATCACTCAGGTTGTCCCTTAGGTTGGAGTAAAGGGATACGACCGAGGTAACCACAAACCAACTTTGGATTGCAGGTTCTAGCCCACCTGCAATCAAAGAGGGCTCTCTCTTTCTGATTTAACTTTGTTGATGATGATTTTAGGCTAGTTATTGAGTTCTAGGGTTTCGTTTGTGTTTTGGTGGGAAGATTGATGTTTTCGGGTAAAGAGGCAGGTATAGTCTGAAAGTTTCAAACCATTGTGCATGGAGTCAAGGAGTAAGACTGCTGGTGCGTTTTCTTGGTTACAGGAGGAATAAGGAGCAAGGTGGCTGCACACGGAACAATTTTCAAAGTCTAAAGGATGGAAAGAATGCTAAGGAAGGAGAGGCAATTAAGAATCTCTCAATCAGCTTAACAGAGAAGGGCAGATGAGCTCTATCTAAGGGCAGTAAAGAATCCCTAGATAACTATCAAACACATGTGAATTAGGGTAAATATGAGCCACGGGGAATTCATATTCATGTCCTATTCATTTTAGATGAAAACATAACAAAACAGCAGAAATTGAGCCTAGAGTGCAGTTAAACAAGTTCTAAGCTAATCTTTCTTTTTGCTATTTAGATGGTGAAAAATGAAAGCAGAGGTAAGAGGCACTTATTGATTCATGTTGCAGCACAAGAATTCCATCATTCAGTCTCCAGAGACCATTAACAACACATCAAACAATCATTCCTCCAATCCCTTCAGTAATATTTGATTAAAGAAAAAGTCTCAGACATACAGTGCGAGTCTCTAATGAAATGTTATCAATCGACCAACCCCTGAAACAATACAGAGGGTGGTATATATAGGGAAAATTTTCCAAAATTGTTTATCACAGTTGTGACCTAAACAGGTCTGAAAGTAAATGATTACTTTAACCTAAACCTATCAGAAATAAATGCAAGAAAATATCTATGGGCTGCGCTGAGGGCAGTCGTATCAAAACTGAATTAATGTGTTGTCCTTGGTGGCTTGGTGCAGTGCTTCTGCAATAACTGTGCATGGACTTCTGCTCCATTGTAGTTCGGTGGCTTTAAGTGCTTTAAATGTGATTTGAGAGCTGGGATGGGCTTCCACCTCCTGATTTGACTTTGTTGGAGGCCATTCAATGTTGACCTGCTTTGGGAACTGAAGATTTTCATTAAAAAATTTAACTGATACTCTTTACCGCTTCATCCTTCCTCTGATACTCTTTGACAAATGAATCAGGCCGGTTCTCTCTTTCGCTATGGGTCAAATCAAAACTTAATGGCCACTGTTCGGCCCTCTGTTTCCTTTAGAACTGTCTTTTGATCCTTTCTGCATGCCTCGCGAAGAAAAACGGGTCATTCAGCGCCTTTTGGGCTTGCTGGGGGCTGCGCAATGAGGGGTTTTCCACTTCGGCCCTTTTCTCGTATCCATGCGCGATTAGCGCTAGGCGCTAATCACGCATGAAAAACTGCCTCCGAATTTGAATCCAGGCTTCCTAAGCACGATTTTCGCCTTTCGCCTAAAATTGATGATGATGATGACGTCAGCAGGTGGGACCATGGTACGGCGGATGACGTGGCAGGATGACGTCAGCATGTACGGTGGATGACGTGGTAGGGGTGACTCGGCAGGAGGCCGATGTTGTGCAGATAACGTGGCGCGGTGACGAGGCAGACACGTAGAACTGGATAAGTGACATGGGGCGCGTATACAGAAGGCGGAAAGTGGTTTCATCAGATCGCTTTCTGTACGAGGGCGGTATCCGTCAGAGCCCTTCCGATGCAATAGAAAGTGGACAAGTGTCTTTTGTACGGCGGAGAAACCGCCTCGCCATCGGAAGCTAATGGCCGAGCAGCGGGGCGCCTCCGAAATCGCCGAGAGCCGTCGGATGGGGAGGGCCCGATCCGACGGTGGACGGAACAGGTGAATCGATGGGGGAATAATGGACGGGCGCGCGAATATTCGGATCTTCATAAACGCCGCGGGGAGGGTTTATACTTTGGTTTTGTGGGTTTATACAAGCGGGGGAGAACAAAATTTAATGTTTAATAACACTTTAAACATTATCTTTGTGCAAATGAATGCGGAGGGGTAAAGTTATAGGGTTTCGAGGACAACGAGGTGGGTAAAGGTTCTTGGTCTAACCAGAGGTTTAGACCAATCCCAGTTTCATGACACGGATGGGTTCACAATAGTCCCAGGTGGACTACTGTGTCCCAGAACTGAAAAATACATAGCTATAGTGCTATGAGGTGGGGTATGTACATAGGGGAGTTATTAACATAGATTTAGTAGGGGAAGGGAAAAACAGATAGGGATTTACATAATAGAGTTAGTGGTTAATATGAAGATGATGAGAAAGCGCTAAGGTAAGGAACCTTAGGCTATTTTGGGGAAATAGAACTTTGTAAAAGAAGAATGGAAATCCTTGAGTGAGGCAAATCTTCACCAAGGCCAATGTTATGGAACATGATGAGACTAAGAGGCTCAAGTAGATCTTGACTTCTTTGGGAAAATTAGTGAGTGATTTGGGGAATAAGAAGAGAGGGGAGTTAGTTATGTCCAGTTCGAGTTCCTCTAGATGAAAAACTACATCCTGACTGTGATCTGAAAAGATATAACACTTAGAAACACAAAATTGATCATGGATCATCATTCTGCAACCTCGAAAATTGCCTACCCAGCCTACTTTCCTAACATTTTTTCTTCTTTTGGTGGGTGCACTTAGACTTGCAGACCCGGCTTTACAATTTTTTCTTTTTTCTGTTCTCCTATCTAAGTCTATACTTATTTCTGCCAAGGGCCCAGATTAAGCGGTTGGGATCCTTTGATTCTCTACCTATCTACAGATCAGCCAAGATTAAGCTGTTCGGACAGATATCATTTTCTATTTTCTAAAACAGGAAATTGAAACCTAGGGAGGCCAAGATTAAGCTGTTTGGCCCTCCCTTTTATAGAACATTCTTTTAAAAATGGTTAAGTCACCAAAATTTGGAACTCAACAGTGGAATTTGGACTAGCACACTTCATGGCTTCTTCTTTGGTCTCTTCTGGAAATATGGAACATTGCAGTATGCAAAGTATGACATATTTGGCATGTAAAATGTCAATCATGAAAAATGAACACCTGTCGCAACAGGAGGCTAACACGTACCAATAAGGCGGTGAAGATTACTCATCCAGAGACTCATGAAGAGCTGAGGTTTGATTCCAGTGGTAAGAAATCTGAGTCGGATAATGCTGCCACAACTTCTCTTCCAAGATCTATTTCCTTGTCAGTGAGAATGGCAACAAATGGCTTTATTCTCTCACGTCCTCTAGGTGTTTCACACGCTATGAATTTTTACCCTGTACAGATAGGATCGTATGGTCATCCTTCATCTACTTTTTATCCGCATCCAAAAAATTCAGTTCCACCCCAAAGATCTAATTCTGTACATCAATCACCAGCACAAATTGTTTCCTCTGGGATGGATGCACAGTCCATTGTTCCCAAGCTTGAAACTTCTGGGGCTTCTAGCACTGAGCTTTCATGGCCTATTGTTCATGATGGTGCTGCAGTTCTAGTTTCTCTGACAAGGGGTCATGGCATAACACAAACTCGCCTTACATCAACTTCAGAAAAGGATATGTCTGTTACTTCATCCTCTACTCAGACTCAAAATACTCATTTGCTAAGCAATGCAACTGACATGCCCCAAAGTAAACCACTGGATTCATCAGAACAACTTTTCACTCCAGCTGATAGTGTTTCTTCGGAAGTTCATAATGTTGAACCTTTGGGTTCATCTTCATCATCTGTAGCAAACGAGGTATCAGTCCAGAGAAAAGGATATGTCTGTTACTTCATCCTCTACTCAGACTCAAGATACTCATTTGCTAAGCAATGCAACTGACATGCCCCAAAGTAAACCACTGGATTCATCAGAATAGCTTTTCACTCCAGCTGATAGTGTTTCTTCGAAAGTTCATAATGTTGAACCTTTGGGTTCATCTTCATCATCTATAGCAAACGATGTTTACAGGCCTCCTCCTTTCGGATTATGTTTAAGTTTCCACTGAGGAAAATGCCAAGATTCTGAAGTTTTGTTCCTCACTGCTTCAATTAACCAGCGTATAATCTTCTTGGTAATTTATATGTGAACTTTTTCCAACCTATATCACGGTCCCTTCCTTTAGCCATGTTTCCTTGTAGACCTATTTAGGGTTTAATCATAATTTCCATTTCTTGTTTATATTTAAGGTTATTTTGTTACTGGGTCAATTATATGTTGGAGTTTTGGGGTTTCTCTCCAAACCTGATGGTATTATAATATCGATAACTTTATCTATGTTCCTTTAAGTACAATTTCAAAAAAGTACCTGCTGAGTAATTTCTCGGGTTATAGTTTAATATGGTTTGGGTTCTTATTAAACCCTTGTATATGCTGCGACCTTACTCTTGGCACTAAGTGCTAGTCCTATCAACCGATATGGCATTAATCATATGGTTTATGGCATCTCGTCAAGCGCGTCATCTCCCTTTTGCTGTTTCTTTTTGTCGGGAGATGATCTGGAAAAGTCCTTAGACGAAAATAAAACTGTGTGCGGCTCTGCAACTATACAAGCTGGTCTTTCTTTTAGCTGCGGCTTGTTGTTCCTCCCGCTCCTCCCCCTTAAGGCAGGGACTAGCTGCCGTGCAGCCATCCTTGTTTTAAATAAAAGTCAACTCTGTAGCGTTCTTAGAACTTTCTCAGCCAGGAATTCATGCGGTTGAATATATTTTTTTAATTCTTACGTGTGCAACCTAATCATTTTCTCATTTCTGATGTTGTAAAGAACCAACTTGGCTTCTACGATCCGCCTTGCTTTTGTGTAAAACCTTTTTAAAGATTTATGTTCTATATAAAACATTCAACTTATTTTACTATCATGCCTTCTTTTATTGGTCACATATTTTACTATCATGCCTTCTTTTATTGGTCACAGGGCTTTGTTATTTCAGATTTGGAAGGTATTGACAAAATAAGTAGCCCGCCTGATGCTAATTACTCTTTGTCAGTCTTTGATGGTGTGAGCGCAGGGATTGACATGGTAATGCATTTGTTTCTTATACTAGATAGCATTTCTGAATTTCCAGTATCCCTCATTAAATATTGTTTCCTACTTATGATTCCCTATTAAACAAGTCGCTTCGTTGCGGACGGTATACCTGCCCAATAAGGATTAACATTTGCGCCTATCTATTGCAAGGATTAATGCACGTCCACAGATGGTGACAAAGTTCTACAGATATCATGCAAATAAAAGGTATCTGCAATATAAGTTTTCGGCCATAGTGGTTTGTTTTGTATTTCCTAGATTGGATTAAAATATATTGTTGACTGGGTTGTGTTCTACGTGCAGTAAATGAGTTAACATGTACTTTGGAAATTATGGACGACACTAAGAGACTGCATTTAAATGAAGTAATTGGAAATTGTATATATTTGGGAATTACACTAGAATTTTATGAGGTTTCCTACTTTGCCTATGCAAGGTTATTGTGTTGTTACTATTTATTTGTATGTGAAAGACAAATGAAAGATGTATTTCTAAAAATATTAATTAATTTAGCATATATAACATGGGTTAGGAATCAAGAAAGATGTATCTGTGAAAATATTAATTAATTTCACACCATAGTTATGAATCAGGAAAGATGTATCTATGAAAATATTAAGAATTTCACAAGATATACAAAGTTGCTTATGAATCTCATTCATGTAAATAGTTGTATTAGAGTAATATGCAATGTTGATATTCATTTTTCTTAGAATTCATTTAAATCATTTTATTTATTTTAACATTCACATCTTGTTTTATGTAAATTTAAAATTAATCCAAAACTTTTATATTCAAATAATTTTTTACTTATCTACAATAAAAGAGAAAATCATTGATTCTTTTAACCAAAATTTCAAGCATTAATTTACCTATATAACAATATTCCAATTATCATTTTACCATTTCCGAATATTAATTTATACTAAATTAAAGAATAGTGAAGTTGCTTAATCAATGAATGAATGAAGTAAAAAAAACACAAAGTGAAGTTGTTTAATCAATGAATGAATGAAGTAAAAGAAACACAAAGAAGAGAAATTGTCATAGTACAATTTCCGAATATTAATTTATACTAAACTAACGAATAGTAAAAAAAACACAAGGGTGAAATTGTTTAATCAATGAATGAATGAAGTAAAAAAAACAAAAAATAATGCATGAATAATGCATGAAGTAAAAAAAACAAAAAATAATTGCTTAATCAATGAATAATGCATCTTTGAGTAAGTGTCCTACATGGAGGGACGAGAGAGCTCTAGGGTTAACTTGCAAGTTACAGAGGGAAACCAGCACCCATGGAGGCACAGGGAGGAGGGAGCGAGGGAAAATGAACAAACCTCCACAACTCTTGGAAGTCAAGACAAAAAACACCGAATCTCAAAAGGCGGAAGGCAGCAAAACCCATGCAGATCAAGGGGCCCACGAAGAAGACCGTCAAGAGGAGAAAGAGGAACACAGAGGTCTCTGGAGCCAAGATGGGGCCCTGTAAACCCAAGACCATAACTAAACCTCAGGTTATTTTGAATGATCCAGCTTTGCAAGTGCATACGGATCACATGATAAACTATGCCATCATATGCAAATTAATGGGAATCTGGCCATCTTAGAAAGCGTTGTACCCTTGGATAAAATACAACTGAAAACCAAAGGGAGAGTTAAATATACATCTTGGATTCAAAGGATTTTTTACTGTGGTGTTTATGAACATGGAAGACAGAGATAGGATCTTTGAAGGAGGACGATACTTCTTTGCAGCTGCTGGTCTCTATATGAGGCCATGGACGATGAACTTTGTGCCAGAATGAGAAACCTTCACTTTGGTACCAGTATGGATTAGACTATACTCCTTACCTTTAGATTACTGGATGCGAGAGTATTTAAAAGCTATAGGTAATAAGTTAGGTCATTTCTTAAAAATTTCAGAGGCAACTCTACGAGGAAAATATACATCATATGTCCGTATATGTGTGGAGATGGACCTGTCAGGAGCCCTTCCAGATGAGGTCATTCTAGAAGTCTATGACGAGGAATGGGTCCAAGCAGTTGACTATCAACATATCCCATTCAGATGTCACAAATGTCATGAGCATGGGCACCTATCTAGAGACTGTCCTCTTAATAGAAGAGAGGAAAACTTAAATAACAGCAAAGGGAAAGACCAGACAGGTTTCACCAAAGTAGAAGGAAAAGGAAAAGGAGGGGGAGGGAAGACATAAAAGAACCCTATTGTGAATGATAACAAAACAAAAAGTTACAATAGTTTTGAGATCTTAGGAGAAAAAGAAGTAGATGGAGGGGATCAAGATAATATAGAGAATCAGACGGCAAGGGGGAAAGGAAAAGAGACCAACATGGAGTTCACTCAGGAACAAAATGAACACACGATGGAACCTTTGAGTGCCATGGAAATAGAAAACGACCATGAAATGACTCAAAGTGAAATTGGTACAGAGGATCAAGACTTACAGGAGATCCTAAAAAGGGAGAACCTAGAGCTGGAAAAGTTTCTAGAACAAGTAGGAAACCTAGGAATAAATGCTATCCCTCAAGAGGATGTGGACAAGGTCCAACGGATATTCCTTAACAGGTCAAATCAAACAACTGTAGGAGGCAAAAGAGGAAATGACAACCAGGAAAACAAAAGGACGTCCTCAATAGGATTAATAACAGGAAAACTAACAAAGAATCCAGGCAAGAGGAGGGGAAGAAAAAGATAGAAAGAACTACTACTGGAGTGTGGCAAACTCATGATTGACTCAAGAAGGATGAAAGACCTTTCCAATTACTCCTTTAAAACCCCACCTCAATGAAAATCACAACATGGAACATTAGAGGACTAGGGAGTAGAAGAAAACAAAGGAATCTAGGTAAAAGGATCAGAGAGGAAAAACCTGACATAGTATTAATACAGGAAACAAAATGCTCAGTGGAGAGAATCCGCGAAAAAAATAGCAAATGGTTAAATAGATATGAATACCTTGAAGTTAAGGCAAATAAATCTGTTGATGGAATTCTCACTATATGGGATCCACAGAAATTTGGTGTGATTGATGCGGAGGCATCCAGACATCACCTTTCTCTGATTTTCCAACCGGTGGGTGACAGACAATGTTACATGATCACTAATTTCTATGGCTCGCAGCTAATGGAGGACAAAATCTGACTCCTCACAACACTGGAGGATATGAAGAAGAGATACCCAGCTCTACCCTAGATTCTTGGAGGTGATTTTAACATAACAAAATCACTCATGGAGAAGAAAGGAGGAAATAGGACACTTGGAAGAGACTTAGTTTCCTTCTACAACTTCATCACCAATATGAAATTGGTTGATATGGAAACAAGCAATGGAATCTTCACTTGGAATAACAAAAGAGGGGACCCTACCCAAGTAGCCTCAAAATTGGATAGATTTATGGTTTCAGAGGAACTTCTTCTCAGGGGAAGCAACATTACTGCACTCATAATACCTTTTGGGGGTTCAGATCACTGGCCTATCCAATTGGAAGCTTCTCTTTTTGGTAAGCCAGGGAACACCCCCTTTAGGTTTGAGAATGCTTGGCTCACACATTCAGATTTCCTCACAAACATTGAAAAATGGTGGAAGGAAGAGCTTCACCTTCAAGGAACAAAGATGTTCCTTCTACATTGCAGGCATAAACACATTAAAGACAGACTCAAAGAGTGGAATAAAAAGGAATTTGGTAACATCTTCAAAGCTAAAGAAGATGTGGAAAAGAAACTAAAGGAAATAAACCAGATTCTTGTCATAGAAGGCTATATAGATGAAGGAAAGAGATGGCAGAGTCACTCCAGCAGGAGTGGGACAACAGATTTGTTCAAGAGGAAATATACTGGACACAGAAATCCAGAGTACAATGGATTAAAGAAGGGGAGAGAAACACCAAATTCTTTCACAGATCAACCATAGCTCACAGAAACAACAATAGAATTGTGAAACTTAAAGATTAGCATGGAATAGAGAGAAACACTCATGAAGAGATGGAGAAGGTCCTACTCCAGCATTTTCATAAAAATTCTAAGGAAACCTTGGAAGACAGATACCAGTTTACAAAATATTTTACTCAGTACATCCCTAAATTGGTTACCAGAGAAGATAATTACAATCTCAACAAACCAGTAATAGAGGAAGAAATTGAGGAAGCCGTGAAAGAGATCAAAAATGGGAAAGCACCAAGATCGGATGGCTTTAATGTGGACTTTTTCAAAGCTTGTTGGAGGATAGTGAAATAGGACATCCTGGAGGTAGTGGAAGACTCTCGAAGATTTAAGAAAGTCCTAAAGGTGCTCAATTAATCTTTCATAGCCTTAATCCCCAAACATGAAAAGGCCACCTCTCTAGATAGATTTAGACCTATTATAGCATTATGCAATGTGATATACAAAATTATATCCAAAGTCATTACCAATCATCTCAAACCACTCCTCCCATCCCTTGTGTGAGAGGAGCAAATGGGCTATGTGGAAGGAAGACAAATTCTAGATAATATAATTCAAGCACATGAAATGGTTCATCCACTCACCACCAAACAAAAAGAAGGAATGATAATGTAGCTGGACATAGCAAAGGCCTATGACAAACTTAGCTCGTCGTACATAAGAGCAATATTAAAAGCCTATGGATTTGATTACAATTGGATTAAATGGCGCTAGCTACCACCACCAGCTGTTCAATTCTTCTCAATGGCTCTCCTTCCAAAACTTTCAAGCCTTCTAGAGGTCTCAAGCAAGGGGATCCTCTTTCTCCTTTCCTTTTCATTCTAATGATGGAAGGATTAGGGAGAGCATTCAGAGCTACTAAGGAGGAAGGAAGAATTCAGGGTCTAAGACTCACTCAAGGTGGGGACATGGTGACACATCAGTAATTTGTGGATGACACTATGCTTCAAGGCACACCCACTATCAAGGAAGCCAAAGCATTCAAACAGATTCCGAGTGAGTTTGCTAAGGCAGCAGACACAGAGGTAAGTCTTACTAAATCAAAGATTTTCCTTTTCAATATGGATATTTCAATACAAAGAAATCTTTCCAGAATTTTTGGCTTTCAAAAAGGAGTCATTGCCTGCGAGGTACTTGGGAGTTCCTCTCATCGACAAACCGCTACACAAGGATATCTGGGAGCCTGTTCTCAATAAGATAAAAGATAATATTATCAGATGGAAAAATAGAGCACTAAATCTTGCAGGGAGACTGATTCTCGCTAAGGCTATCCTCCAAAGTATCCCTATCTATATGTTATCTGCCATTCCAGCACCAACTGGTGTAATTACCAATATAAGAAACATTCAGAGAGACTTTCTCTGGGGGGGAGGTGAAGAAAAGAAGAAATGAGCCCTTGTGGCATGGGATAGAGTGTGCAATCCTAAGTCCCATGGTGTCTTGGGTCTTCATGACCCAGGAATTCTTAACAGAGTTCTTCGTGCCAAAATCTAGTGGAGATGGCTAAAAGAGATACAAGCCCCCTGGGCAAAACTTTGGAAGCAAAAATATGATAAAGAATGGCGGGAGAAGAATCTAATCAGAATGACAGGACAAGTAAAAGGTTCACAATTTGGAATAGGGCATGGGAAAACAGGGCCCGAGTCCAAAATCACATTTTCTCAGAGATCAGAAATGGAAACTTGGCTTGGTTTTGGGAGGATAATTGGCAATAGGAGGACAATCTTCGCAGTGAAGAATTAGCAAAAATTCACACATATACCATAAATAAAGGATTAAGGTGGGTAAGTGACTATTGGGACCAATCAAGGGACAATGGGAAATGGAGAACATGGAAACTTCCAGATTACAATGGAATGGGCATGCTGCATACTCAAGCTATAGCCCTTAAAGGTCTTTTAGACAAGAGACAAATCTTAAAATCAAACTTGAACGATCAACTAAGATGGGGAAAGATCAAGGCAGGTCTCTTCAACCTTAAGGAAGCCAAAAGGATAGATTCAGGGCTTAACCTTCCAAACAATGATAAGACATGGAAAGAAATCTCAGAAAATCCTCGCTGGATGAAAGTCAAACTGTTCAAGTGGCTAGTTCAACAAGGCAATATTCTGACATGGGACAACCTAAGAAAAATAGGCTTTGTGGGTCCCTCAAGATGTCACTTATGTAGATAATGGGAAGAAACTACAAATCATCTCTTGAATAGATGCACTTTCACTTCAACACTGTGGAATTGGGTTGGAGAAGTCTTCGAGCAGATAGACAGAAATGTAAATGACATCATTATTACTTTGAATAATTCGCAAAGAAATTTTTTGGATAATGAGATCATTAACTCCGCCTTGATGATGAACCCATGATTCATAATCTGGAATGTCTGGAAGGAGTGCAACAACAAGATTTTCAAGGAGAAAGCGAGTCCGGTGAGCAGCATCCTTAAGCTAATCCTTAAACAACTCAAAGAGACTGTTCATATCCTAGGAGGTGCAGCTACTGGCAAACCCATCATTCAAAGAGAGGCCAGAATATTGGAGAAATTAGAGCTCAAGGTTCATCCCCCTCTGGGTTCTGTGCAGATCAACAAGAATACCGTAGCAGAAAATTCTTCATGGCAACCCCCTTCTCATGGCTTTTTAAAATTTAACATAGATGGAGCATCAAAAAGGAATCCATGAGAAGCAGGATATGGAGGAGTCCCGAGAGATGAGGAAGGAAACATACAAGTCATCTTCCTCAGTTATCTTGGTAAAGCAACCAATAATATGGTAGAGCTTATGGCGATGGAATTATGCCTGGAAACATTGCTCAAGTACAACATACACAATGTGATCATTGAGGCTGACTAGGAATTAGTCATTAACTCAATGAAGAGGATAAATGCTGGTGCTGCTCCAGAGAAAATCTCAGAACACTAGTGGCTTCTGCAAGTTTACTAAAGAATCCAAGCACACCTAATAATGTTGACAACTCTTAGGTTGGTGCATGTTCGTAGGGAAGCCAACAAATTTGTGGACTGGCTTGCCAATGAGGGGGTACAAAACAAGCAGATCGACTTGTGCTAATGGTGGGAGGAGATAACAAATGACAGGTTGAAGGAGGGATGCTCATCCAGGGCCCTCAGTGACCAACAATAGTATCAAGAAAAATCAAGAGCCAGAATTTTACTCCATGAAAACGATGGATAAGTTCACTTCAGACGGCCTATCAGCGGAGATGCATAGGAGGTTATCAAGGCAGAAGATAACTGTTTACAGGAGGAAAGTTTCTGTGGAAGACGAAGATGTCAATGGAAGAAAGCACTGGGGTCAAAACTGCACAGAACTTTTGACCCAGGAGAAGTTTTCCCAAAAAACAAGTGATACCATTCAGGAAGCGACACGTGGAGATGGTTGGACAGTGATTATAGCCTTCATCACTGGGTGTTTTGTGAGCAGTTATGTGGTCCGTTTTGGTCTGTGGCAGTCAGATCTGGAGAGGACAAATCTACGGCCACCTTTTGATGTGTAGGTTGGTGGGGCCGGCAGAATGAAACCAATAACGGTTTACCTTTTTGCGGTGGCAATACCGCTCAGGGAGTGGTTTTGGGTTCATCGCAAGCCCCTCAAGCTGTATGTGGTTTTTCGTAGTTGGGAGCGATTCCACTCACATCACAACACATGGCCTAGGTACGGGAAGAAATACCGCCCTCATCATGAGTTAAATCTCGGTGCTTTTGGCCCGTGCGATATGTATCACAGCCGTTGGATTAAGCAAGAAGATCCTACGGTCAAGATTTATCGTGCATGTTGGTGGGTCCAGGGAGTTCAATGTGCGGTTATTCTCCTTTTGGTGTGCAGGTTGGGGGAGCCAGTAGAATGAAAACAATACAGTTTACCTTTTTGCAGTGGCAATACCGCTCGGGGAGTGTTTTCAGGTTCATCGCAAACCCCTCAAGCTGTATGTGGTTTTTTGGAGTCAGGTACAATTTCACTCACTTAACAACACCTGGCCTAGGTATGGGAGGAAATACCGCCCTCATTGCGAGTTAAATATCGGTGCTTTTGGCCCGTGCAATATGTATCACAGCTGTTGGATTAAGGAAGATGATCCTGTGGTCGAGATTAATTGTGCATGTTGGTGGGTCCAGGGAGCTCATTGCGCGGTTATTCTCTGTGTTTTTGGGTTGTGCAATATCTTCCTCAGCCGTTTGATCTGGCAAGGAGATTTGACAATCAAGGATATGTTTGTAGGTCAGAGTGAGCATTAACCTCGGTGCTCGTTGCGCCACATGGTGGGCATCGGTGAATTTCGGGCGAATTTCTAGACTTCTGTCTATTTTTCAAGGGTTTTGTTGTACAGTTTGTGGGTCTGTGGCTATGAGTGGTTTGATTTATCTTTAGCCCATGGTTTCATGGGGATTGTTGTATTTTATGTAATTCATTTTCTGATTTATTGAAATAGAAGGAACATCTCTTGCTTTAGCAAAAACAAAAAAAGAAGTTTCTTAATCAATGAATGAATGAAATACAAAAGTGAAATTGCTTAATCAATGAATTACAAAAAACACAAAGAACATGTTAAGATGTAAAAATATTTTGCTAATATTGACCACTATCATCTTACGATCATCAAATATTAATTTATTCTAAATTAAATTAAATAAGAGTTGAGTTGTCGAATCAATGAATGAAGCGGGGAGAAACATTTGGGATAACCAACTAAGGGGAGGAGCTAGGGTTTATAACTGGGAGAAATAGGAGGAGCGAGTTGGTAACAATGGAGAGGCCACAGTAAAGTCATATCAAATAGAAGAAGGAAACGAGTTTACATGGTTTCAAGAAACTCTCGGAGGCCGGACAAAAGAAGACAAAGTCAAAAGAACCGGAAAGCAGCAAATTTGATGAACAGGAAGAAACTCACGGGGCGGTCAGAAGGGAGGAGAGACTAGAGGACAACAATAAGAAAAATATGTACAAATATGTAGTAGGACCCTATAAACCCAAGTCAATGATCAAACCCAGGTGGTTCTGAATGATTCTGCACTGCAGGTGCACAGAGATCACATGGTGACGTATGCTATTATATGCAAGTTTATGGGTATATGGCCTACAGAGAAGAATCTGTACACATGGATGTTTGGTCAATTTAGTTTTGTCTAAATTGCTATCATTAATTGTCAACCAGGAGCTCGTAAGCTGATGAAGTGATGTGTACAGTATGTACTTAAGTAACCTTTTCTAATTCTTTTTGTCGTTTTTAGATGATGTTTATGGTTGATTTAACTTCCTAAGATGGAGTGATGGATTTATAAACAGATGAGTGTGTGTGTGTGTATGGTGATTACTAAATGCTTCTAGAACTTTTTAAAGAGAAAGATTGAAAGTGACTTGCAATGGAATTGAAACTTCGAATGAAAGCAAAGCATTAAACAAAATGACTAATGGCACTAGTCCACTATCTATGCTGCTGATAAAAAAAAATAGCATCTATGTTAACTCAATGGAAAGTGAAAAACACTACTTTAACTGCAAAACTTAAATGACAAATCATAACACTTCATTCTTTCTTAACACTTTGCCTCTAGCTGTAATTGTTCATGTGAAAAACAGTTAAGAAGAAATCAGTAATATGAGTCAAAAAGCTAATCAAACCAAGCTGCCACTTAATGATATTCTGGTCCAATAGAAGTTAGATAATTATGATAAGAAGACCATCAAAAAGTTAGTAAGCAACTTGTCAAAACTTCAGAAAGTAAACTAGCAATGAAACTGCGTAAGCAAAGTAAAAATCAGCAGCTAAGACAAGACAACTTCAAATACCATCAGTGAAATAAAGACACACTATCCCGGGCTCTAACACACCTGCATAAATAAACTGATCAGTTCTAAAAAGTGCTGGAAATGTAAAGGCATGAAATCAAACTGTACATTATTATACATGATCAAAGAAATGAAAACTTGCAGAAATCAAACTATACATTATTGTACATGTGAAAATGAAAACAAATAAAGGCAGGAAAATAAAATTAAACGCTACTGTACATAGGTTGTAATAGATGGGGGCCCTCCATCCACTCAACCAGCTAAAGATCAGCTACGCAAAGATGAGCAGAAACAGTCTTCTTCTATTAAACCAGCATGTCAAAATACAGTGAAAAAGTGTTGTAACAGCAGTCTTTAAAACAGAGTTTTACAACCAAAATGATTACGGCAATTACAATAATAAGAGCTAATCTTTAAGCGTTGAAGAACGCTTTATTTATAGACACAGAAGTAAACTACCTTCTGCGTAAACTAAGCAACTACAGGCCTAACTAATTAACTGCGCAGCAACACGCAGGCAGCTCCGTGCACATTTAGAGGAAACGGTCATCATGGGGAGTAAATCTATGGATAGATCCTGTCCCCTGCTGTCTTCGTGGCGTGGAGGAAGTGCCAGCTGTGAATCCGTGTCTCAGTTGCTCACGCAGAGCCGTGCCACCGTCTGCAACTTGACTGTTTGACCGTGGGTACTCCTGCGTTGACCAGGGGCATACGTGACTGATTTGGCCCAACCAATAGCATACGATCCATGTGGACATCCATACAAACATGCCCATGTGGCTCGTTCCTGGAGAAGACACGTGGAATATAGTAAACAACAAAAAGGCTGCGGAATCTCTGAACAGCTGCGGAATTGCTGAGTAGCTGCGGAATTGCAGAACAGCTGCGGAATTGCTGAACATGTACCAAAATTCTAAACAAACAATCAATCATTAGCACAGTCAATCAAATCATGTTAAAAGACATATAATGCAATGAATTGAACAAGTTGATGGAGGAAATGGTGTCAAAAGAGAGAAGTGAATGAGGAAAAGCTGTTGGGAGGACAGGTAAATGAGTGCAAGGTTGAGGCTCAACATACCCCCACTGCGAGGGTGTTGCATGTCCTCATGCAACCAAAATTTTGTAATAATCTTTCAGTTCATATGTTCAGATGCCTCTGCCAAGACATCCAACCTTCTCCTTTTCCTTCCTGTTGCCACATTTGTTCTTGGTTTCTTCACCAAGCATCTGAATTTCAAGTTGACCAAGGCTCTGCTCAATTTCCTGCATTTCTTCTTCAATTTCCTGTTCTTTCTTTGCCAAAGGCCCAAATGAAGCATGGTGTTATCGTGGATCATCTTGTCCACGTTTCTCTGTTCTTTTAGTGCTTCGTTTTCCTGTTTGATGTGGCGGTTTAAGACCTCAAGCTCAAATACTTCTTGCTTCAAAGATTGAACCTGCTGTTCAAAGGGCAAGACAGTACTAGGGCCAGCAACAGATTGCTCTAATGTTTCTAAATAATCATATGCTTCCTGCTGGACAGGGTCAATGTCAGGTGTTTGCCTTGGCCTAAATTCAAATCCTTGAAAACTGCTTTCTCTCTCTTGCTGGAAAGGACTTTCTTCTCTTGGAGGACTTAGCTCAATAGCTAGCCGAATTGGAGTCTTCTCAGGTGTGCCCAAATCAATGAAATGGGACTGTTTCTCTTTAATCACACTCTTTTTCTGTATAAGTCTACTGCTTCTCCTTATTTGTAGGCTTGTACTTTTTGGTTCTTGCTGTTTTTGCTTTTGTTTCTTTTTGGAGCTGGCAGTTTCATGAAGCTGAGCAAGCCTATGAGCTAATGTTTGGTTATCTTCTTCACTTGAAGGTTCAGGTGAAGGGTATGACTCTTGCATAATTTCTTTTCCTTTATCCTCCTTTTGTCTTTTTGTTCTGCTCCCCTTTTTCTTTTCCTTTTGAATAGTTTCTTGAACAGTTTCTTGGGCAATTTCTTGAAGAGTTTTTGTAACAATTTCTTGGGCAGTTTCTTCAATTTCTACAGCAGTATCTTGGTCAGCAGTCTCTTCTTGGGTGACTATTCCTTTCCCTTTTCTTCTACTTCTTTTTGGCACCCTAGGAGAGCTACTAGAGGCTTCTGCTGCCTCTTGAAAATGGTTTCTAACAAGGAATTTCTCCCATGTATCCTTTCTGATTTCTAACTGCTCCTCAATTAAGATTTTAATGAGTCCATGGTGATATAGGTGGGGCTCAATGTTTCCCACATTTTTCTGAACAGTGGCACTCATTTTCTTCAGACTAGCCAGCAAGAAATAAGGAAGATTGATGGTATGTTCACCCATAAAATGCATCATTATCTTTGTGTGATAAACATACATTACACCAAATCTGCCTTCACATGTTAAAAATTTCTGAACTAGCAAAAGTAAGGTAGTCCATTCCTTTTTAATGATACTTACAGGTATTCCTTTGGTGAAGATAGTGGTATCCATACCTGGATTTTTCAACATGTTCTTCCACTCCTGGCCTTCAACAGTTCGATTTTTGAACCAACGTTCCCCAGTACGAGGCAAAGCAGTTGCTTGAGCCAGGCTGCTCTCAGTGACAGTGAATTGTAGGTCTCCAATCTCTACAGCATTTGTTTTTCCATCAAACGACCGAGCAAAGGCCTTGGTGACTTCCTTGTGATATCCTTTGAACTTCTGAATAAATTTTAACCACTTGGCCTTCTGCAGGGCATTCTTCGTTTGTGGGTAACCGTCTAAAAACTTAGAACCTTCTGGCTCTGCTCTTAATAACTTGCCCATTTCAGTTACCAGCTCTCTTGCTGCTCTGACAGCGTTGTTTGAACATGGGAGAGAGAGCTTATACGGGAAAAACAGTGCTCAGCAGTGGGTATTACGGCTATAGCAGAATGGTCAGCAGTGGTTTTACGGCTACAGCAGAATGGCCGTGATGCAATTACGAAACTGGTGGTCAGGGTTTTGAACGGAGAGGTGAGGAATAGAACAGAGTATGTTCACGGTGAAACAGCGTGATGAATGAAACCGGAAGTGAAAACGGTGAGGGCGTAAATAACAATGCGAAGGTGAGGTTATGCATGCGAGAGGCAGAGTTATGGATAACGGCCGAATCCCTGAACGTCGGGTGGCTGCGTCCACTTGGCTGCGGAATGAGCAATTGGAGAGCCGTGGTACAACAGTACACGTCACTCTGGTACGATGAATTAATGAGAGAGAGCAGGCCGTATTAAGTTCAAATCACAACGATTAGGGAACCGTTAGGAAGGCAGTGAGGTGGATTACGCAGCGTAATGGCTGAGGATTATGAGGAGTGGACGGGGATCTTGTTAATCATTACATTACATGTCTCCTACCACAATCCGAAAAACCATACATAAATGATATGACTGTTAGTTAGAAATTTTGAACATACCTTCGTATCATTGCATTTTGATCCCTAACCTTTGATTTATTGTTGCCTTTGTATATGCCATGTGTCCTTGCTCTTTTAATGATGCTGGTACTTTTGACTGCAGATTTTTCTTTTTGAAACAGAGTTTGTTTTTGTTGCAGGAACAGAGTGTATTGGCTACGGAATCTTGATGTCAGCTGCGGAATTGGTTCCTAGCTGTGGAAATTGCAGCAACACTTTTCTGCCTGCACAAAGAGGATTAAAACAACTTTGACTGAATGGAATAGTCCTGAGAGGGACTTTATTGGTGAAAATGAGATGGAATGAATGGACTGAAAGAAAATGAGGTGGAATGAAAATGATGAAATGGATGAGATGGATGAGATGGATGAAATGGATAGGAAAACAAAAGAGAAAATATAAAGCGTCAGGTGACCCTGATTTTCACTTCATATTTTCTGCATAACACTGCCAATCCAAGATTGGTTTTCAGGCTTATACGAGAGATTTTTTTTCTTTTTTTTTTTAACTGAAAGAAACAAAGATCAGGCTGATGGAGGAGAAGAATTCTTCTCCACTAGCCTCATTGCAGAATCTTCTTGGAACAACTTAACAAATTCCTCCCTTGAGAGTGGCTTATGGTAGACTTTCAATCTATGGCCATTCACAATGAGAGGAGTCTGAAGCTCATCAATAGTCTTCACTCGAACTGCTCCATTTTTAAAGACTTCATCAATCTCATATGGCCCAAGCCAATGAGTTTGAAATTTTCCTTTGAAGTCCTTAAATTTGGAATCAAACAATAGTGCCCAATCTCCTTTCTGAAACTTTCTTTCTTTGATGTGTCGATCATGCCATTTAGTTCTTTGGTGCTGAACTAGATCGGTCCTTAGAATTGCATCTTGTCTTATTTCATCTAGTTCATTTAGCTGGTCCATTCTGTGTTTTTGAGCTTCTGATAGGCTCATCCCCAATTGAACTGCCATCTTGAAGGTCTTGATTTGGAACTCAATGGGGAGCAGGACTTCCTTCCCATAAACAAGTTCATAGGGAGAATGTCCTGTTGTGTTTCTCCATGTAGTTCTATAGGCCCATAAGGCTTCAGGAAGCCTTTCCGCCCAATCTCTTCTATGAAGATGAACAGTCTTGGTGATGATGCCCTCAAGGACTTTATTGGTAGATTCCACTTGACCATTTGATTGCGGATGGTATGGAGTAGATGTTCTATGCTTGGTCTTGTATTCCTCCATCAGCTTCTCCATCAATTTAGATGTAAATTGGCTTCCTTGATCTGTCACAATTTCTCTTGGGACACCAAAACGAGTAAAAATATCCTCAAAAAGAAATTGAACAACTGAATTTTCAGTGGCAGAAGGCAATGCCTTGGCTTCTACCCACTTAGTAACATAATCAGTGCAAACCAATATATACTTCTTTTGCCTAGATGGTGGATTAATAGGTCCAATGAAATCTAGAGCCCATTTCTCAAAGGGTTCGATGCATACCTGTGGCTGTAGTGGCATTTCATTTGAAGGAGTTGGTCTCCCAACTCTTTGGCAGCTGTCACACCTTCTAACATACTGCTTTGCATCTTTAAAGAGAGAAGGCCAATAATATCCTAAAGAAAGGATTTTATAGGTTGTCCTCTTGTCAGCAAAGTGTCCGCCGCATGGTTCGTCATGACATGCCTTAAGGATGTCAGGCATTTCATCTTCCCAAACACACCTTCTGATCATACAATCTGGCCCTGTTTTGAACAATTCATTAGAAATCCAAGAATAATGTGAACTCTCCTGAATGATTTTCCTTTTCTCATTAGGAAATAAGTGTGAAGGTAGCTTCCCTGTGACTAAATAATTAGCAATATCTGCATACCAAGGAGTCTTGGTAGTTACTGCAAACAAATATTCATCTGGAAACTTACCCTCTACAGGAGAATCTTCGTTAGTGTTTTGGATTCTAGACAAGAAATCAGCTACTGTGTTTTGTTTTCCTGGTCTATCTAACACAGTAATGTTGAATTCTTGTAAAAGTAAAAGCCATCTTGTAACTCTGCCATTAGTAATAGGTTTGTTCATGAGATATCTAATGGCAGAGTGATCAGTATGAACAAAAGTTTCATAGCCGGTTATGTAGTGTCTAAACTTGTTGATTGCATGAACAACGGCTAAGAATTCTTTTTCAGTCACAGTGTAATTTAACTCGGTGGGAGTCAAATTTTTGCTGGTGTAATAAATGGCATAAGGGACCAAATCTTTTTGTCCCAAAACAGCTCCTAGAGCTGTATCTGAAGCATCAGTAGAAATGTGGAAAGGGAGTTTCCAATTTGGCCCTCTTAAAATGGGTGCTTCAGATATTCTAGTCTTTAAAGTTTCAAAGGCAGACTGACATTCAGGATCCCATTTGAACTCACAGTCTTTGGTAAGTAATTTGAAAAGAGGAGATGCTATCTTAGTGAAGTTTTCAATAAATCTTCTGTAATATCCAGTAAACCCAAGAAAACTTCTAACATCTCTTTGGCAATTTGGAACAGGTAACTTGGAGATGACTTCTACTTTGGATCTATCAACTTTAATTCCATCTCCTGAAATATGATGTCCTAAAACAATTCCTTCAGTAAACATCATAAAGCACTTTTCATGACTTAATGAAAGATTTGTTTCTTTACATCTAATTAGAACTTTTTCCAAATTTCCTAATGCTTCTTCAAATGTATTACCATAAACTGTGAAATCATCCATGTAGACCTCTACACAATCATGAATTAGATCTGAAAAAATTCCTAGTACAGCCCTTTGAAATGTAGCGGGTGCATTGCATAATCCAAAAGGAAGTACTCAGTAAGCAAAAGTTCCCCAAGGACAAGTAAATGTGGTTTTGTCTTGATCTTCAGGTGCTACCTGAATTTGATTGTAACCACTAAAACCATCCAAAAATGAGAAAAACTTTTTACCTGCTAAAGTATCTAAAACTTGATCAATAAAAGGCAAAGGAAAGTGATCCTTCAAGGTTGCTTTGTTTAATTCTCTGTAATCAATGCAAACTCTCCATTTACCATTCTTTTTAGGTACTATGACCAAGGGTGAAACCCATTGGCTATCTGAAATAGGGTAAATGAAGTTTACATTGAGTAACTTCTGGAGCTCTTCTTTCACTATCTCCCTAAGATTTGGATTCATCCTTCTTTGAGGTTGTCTGATAGGTCTACTGTTTTCCTCAATGTAAATGTGATGAATACAAGTCTTAGGGTCTATTCCTTTCATGTCGGTATACTCCCATGCAAAAGCAGTAGAATGTCTTTGCAAGACTTTGGTTAGCTCTTCCTGTTGAAATTTTTCCAAGTTTTTGTTAATGTTTAATGTTTTTCCTGGAAAGATTTCAATGGCAGAACTACCAAATTCTTCCATAGAGAAAAGAGACATTTGTCTAGATGATAGACACTCTATGTCAGAATCCAACTGAAATTGTGTAGAGTCATATTCTGAAGATGGTTTGAAATTTTCTAATGTATTCAGAATCTGACTATCTTCACTAATCTCAGAAATGGTAAAGACAGGTTGTATAGTATCTTCATCATCAACCCACTCATTATCTCCTATTTCTGTAATTGCTTTCGCTGGAGGATACAAATTGAACTTCTTTGTTGAATTGCCATCAGAAATATACATGTCCCCAGACCTACAACTTATGAAAGCATCAGCTGTGGCCAGCCAAGGTCTTCCTAAAATAAGAGGATGTCCTCCTAGATTGTTCTTGGGAGTTAAAATCATAAAATCAACTGGATATTCCTAAGAGTCTAGGGAGATTGGAATGTCTTCCAATACACCATCAGGTTTAATGATCGATCTATCTGCAAGCTGCAGTAAAGTAGGTGTAAAGAGAAGGTTAGGAAGTTTTAACTGGTCCATGGTCTGTCTACTCATGATGTTGATAGCAGCCCCTAAGTCAATCAAAGTATTTGGTATTTCTACCCCATTGATATGTGTTTTGACAATTGGACTACCGGGGTCTACATATTTCTGCATGGTAATCTTTCCCATCATAATGTCTGCAATTTTTCCTACCAGGTGGATCTTTCTGGTATCTCTTGGTTTCCTTCCTGGTCTCTTAAGGCTCAACTCCTTTATTGTTTTTGCTAGAATGGGAATCTCTTTAATGGCTTGTAACAAGGGAATCTTGATACAAACATTCTTCAATTCATCTAGAAAATTATAGTCAGGCAACCAAATTTGCTTTTCCACTCCTTTGTCGATTTGTAACCTTTCAGGAAAAGGAGGTGTGGCTAAAGATGTAGGTTGCTCAACTATGGGAGTTGTGGGGGTTGATTCTTTTTCTTTTTCTTTTTCTGTTTGAATGTTTGGGCATTGAAGGGACGCTTCAGAACCCTTATTAGCTCTAAGAGATTCTTCCTCAGAAATGCTTGGTTGTTGAACATTTATAGAAGGCTGATCTAAGATTTTACCTAATCTGAGTTGTACTTCATTGAGAGGAACAATCATATAGGTAGGGAATGGTTGACCTTCCATCATGTAAGCATTCTGAGGGTTCCTATTATTGGGGTTTGGCAATGGCTGAGAAGGAAGTTGATTTGGCTTCTGTTGGGATTGGAGCAAGAGTTGAGAATTTTGATTTTGTGGAGGAGGTTGTTGTTGTTGAGGGAATGGCAATGATAGTTGTTGACTTTGATTTGGAAGTTGTGGAGCTTGCTGATTCTGAAAAGGTGGAGGATATTGATAGAATTGAGCAAATCTCCCATAAGGATTTTGCATGCTTTGCATCCATGCTTGAAAAGGATTTTGAGGTTGAGGCCAAGATTGTTGCCAAGGATTCCAATTTGGTTGGGGTTGAAAATTCATAGAGTTGTTAAACCCTTGATTTTGTTGCCCTTGCCAAGGTCTCCTTGCAACAAAGCAGAGAGATTCAAGTGTATTTGGATCTTCTTGAAAGACTGCTTTGAGCCCAGGGATTGAAGGACAATCCTTGGTCTCATGAGTTTCTGAGCAAATTACACATGTTTCTGCAACGTGTGCATCCAAGGGACATTCCCTTAAAGCATGTTTCTTTCTACATTTCGGGCAAAAGATGGCCAAAGCCTCGGCTTCTGTTTTCTGTTTGTTATGGATCTTAAGGGTGTCTAATTGTTCACTAAGACTCCCTAAGATATCAGTTTTAAATTCATCAAGCATATTGCCGATCTCAGCCCTACTTACTGATCCAGTTGCAGATTTATTTGCTCTGAGGAGGGAAGGATCTCTAGGCCCTTTTTGAGTTTTTGATTTGCCCCTTGATAGATGGATACATAGCTCTGCTATATCATTGAGTGAAAGTTGAGATATATCTCCTTTCCCCATCATGTTCAAGATGTCTATCCATTCATCTCTAATGGCTTTTAGTAGGAGGGCTTTCAAGGTCTCCTCATCCAAGTTACTCATCTTTTCTCTCTTCAGGTTATATTGAAATCTTTCAAGTAAATCTTCTAAACTCTCATCTTCTTTTTGTACCATTTTAAATACCTCATCCTTGTGATTAGTAGGCATACAATAGTCCAGGTACCTATCCAAAAATGTTTGTTTCATTTCATCCCAAGACCTAATGGATTGAGTGAGTAACCCCATGAACCATTTCAAAGCTTGATCTTTCAATGTTGAAGGGAATAATTTGAGTTTTTGAGAGTCATCTAGATAGTCATAAGTTCGACACACGACTTCAAACTCAAATAGAAATGTTTCAGGGTCCTCAGTTCTTAACCCATGGAAGTTTGGAAGGACAGATGGTGATATGTTTTTCATAGTGGCTCGGGAATCCTCATCAACGATAGGAAACCCAAATGAGTTATTCCCATCTCTATTTCCTCCAATGTGACCTCTACCTCCTCCATTGTTTCCTCCTCCTCCTCCTCTACCTCTACCTCTACCACCTCCTTCCTCTGTCATAATGGTTTCCCTAGAGACTTCAGAATCTTTTGGTTCTTTTACAAAGGGTGAATGAGGAGGAATTTCTCCCTCTTCTTCAGATGATTCTACTTCTTCAATTACAATTGGTCTTTGTGTAGAAGAAAGGAAAGGATCTCTTTCTGATTCAACTTCAATAGAAGGTGTGGGAGAGTCAATTCTTGCCTCTTGAATTCCAGGAATTCTAGGGCTAGGAGTATCAGTGGGAGATGAGGGAGGTGTCTCTTGTCTATTCCTTGAAGCAGATGGACTTGTGAAAATCAAACTTCTGGCTGTAGCTAAAAACCTTCCCCTAGAATCTCTAGCTCTATGCATGTCATTTTTTTTTTTTCCTTCAAGTCAGGCTAATAATTCTTTTTCTGATCTTCCAGGTCACACTAGGTGCAAGAAGAGAGCATACTTAAGAAATTATTAAACCAATAACTTTCTTTTTTCTGATCCTCCAGATCACTCTAGGTGCAAGAGGAGAGCATACTTTGAGAGGTTATTAATTTCCCTTCCTTGAAATTTTCTTAATTTTTTTTTTTAGAATTGGCTACCTAATTTCACTTCCCCGGCAACGGCGCCAAAATGTTTGGTCAATTTAGTGTTGTCTAAATTGCTATCATTAATTGTCAACCAGGAGCTCGTAAGCTGATGAAGTGATGTGTACAGTATGTACTTAAGTAACCTTTTCTAATTCTTTTTGTCGTTTTTAGATGATGTTTATGGTTGATTTAACTTCCTAAGATGGAGTGATGGATTTATAAACAGATGAGTGTGTGTGTGTGTATGGTGATTACTAAATGCTTCTAGAACTTTTTAAAGAGAAAGCTTGAAAGTGACTTGCAATGGAATTGAAACTTCGAATGAAAGCAAAGCATTAAACAAAATGACTAATGGCACTAGTCCACTATCTATGCTGCTGATAAAAAAAAATAGCATCTATGTTAACTCAATGGAAAGTGAAAAACACTACTTTAACTGCAAAACTTAAATGACAAATCATAACACTTCATTCTTTCTTAACACTCTGCCTCTAGCTGTAATTGTTCATGTGAAAAACAGTTAAGAAGAAATCAGTAATATGAGTCAAAAAGCTAATCAAACCAAGCTGCCACTTAATGATATTCTGGTCCAATAGAAGTTAGATAATTATGATAAGAAGACCATCAAAAAGTTAGTAAGCAACTTGTCAAAACTTCAGAAAGTAAACTAGCAATGAAACTGCGTAAGCAAAGTAAAAATCAGCAGCTAAGACAAGACAACTTCAAATACCATCAGTGAAATAAAGACACACTATCCCGGGCTCTAACACACCTGCATAAATAAACTGATCAGTTCTAAAAAGTGCTGGAAATGTAAAGGCATGAAATCAAACTGTACATTATTATACATGATCAAAGAAATGAAAACTTGCAGAAATCAAACTATACATTATTGTACATGTGAAAATGAAAACAAAGAAAGGCAGGAAAATAAAATTAAACGCTACTGTACATAGGTTGTAATAGATGGGGGCCCTCCATCCACTCAACCAGCTAAAGATCAGCTACGCAAAGATGAGCAGAAATAGTCTTCTTCTATTAAACCAGCATGTCAAAATACAGTGAAAAAGTGCTGTAACAGCAGTCTTTAAAACAGAGTTTTACAACCAAAATGATTACGGCAATTACAATAATAAGAGCTGATCTTTAAGCGTTGAAGAACGCTTTATTTATAGACACAGAAGTAAACTACCTTCTGCGTAAACTAAGCAACTACAGGCCTAACTAATTAACTGCGCAGCAACACGCAGGCAGCTCCGTGCACATTTAGAGGAAACGGTCATCATGGGGAGTAAATCTATGGATAGATCCTGTCCCCTGCTGTATTCATGGCGTGGAGGAAGTGCCAGCTATGAATCCGTGTCTCAGTTGCTCACGCAGAGCCGTGCCACCGTCTGCAACTTGACTGTTTGACCGTGGGTACTCCTGCGTTGACCGGGGGCATACGTGACTGATTTGGCCCAACCAATAGCATACGATCCATGTGGACATCCATACAAACATGCCCATGTGGCTCGTTCCTGGAGAAGACACGTGCAATATAGCAAACAACAAAAAAGCCTGCGGAATCTCTGAACAGCTGCGGAATTGCTGAGTAGCTGCGGAATTGCAGAATAGCTGCGGAATTGCTGAACATGTACCAAAATTCTAAACAAACAATCAATCATTAGCACAGTCAATCAAATCATGTTAAAAGACATATAATGCAATGAATTGAACAAGTTGATGGAGGAAATGGTGTCAAAAGAGAGAAGGGAATGAGGAAAAGCTGTTGGGAGGACAGGTAAATGAGTGCAAGGTTGAGGCTCAACAATGGATAAGAAACAACTGGAAACCAAAGGGAGACATAACTCTCCATCTAGGGTCCAAGGGTTTCCTCACAGTGGTTTTCACTAGCCTAGAAGAAAAAGATAGAGTGTTTGAAGGAGGACCCTATTTCTATGTTACTGCAGGACTATATATGCGACCCTGGGTAATGAACTTTGTCCCAGAGCGTGAAACGTTCACTACGGTCTTGGTATGGATCAGACTTTACTCCCTACCTCTAGATTATTGGCTGCCTGAATCTTTAAAAGCTATAGGAAATAAATTAGGACATTTTCTAAAAATGTCAGAGGCAACTCTACGAGGTAAATATACCTCCTTCACACGAATATGTGTGGAAATGGATCTATCGGGAGCACTCCCGGATGAATTTTTCCTAGAATTTTATGATGAGGAATGGATACAGGCGGTGGACTATGAACATATTCCTTTTAGATGTCGGAAATGTCATGAACATGGGCACCTATTTAGAGACTACCCACAAAATAAAAGGGAGGATAATTCAAGAACCAACACAGGAAAAGATCCTGAAGGATTCACCAAGATAGGAGGCAAAGGGAAAGGAGGGGGAAGAAGGTACCAGAAGAAATAGAGTGAAATCAAGCTAGCAAGTCCCAACAGTTTTGAAATTTTAGAAGAAGAAGGGGGGGACATCGGAAAGGTCATTACACTAGACAACCATCCTATAGAGAAGGAAAAGGAGGACAACATGGAAATAATACAAGAAAAAAACGAACAACAGGAAACCATACCAAGCAACATGGAACTAAGTACAGACCAGGAGATGACCCCAATTGAAGTTGGGACAGAGGACCAAGAACTACAGGAGATTCTTGAGAGGGAGAATCTTGATCTAGAAAAATTATTCAACCAGGGAACCAACAAAGGGATAGACTCCTTACCACAAGAGGATTTTGACATAGTACAACAGCTCTTCCTCTGGAGATCTCAGACAAAAGCCTCATGAATCAAAAGAAGCCATGATAGCCAGGAACATAGAGGGGTCAAATCAATGGAGGAAATATCAGGACACCCAGCCAAAAACCCAGGCAGGGAAAGAGGATGAGAAAGACAAAATGAGTTGCTAATAGTGTGTGGAAAGTGCATGATCAACTCAGGTAAGATGAAAGATCTCACCAGTTACTCATTTAAAAACCCATCATCATGAATCTCACAACCTAGAATATCAAGGGTCTAGGAAGTAAAAGGAAACAAAGGAATCTTAGCAACAGATTAAAAGAAGAGAACCCAAATATGGTGTTCATATAGGAAACAAATTGTTACATAGTTAAAGTCCGGGAGAAACATAACAAATGGCTCAGTAAATATGAGCACCTAGAAGTCAAAGCCAATAACACAGCGGGTGGGATTCTTACTCTTTGGAATCCTCAGAAATTTGGTATTCTAGATGCTGAAGCATCCAGGAACTACCTTTCAATGGTTATCCAACCTTTGGGTGATAAGGAAATCTATATGGTCACAAATGTCTATGGTCCTCAAAAACCTGAAGACAAACTCAAGCTTCTCACTTCACTAGAGGAGCTAAGTGAAAGACACCCAGTAATGCCCTGGATTCTAGGTGGAGATTTCAACATGATCAAATCTCTCACGGAAAAAAAAGGAGGAACTAGAGTAATAGGAAGAGACTCTATTTCTTTCCAGAACTTCCTAAATAACTTGAGGCTAGTGGACTTGGAAACAACAAATGGAACCTTCACATGGAATAATAAGAGGGGAGGAGCTTCCCAAGTTGCCTCAAAACTAAACAGATTCATCATCTCAGAGAACCTCTTCCTCTTTGGACCTAACTTGAATGATTTTATTCTTCCTTTTGAAGGATCGAACCACTGGCCTATTCAGTAAGAAGCTTCTTTTATTAGCACTCCAAGGAACATACCTTTTAGGTTTGAAAATGTTTGTCTTACTCACCCTGACTTCATCTCCAATATTGATAAATGGTGGAAGGAAGATTGACCCATTCAAGGCACAAAAATGTTCCTTCTGCAACAGAGACTCAAACACATTAAGTTCAAACTCAAAGATTGGAACAAAAGTGAGTTTGGAAACACTTTTAAAGCCAAAAGAGTAGTGGAACAAAAGTTATAGAAAATTAACCAAATTCTTATCAAGGAAGGCTTTAATGAGGGTAGGAAATTGCAATCTGATTCTCTTCAATAGGAATGGGACATCAGATGTCAGTAGGAAGAAATCTTCTGGAAACAGAAATTAAGAGTGCAATGGCTTAAGGAAGGAGAAAGAAATACAAAGTTTTTCCACAAATCAACCATGGAACATCGGGCTCATAATAGAATCACAAAGCTCATAGATCCTCAAGGGAAAGAACTAAGCACACACAAAGATATGGAATCTATTATGGTACAACATTTTCAAAGCATAGCAGAGGAGCCTATCTTAGACAGATCGATAGCTATTAAAAGATTTACGTAGCACATTCCAAAATTGGTGGCCAGGGAAGATAATTTTGATCTCAACAAACCAGTGACAGAAGAGGAGGTAAAAGAAGTAATAAAAGAGATGCACAATGGGAAAGCTCCTGGACTGGATGGTTTCAACATTGACTTCTTCAAGGCAGGCTGGAAAATAGTCAAACAGGACATACTAAAGGTGGTGGAGGATTCAAGAATTTCAAAAACAATCCTAAAAGAGCTAAATGTCTCCTTCATAGCCCTAATTCCTAAATAGGATAAAGCAATGACTCCAGATTGATTCAGACCCATAGCCCTCTATAATGTAATATACAAAATCATCTCCAAAGTTATCACAAACAGACTCAAGCCCCTTCTTCCAACTCTCATATCGGAGGAGCAAACTGGATATGTGGAAGGAAGGCAAATTCTCAATAACATCATTCAAGCTCATGAAATAGTGCACTCTCTCAAGAATAATAAGCAAGCAGGTATGATCATACAACTAGACCTAGTGAAAGCTTATGACAAGCTAAACTGGTCATACATCAAAGAAGTTCTAAAAGCATATGGCTTTGACCAGAATTGGATAAGATGGGATATGGCCTTGGTAACATCTGCTAGCTTTTCTATCCTTCTCAATGGTTCTCCTTCTAGATCCTTTCGGCCCTCGAGGGGTCTCAGGAAAGGAGATCCACTCTCTCCCTTTCTCTTTATCCTTATGATGGAAGGATTAGGCAAAGTGATCATTTCTGCCAAAGAGGAAGGCACAATCTAGGGTCTCAAGCTTACCCAGGACAGAGACTCTCTGACTCATCAGCAATTTGTAGATGACACCATGCTACAGGGCATACCAATGGTCAAAGAAGCCAAAGCTTTCAAACAAATTCTGCAAGATTTTGCTTTGGCAGCTAGTATAGAGGTAAGTCTCACAAAATCAAAAGTATTTTTTTTCAATACTAATATTTCCATTTAGAGAAACCTCTCCAGAATTCTCGGCTTTCAGAGAGACCATCTTCCCTCCAAATATCTAGGAATACCTCTCACTGAAAAACCTCTGAGAAAGGAAGTTTGGGAGCCATTGACTAATAAACTAAAGGACAAAATCAACAAATGGACAAGTAGATCTTTAAATCTAGCAGGCAGGCTCGTTCTCACAAAGGTGGTCCTGCAATCTATTCCAATCTACATGTTTTCGGCTCTTCCTGTCCCTAAAGGAGTAGCACAACAAATCAGGAACATTCAAAGAGATTTTCTTTGGGGAAAAGGAGAGGAAAAAAAGAAATGGGCTCTGGTAGCTTGGGAAAAACTTTGCAAACCCAATCCTCATGGGGGTCTAGGTCTCCATGACTCGGAAACTCTCAAAAACGTTTTGGGGGCCAAACTTTGGTGGAGATGGCTGAAGGAATCAAGCAACCCATGGGCCAAGCTCTGGAAATAGAAATATGCAAAGGACTGGCAAGAATGGGACTTGATCAGAATGACTGGACATATTTGGGGCTCCCATATTTGGAACAATCCTTGGGAGAACAGAGCATTAGTTCAAAAACATAGCTTCTTGAAGATGAGAAATCGGAACCTAGCCTGGTTTTGGGAGGACAACTAGCAACCGGAACCCAACTTAAGTAGAGAAGGACTGGACATTCTCAAAGAGGACACTGTCAACAAAAGACTAAAAAAGGTCAGTGACTTTTGGGATAAGACAAGGAACAATGATAAATGGAGAATGTGGAAAGTACCAGTTTACAGTGAAGAGACTCCTTGTTGGTTGTGTTATATTCTTTCCATGACTAGCCCACATAGTTAATTGGGGGGTTAGAGGGGGGGCAGAGCCCCCCTTCATTGCACTGATTGTGTAGCAAGGGGGGGTCACAGGGGGTTTGAGGTGTACCCGTAACCCCAATTTATGCGGTTCGGGGCAGCGCCCCGGAAAATTTTGGTTTTGGAACCTATGTTAGATTGGGCGGATCCACCTATGGTTTTGTGCATGATTTTTGCACATGTTTTTTGGACGCGATGGTTTTCAGTCCATGGTATTGGACGCGATGGTTTTCGGTCCATGGTATTGGACGCGATGGTTTTCAGTCCATGGTATTGGATGCTTCAGCATGTATAAATATGTATTGTAACATTGAAAGGAAAATAATGAAAAATCAAGATGGTAGTCCCGGTTTTGGGATCCAGGGGAAATTCTCTAAGTATATGTGTTTTATGTGTTATGCTCTCGCATTGTTTATTTTATTTGTTATAGAATTCGTATGCAGGTAATTTCTGTACGGGGTTAAAACCTACATTTGGTATCAAAGCTGTTTTGGCTTTAAGGGGACGCCTTTGTTGCTGAGGGGTTTTGCTCGAGCCTGTGGTAGACCCTGTTCAGTGGGAGATCTACGAGATCGATTCTGGTGGTGAAAGAAGATGGCGAGCAGTGGAAAGATAAAGATCAAGAAATTTAATGGTTAGAGTTTTGAATTGTGGAAACTCAAGATGGAGGATCTGTTGGTGGATAAAGATTAGTGGATCGCAGTAGATCCAAGTACTAAACCAACGGGAGTGTCTAATGAAGAATGGAAGAAGTTCGATCGGAAGGTAAAGAGCACAATACGATTGTGTGTCTCAGATTCAGTATTGTTGAATGTATCAGGGGAAGCTATGGCAAAGGCTTTGTGGGACAAGTTAGGGACTTTGTACCAATCTAAGTCTCTAGGGAATAAACTGTTCCTATGGAAAAAGTTGTATAACCTATGGATGAAAGATGGAGACTTGGTGGAAAAGCATCTGAATGCATTTAATACTGTGGTAAGTCAGTTAGCATCTATTGATATTAAAATTTCAGATGAAGATGAGTGCATCAGTTTGTTGTGTTCTCTATCAGATTCGTGGGATAGTCAAGTTATTGCAATAGGTAGCAATACAACTACCTTGCAGTTTGATGAAATAAACAGCCTTGCTGATGGAGGAGATGAGATAGAAAAATATGGAGAGCCAAAATGGTGATTCCTTGTCTGTACAAGGATGGTCCCAGAATAGAAACAAAAATAAGTCATCGAGTGGGAGATCTAAATCTAGAGGGAGATTTAAATCTCCAGGAAAACCTGTAAAGGTGGTGTGCTAGAAATGTGGAAAGGAAGGCCACTTCAAAAGGGACTGTAAATCTAAAGCTCCTGACAAAGGAAAGGGATTTGATGAGACTCCTTATGCAGAGGCGAAAACCACCTCAGATGAAGGTGTGGATGTGTACTTGGCTTCTTCAAGTACACATGTAGATCATGATTTATGGTTGATTGACTCAGGTGCATCCTTTCACTTCACTCCCCATAGAGAGTGGTTCTGCGAGTATGAGAAATACGATGGTGGTGATGTCTTCTTGGGGGATGATAGGAAAGCTAGAATCATTGGTCATGGAAAAGTAAAGTTGAAGTTGCAAGGTGGAAGGATTAGACATTTCTGGGTGTTCTACATATTCTTGCATTGGCTAGAAATCTAATTTCTGTAAGCAATATGGGTGATGCAAGCGTAAAGACAGTGTTCAAGAAAGATACCTGCAAGATGGTTTGGGGAGCACTGGTATTGATGTGGGGAGTTCGGATTGGAACTCTGTACAAGTTGCAAGGTATCACTGTTGTTGATGGGTGCAATAGTTTTGTGGTTCCTGAAAGTGGAGCTAAAAATCTAGTGGTCTCTGGAGAGAAGACCATGATGTGCCATCAAAGGCTTGGACATATTGGAGAGAAGGGCCTTCAAATACTTCATGATAAAGGTATGGTAGAGAGTATGAGTAATAGCTCTCTAGATTTTTATTTCTATGAAAATTGTGTATATGGGAAGCAGAATCGGGTGAGTTTCCACTCTGGTGGTAAGAGGGCGAAACAGATATTAGAGCTTGTGCACAGTGATGTGTTTGGACCTGTGAAGGTTCTATCACTGGGTAAGTCTGTGTACTATGTATCATTCATAGATGATTTCTCAAGGAATACATGGATATATTTCCTTAAGAAGAAATCTGAAGTCTTTGACAGGTTTAGATAATTTAAGGCTCTCATGGAAAATTAGACAGAGAAGAAGATAAAGGTGTTGATGATAGATAATGGTGGAGAGTTTTGCAGCAAGGAATTTGAATTTTGCAACAAGGAATTTGAAGAATTCTGTAAGAAGTGTGGTATAGCATGGCAAAAGACTACTCCATATACACCTCAACAAAATGGAGTTGCAAAAAGAATGAACAAGACGTTGATGGAAATAGCAAGAAGCATGCTCAGTGGTGCCAGGTTAGGACAGGAATTCTGGGCAGAGTCGGTGGATACTGCATGTTACCTGATAAATAGGTCACCTTCATTAGCATTGGAGGATAAGGCTCCACAAGAGGTATGGACTGGTAACAAGCCCTCTCTTTCACATCTGAGGGTATTTGGATGTGATGCATATGTACATGTTCCAAAGGAGAAATGAACCAACTTGGATAGTAAATCTGAAAAGTGCATCTTTATTGGGTATAAGGATGGTTTAAAGGGTTATAAGCTTTGGAACCCAGTAACAAGGAAGGTTGTGTACATCCAAGATGTGGTGTTCAAAGAGGTGAAAGATGTTATTAAACATGAAGTTCAACCAAAGGAACCGAAGAAGATAGAGTTTGAGCTAAAGGATGAAGAATTGGACTCTACAACAGAGGAGGAATCAGAAGATGAAGAGCCACAAACTCTAGTTGTGAGAAGATCAGTTTGAGAAAGAAGGCAGCTAAAAAGGTATAGTCCATCTACTTTCTGTTCAAATTTTTCTTTCTCTATTATGGATGGTGATCCCAGAACTGTGAAGGAAGCAGTAGATTTAGAGGATGGAAAACTCTGGAAAGATGCCGTGGCTGATGAAATGGTATCTTTGCACAAAAATGAGGCTTGGGATCTAGTGAAGTTGCCAGCTCGAAGGAAACCCATTGGCAGCAAATGGGTTTCCAAGAAGAACACAAATGTAGAAGGAAAAGTGGAGAAATAAAAAGCTCGGTTGGTAGCAAAAGGTTATTCCGAGGTGCCGGGATTTGATTTTGGTGATATTTTTTCTCCTGTTGCCAAGGTAACTTCTATTATATTACTTTTATCTATTGATGCTGCTTTCAATTTTGAGGTAGAACAGATGGATGTGAAGACAACATTTCTTCACGGGGATCTGGAAGAGGAGATCTACATGAAGCAACCTGAAGGCTTTGTGGTGAAGGGTACGAAAGAACTAGTATGCAAGTTAAAGAAGTCTCTGTATGGGTTAAAACAGTCACCAAGGATGTGGTATCAGAAAATTGATTCATTTATACGCGGACTTGGGTTTACCAGAAGAAAAGCAGATCACTATGTGTATCTTAAATTAATTGGTGACAGTGTTATTTATTTGGTCTTGTATGTGGATGATATGTTGCTGGTTGGAAATGACAAAGAAATTATCTAGGATTTGAAGACCCAATTGTCCTCCAAATTCGACATGAAAGATATTGGTGTTGCAAACTATATTTTGGGCATGGAAATTAAAAGAGATCGGGAAAAGAGGAAGCTCTGGTTAAACCAGAGGAAGTATGTTGAGACAATACTGCAGAGGTTTAATATGAAGCATAGTAAACCGGTGAAGGTTCCTATTCCTATAGGTGTGAGGTTATCTACTGAACAGTGTCCCAAGACAGAAGAAGAGGAAGAGGAAATGTCTAGTGTTCCATATGCAAGTGCAGTCGGTAGCCTGATGTATGCAATGGTCTGTACTAGACTAGACATTGCACATGCAGTGGGAGTATATAGCAGGTTTATGTCAAAACCAAGGAAGGAGCATTGGACAGCAGCAAAGTGGGTTTTTAGGTATTTGCATGGCACTAGTGATTATGGTTTGTGCTACCAAGGAAGAATAGGATTGGACAGTGTGTTAGATATTTGTGGCTTTGTTGATGCAAACTGGGCTGGAGATCTGGATCAAAGAAGATCTACAAGTGGGTCTGTGTTTAACCTATTTGGAAGTGTAGTTAGTTGGATGAGTAAGAAACAATTTGTAGTGGCACTATCAACTACAGAGGCAGAATACATGGCAGCCAGTCATGCAAGCAAGGAAGCAGTTTGGTTGCAGAGATTGTGTTCAAGTATGGGGTTAGTACAGGGAGCTATAAGGATAGACTGTGATAGCCAAAGTGCAATATTTTTGGCAAGGAACCCCGCATATCATTCAAAGACAAAGAACATTGATGTTTAGTATCACTTTGTGAGGGATATGATAGAAGACAAAAAGGTGTTGCTGGTAAAGGTGGACACTTTGGAAGAATACTGCAGATGCATTGACAAAATCTATGAGCTCTGAGAAGTTCTCTTGGTCTAGAGATACAATGGGCATTTCAGGGCTGGAAAAATGACTAAGTTCTCTTATGGCCCCCTGTGGAAAGAAAAAAACATGTGGGAGTATGTTGGGTTGTGTTATATTCTTTCCACGACTAGCCCACGTAGTTAACTAGGGGGTTAGAGGGGGGGCAGAGCCCCCCTTCGTTACGCCAATTGTGTAGTGGAGGGGGGTCACAAGGGGTTTGAGGTGTACCCGTAACCCCACTTTATGGGGGGAAATTTTGGTTTTGGAACCTATGTTAGGTTGGGTGGATCCACCTATGGTTTTGTGCATGATTTTCGCACATGTTTTTTGGAGGCGATGGTTTTTGGTCCATGGTATTGGATGCTTCGGCATGTATAAATATGTATTGTAACATTGAAAGGAAAATAATGAAAAATCAGGCTGGTAGTCCCAGTTTTGGGATCCATGGGAAATCTCTGTGTATATGTGTTTTATGTGTTATGCTCTCGCATTGTTTATTTTATGTGTTTTAGAATTCGTATGTAGGTAATTTCTGTATGGGGTTAAAACCTACACTCCTCTGAAGACCCAGGCTAAAGCTCTTGCTACAATCATGGAAAAGAGGAAAATTTTGATCTCTACTTTCATAGATCAACTTATATGGGGAAGAAGTAGCGAGCGCAACTTCAACCTCAAACAAGCCCAAGAAATTGCCACTGGTCACAATTTTTCAAACACGGATAAAATTTGGAAGGAGCTATGGAAGCACCCTCACTGGATGAAAATCAAGTTGTTTATGTGGATGGTACATCACAAAAATATTTTGACTTGGGAAAATCTTAAAAGAAAGGTTTTGTGGGACCATCCAGATGCCAGTTATGTGGGGTTCAGGAAGAAATGAGGGATCACATTATCAACCTCTATACCTTTGCCTCAACCTTATGGAACTGGGTTGCCTCTATCTTCAAGCAAATTGACAGGGATGAAAATGACATCTCCAAAACCTTAAAGAATTGGATGAAAAAACTTTCTGAGAATGAGACAGTCAACAAAGCCTGGACATTGATACTAGGCTTTTTAATCTAGAATGTCTGGAAAGAACACAATAACAGAATTTTCAATGATAAATCTGGCTCACCCCAAAACATAATAGCTCAGCTCCTACGACAACTCAAAGAAATTATAAACACCATTCAGAAGCGACCTCCTGAGAATCCTCCATCACACCAGGAGGCTCGCATTCTTCTGCTTTTGGGCCTACAAAAGCTTGTCCCCCAGGGCACAATCCAGATTGCAACACACTCTACAATGAGGCAGGATCACTGGAAACTGTTAGGGCCTAAATCTACCTTAGTTTGAGGAACATAGGATCCAGGGCCAACATCAAACCATGCTTAACCTGGTAGCTAGCCCTACCAGGTCGGGAGAGGGCTCTCTCCGGGTCAATCTCAGCAAATTATAATCAATGAGGGCTTGAGATGACTGATAGAAATACTAATCTTAGGATAGGTATATGTGTGAAAAATTTTGATTGAATAAAATGATGTTTTTGTTGGCTCAGATGGAAAGGTAGATTTTGGGTGCGGGGAATGAGGCTCAGTCTTGCATAGATCTCAATGGGGCAAGGTAGGCAATTGCTTTTGGCACTTAAAATTGAATGATATGGAAGGATTAGACAGGTGAGGAGCTAAAGAGGGAAAGAAAGCTCATGGATCCTCTCCAAACAGCTGAAAACATCAAAGACTAAAGCAAACTTCAAGTAGAGCACTGCAATTTCAATGGATTCTACTTACACTCTTGTTTGATTTAGCTGAGAAGAAATAAGAGAGATAATGGCATACAATCACATAAATAAATTCATAATTACAAAATAAAGCACTGTATGAAGACAAATTTCCACATGAATCGCAAAGAGTGATGCAAACCCTGATCTCAATTCCTTAGCCAAAATGTTGATATGAGTGTACAATGAAGCTCAAGGCTCTCCCAAAAGTCCAACCCTGCTAATGACTGAAAAACTACATAATATAGACAAATCATAACTCATCCTAGCCTCTAGGGGTCGATCTCACAAGTTTAGGAGCTGTTCCAACTAATTCTAAACTGAGAACTAGAAACCAGGCAGTGGAACAACTTGCCTCTAGAAACTAGGGAACTGATTCATTCAGTTTCAAAAAACTTTTTAATAGATGAATCTACCTCCATAAGTGAAAATTAGACATAATTACATCAATATCCATCATTTTACATTAAATTACATCACAAATTTGACATTGAGAAAGAGAAAAATTCAAACTGTCAAAACTAGGCGAAAAACGGAGCATTCCTGGTCAAACTGGCAAAATTTTCCCTATGCGTCGCGCCTGATTTCTCTATGCATAGTGGCTGTTCGAAGCCACTTTTTAAGGCCTTCCTAGTGTCAAAATTGGGCACGGGATAGCTCATTGGAAAGCGTATTGAGTCTAATTTACAACCCAACTGGAATTTTTGAATTTGGAGTTCATTTTCCCTATCAAAATTCAAATCTCCCAAGACTGGTCAAAATGTGCCAAATGAGACTGCCTCAAGGCAGAGTGCTGTTGCAGTGAAATTTTTAAGGTCTTCCTCAACTCCAAATTGATCTCATGATAGCAAATTGGAAATATATTTGTGTCTATTTATCATTTCACTCATCAATAAAGTCATTTGGCCAACCAAGCTAGGAGAAAACTTGATTTTCCCAAGGTCACTTCGGAGGTGTATCAATTCTCTTGAGGCAACTGTATTTTTGAAATTTCTCTAAAACCATGACACCTGTGTAAAACGTGAAGGAGGTTTTTCTTCCTTGGCCTATTTTGGACAAAAAACTCTCTTAGTTTTCCCAAATTCATCTTTTATTGCTCAGAAACATCATTGGAGTAAAACCTATCCCGATGTGTGGAACATGGGATTTGTCGAAATGAAGTGAAATGAAGGGGATAAAGGGCTTCTAAATTCTTGAGAAAATTTTAGGAGGGATGCTAGGAAGTAGGGGAAAGTGGAATTTCAAATATTGAGTGAGGGGAAGGGGTCCAAAAGGGAAAAACATAGGTCTAGCCTAGAAATTGCCAAGTTGTAGCAAGAAACTAGGGTTTGTGCGAAAATGAGGAATTTGAGGGATATCAGTGATGGGAAGTGTTTAATAAGGTACATTAAGGATAGGGGAAAGTGTATGAACATCAAGATACAAGTTTTTCTGATGTTTTGACCATCCAAGAGAAATTACCTTCAAAACCCTAGGAGAGGGAAATGAACCTTACCTAGGCGCAACTGAAGCATGAACAAGGTGTAAAATGACCCAGTGGAACTTGACATGATGATGAAAACCATCTGAATGATGGTAGACTCAGCTGAATGGTGACATGGACTGACATTTGGACAACTTTGAAAGGAGTGAAAGAAAACCCTAGACCTAATACCTAGTGACCAAATTTTGCTTGAAGACTCACTGAAATGACAATATTTGACCTTGACACCTTAAAATCACTTTGTAAGAGCATGTTTGATCACTGGAGGAAGACTGCAAAGACTAACACTAACAGAAACCACCCCCCCTGGCTACTTGAAATTCAATACAGATGGAGCCTCGAAAGGAAACCCAAGGGTTGCAGGTTATGGAGGAGCTATAAGAGATGACAAGGGGAATATAATAGTCATCTTCCACATTCATTTAGGGAATGCTACCAACAATATGGCGGAACTAATGGCCATAGAGCAGTTCTTAGAGATTTTAAGAGAACTCAATATGACAAACACTATAATAGAAGAAGACTCTGAATTAACAATTAATTCAATAAAAAAAATAGCTCTGCACCAGAGAAAGTCTCAGATCACTGGCGACTTTTGCAAGTCTATCATCGTATTCAGTCGCATCTAAGAATCCTGAAAACCCTAAGTTTTGTTCATGTGTGTAGAAATTCCAATATATTGGCGGACTGGATGGAAAATGAAGGGGTACTTTGTAAAAATGATCATAGTGTGTACAAGTGGGAGCTAACACCTACAAGGAATTTGCAAGAGGAATGCCATAGTCTGGCATGCGTAGACAATGTGCATTATCACAGTATGAAGGGGACACAACAATTGGGTAATTAAGAGAATGGAGGACAAGGGTCCATCAAGTAGAAGACCTCAGCATTAGCGCGATGGGAGCTTTCAAATGGACATAATATTTCGGAGAAAGAGTGGTTTTCTTTCTCAAAGAAAATAGAGGTCAAGTGGTTTAGTGGTTTATCGGGCGTCCCCAAGATCCAAAGCAGTTTTTCATGGTTTGCCTCTGATTCCATTCATCAATCACCATGTGGTGGCAGGTGGAGAGAGAAAATTGCCTATATTAGGCAGGTTTTCCTCGAGATTCTTCTCCGCCCAATATTCTCCTCAACCGTTGGATTCAGCAGGTGAAAAGCTACGACCACAGTTCATCGAGCTTGTTGGATGCGTTATACTCTGATCTTATCGTGATCATCATGGTGGCTCGTAGGTTTCATATGTCAAATTTGATCGAGAGTTATCTCCCTGGATGGACCCAATGGAACCCTTGAATTGGGTTTAATTTCCCTTTAGGTCCATGGGGTTTGTCTATTTGTAGGCATATTGTGTCGTCGTTTTCACCCCCCAACCGTGTGTTCTTTAGATTCAGATCCTATGGCTGTAGGAATTCATAGAGTTTTGTGGGACCAAGGCTTGATTTTTGAGGCTTGGCAGTCACTGGTTGCTCCCATTGGCTTTTGTGTCGGGGCTTGTAACATAGTTTTGTAACTTTTAGTCAATGAATGAGAAGTAAACACTCTTTCTTTAGCAAAAAAAAAGAATCAATGAATGAAGCAAAAAAAGGACACAGGCTGTCTCCTCCCTGAGTTGGTTACGCTCATCAAAAATATAAATGATGTGCCCTCTAAATTGGCCACGCAACCCACACATTGAGGTATAACTTAATTATGCACCTCAATTGATAAAGAAATAGCGCACTCCCTGTTTTAAATCAGTGAATACTCACGAATGTATTGCAAGATTTGGCAAACAATTATCGGTAAAATCCGTGGTCCCGAGTAACAAGTTGTTGGGTAGAAACTGAGCATAGTCCTAGGTAACATCCTAGGTAACATATTCCGTTCCGAGTAACAGGTTTCCATAAGTCCCTGAAGACTTACTCCTCTTGTCATACCTCATTTTAGTATTCCGTTTTGAGTAATAGGTTTCCATAAGTCCCTGAAGACTTACTCTTCTTGTCATACTTTATTTTGGTAAGTCCATGTGAATTAAGTAATTAAGAAATTGCGAGATCATTAATAAATTACAGTTTAACTAAATTTCAAAATTCAAAATTGTTTTTTGAAGAAGCATAACAAAAACAAGCTACTGTAATCATTTTTATAGTGAAAAGTTATAGCTTTTTTAGGCTGACAAAAAAAATTAATTGAATTTTAGAATTGTACCTCTAGGCGTAGATTAACGAGATAAGATAAGTGTTGGGTGAAGCTGTGGATCGATGAAAAAGTGCAAATTAACTAAAGAAGAATTCGGTGAAACAGTGAATCAATGAAGAAGTGCAATTAGGCTCCTGACATTCTCTGCTTTTCTTATGGCTCTGATGCAAATTGAATTGAACCGACTGTGGTCTGATGCAAATTGAATTGACTGGCTCTGATGCAAATTGAATTAAACCAATTGTATACAATCTATTGTAAGCCACACGAGGATGCCTCTATTAATGTGACTACATGCAAAAAGACTCACAGACGGTCACCACCTACCTCGTCATGCAAAAACACTCACATATGGTCACCACCTACCTCGTACCGTTGGTGTAGTTTATGATATTATATACAATTTGCTGCAAGCCACAGGTGGATGCCTCTATGAATGTGACTACATGAAAAAACACAGCTAGTCTCAAAATAAGTTTGTGTCTCATAAAAGCAAGTGGCCTCAAAATAAAACTTAGGATATGATCTTCAAAAATTTATATAATGAATTTAAAGCTCTAAATTTTGTTAAAGTGGTAAAGTTAATGCACTGATCACTCTAAATTTAGTTAAAATACTAGGGGTCCATAGAGGTCTAATCTCCACAGAGTTTATTAGCAATTTCACTTCGGAAGTCCATAGTGGTCTGATCTCCATGTCAAGAATAAATGATGCAGTTGGAAGAATTTTTGGAGTAAAATTCACCATGGGACTTTTTGAACAACCTTTGTCCAAACCGAACCTAGTGAATGAACTTGGCAGTCAGGTGAAGTGTGTTCTATTAATTTCATCGGCTGTTTCAAGGCTCGTGCTGATATATATTTGACTACGGTGGTTTTTCCATAAATGAGTCCTAGCAATGTTTAAATCCATATATTCCATAGCAACAAACCATATGTGTTTTGTCTCTTCTACTATTCTATTGAATTTTGGTTTTCAATATTTCTTTTCTAGTAAAACTTCAACAAAATCTAGTCCATTATATAAGAAAGAATTCATAAACAAACAAATAATTACGATATTTCTATCAGACCAGGAGGTAACTCCTCAAATCAAAACTTATTTTATTCATTCAGGTTGTTCATTATTATATACAAGAGGGAGTGACTGTTCGGTTCATCTCCTGATGACTCTCTATCTTCTCTATTATTTATTTACATTAATTATAGTTGTACACCCAATCCCTCTAATTAGGTGTCAACATTCCCCCCCCCCCTTTAATCTGAATGGATTTTGGTGAGTCCAAGCATAATTATGAATCTTTCAAGCTTTTCTCTTCCAAGTTCTTTGGTGAAGATGTCTGTAATTTGCTCATTAGTGGAACAATGGAGGAGATGGATTGTTTTGGCCTCAACATGATGTCGAATCAGATGATATTTAGTATTGATGTGCTTTGTTCAATCATGGAACTTTGGGTTTTTGGCCAACTTTATTGCAGAGGTATTGTCAATCATGAGTGGAGTCGATTTTACTTGTTTTACCTACAAATCTTCAAGAATTTTCCTGAGACACACAATTTCTTTTGTTGCCTCAGCTGCTACCACATATTCTGCCTCTGTTGTGGAATCTATTAGAACTGATTGTTTGCATGATCTCCAGGAGATGGCTCCTAATCCAAGACTCATAGCATAACCTGAAGTAGATACCCCAGTTTCTTTGTCTCCATCAAAGTCTGAATCAGAGTATCTAATCAAGCTGAAGTCGCCCACCTGTGTATACTTGATTCCAAAGTCTTGAATTCCCTTCAAGTACTTTAGAACTCTTTTTGTAGCGGACCAATGTCCCTCACAAGGCTTTTGCATAAATCTGGAGAGGATTCCAACAACAAACAAAATGTCTGGTCTAGTAGTAGTTAGGTAGTTGAGACTTCCTACAAGCTATCTATTCTTTGTTGCATCCTCAAATTCTTTTCCTTCAATGGATGTGAGATTTAAGTTTTGTTCCATTGGATGTTGAGTTACTTCAATACCAAGATAGTAATGAACATAGCCCAAATCAGTCATTTCAAAACCTTTCTTCAATTCCTTCTTTATATATGCAATGTAGCCTTCATTGTTCCCTTTCATCAAAATATCATCTACATATACCACAAGATATACAACTATTTTTCCAACTTTCTTGACAAACAAAGTTGCATCATCAAGATCATAATGTTTGAAATTGAGTTTCAAAAGATGCCCAGCTAGTTTTTTGTATCAGGCTCGTGGTGCTTGTTTGAGGCCATACAAGGACTTCATAAGTTTGCATACTTTATGTCCATGTCCTTTCACAACAAATCCTTCAAGCTAGGACATAAATTTTTTTCTTTTAGATATCCATTCAAGAAAGCAATTTTTACATCCATTTGATGGACTTTCCAATCGTTCTGAGCTGCTAGGGCAAAGAGTGTTCGAATGGTAGCCCATTCTGCTGTGGGGGAAAAAGTTTCCTCATAATTGACCCCTTCCTTTTGTGCAAAACCTTTTTCCACAAGCCTAGCTTTGTGCTTTTCAAGTGAACCATCAGCTTTATACTTGTTCTTGTAGACCCACTTGCAACCAATTGGTTTGGTTCCCAATGGAGGATCAACGAACTTCCAAGTGCCATTCTTTATCAGGGCATCATACTCCTTTTGCATTGATTCTTTCCATTCATCATGAGAAGCAGCTTCTTCGAAGGAAGTTGGTTCAAAATCTGTAGACAAATTCAATTCAAAATCATAAGAAACATCCATATCAACAGGTGAATCAGAGTCATCTACATTGCCTCCATTTTTCCAGTTTGAATTTCTAGTTCCTGTCTTTCCAACCTCATCTGGATGAACACTTTCAAGTGTCTTTGTCAGCCACTTAGGGGGACCTTTCTCAAATGGTCTAGGCTTCCCTGTTGATTGAGCTGGGACTGAATCAATATTGAGTCTCCCAATTTTGTCAATCACATCACTCAAAGTATCATTTGTTGTTGGAGTTTCATGCAAGGGAGAGAGTGCTTCAGAAGAAGATTCCACAGGTTGATCTAGTATAGGAATCCCCCCTTCAAGATGTGGAATCTGATTATCAAATTCTTGAAATGATTTTGTCAGTTTTGGTTGATTCAAGAAAAATTACATCTCTAGATACAACAAACTTTTTGCTGACTTCAACATAGAGATGATATGCTTTGGAGGTGTTTGAATACCCCAGGAAGATAAACTTACGACTTCTTGCACCAAGTTTGTTTCTATGTACCTTTGGTATCATGATTTGATAATCACCCTATGAGTGACGTCAGTTAAAGATTTATTAAACAAAGGTATTACAAACTCATGTGCTAGTGTGTGTTATGTGTTATTTAAGCAACAGATCGATCAAATTTCCAATACACATACTTTTAAAGGGAAAGACAGCAGAGAAATATAGTAAGCAAACACAAAGACACAAGAAATTTTAGTAAGGAGTTCACCCTATTCTCCAAGGCTACATCTCTGGTCCAGATTTCAATGGTGGCCTTCTTTTATTGTGCCTTTAAGAAAAGAAATTACAATACAGGGACTCAATATGAGTTCTGCTAAAGCAGATTTGCTTCGTAAGGTGGTTCTTGGATTCCCTAAGGCACTTGAGTACACAGACTTCTTCTTCCTACTAGCTCTGTGACCTTCTGGTCTACAGTGGAGAGCCCAATGTGGTGCTCAGCCTGGAAAGATCCTCTCTGGGATGGCTCAGATCTCTCAAGCCTTTGGTGCTTGATGCTGCCTCTGGTTAGCTCAGCTCTCTGTCCTCTTTCTGCTTTGCTTTACTGCTTTCTTCTCTAGTTTCTATCTCTCAGTGTTCAATCCTCCTCTCGGGGTTCAATGTTGCACTTCCCTGTCTCTCGACTTCGACTAACTATGTATTCTATCTCTATTCATGGCTTTTATCCAATCGTTCCAATGCTTGTTCGGTTCCTCTTCTACCTCTATTGATTCACCTTCTGCAACTGCGCTTGGAGTTCGTTGTTTGGCATCATCATCAGCACTCAGGGAGTGGCCACATGTCCTCCACTAAACGACGCCAGCCTGCTTTGTCGGTTTATTTCTTTAGTTACGTCGTGGATGAAGTCTTTCCTCCACCATGGTGGTCAAACAAATTTCAAATCCCTTCTAAAATGTGGCTCATTCCTTCATCAATTCCACTTCCTCCATCGGGCGCGATCTTAGCCATTCGATCTGGGGCCTCCAGGTCCAATGCCAGATGCACATTTCACACAGTTGACTTGCTTAACCGATAGCGCATGATCAACATCGGTTTTCACTCACCTCCACTTGCCACGCGTCGATTGATGAATGGAATCGCTCCGCTCTCATTCAAAACTTCTTACCATTTAAGGGCACCCTGATCAATGCCATTAGTTTCTAGAGCGTAGGTCCCACCTTTGTACTTTTAGTGCTTTTACCTTTTCCGCTCACATTTCTCTGGCTCACCATGCATCCATGTGCTCAGGCTTCCTCCTTCACGGCCCTATTCACCCAGAAATACGTGATTAGTGCTAAGCACTAATTGCGCATCAAATTCCACCTCCTTTTCCTGATCCGGGGCTCCAAAGGGCTAATTTGACCTCCTGTGCAGTCTCCATGGGCCTCGGTCAACGTTCTTTGATCGAAGTCCTCCTCATTCCATGTTGGCTGCCATTGCCATTAGTTCAGGGGTGTTGTTGATCATTGTTTTGGAATTCTTTAGAGATTTTTTCCGACCTAATATAGTCATGGTTCTTTGACCGTCTTCTATGGATCCAATTCAGATCACAACCTTCCCACTGAAAAAGCTTTTGGACCACCAAAATTTGGTTTCAGGCATCGACTAAGTGAGGGTACTATTTTCTCACTTGTCCAATCTCAATCCACTTTACACTGCTTGGCTTCGAACGTTTGAGCCCAATCTTGAGGTACTCAACATCTCCCTTGCACATTGTCCTCACCTTCTTGTCCAGCACTGTGTCTTCCTACAACTCATTAAGATATTCAAGTAGCAAGTCATCAATAGAAGGCAATTGGCTCTACTCTTCAGGGTCCTCAATCATTGAAGGTTCAAACAATCTCAAGTAATCTGCATTTACAACTGAGTAGATGTGCATGTAAGCTGGTAGATGAAGGAAAAAAGCATTTTCACCAATCTTCTCAAGTATCTTAAAAGGTCCATACCTGATAGGCTTTAGATTTTTACCTTCACTTTGCATCACGTCCTTTCTTATATATAGCCATACTTGGTCTCCAACTTGAAAACTATGCTCCATCCGATGCTTATCATATCTAGCCTTGTACTTGGCTTGACTCTTTTCCAGCTATTCCTGTATTTCTTGGTGGATCTACTGGATCTGTTCAATGAACCTAGTTTCCCTATCCACATCATTGTGTCCATCAACCATGGTATCTTTACGAAAGACAAAATCCAAAGGAGACCTTGGTGTGAAACCAAAACAGGTCTCAAAGGGAGATCTTTGTGTAGAAGAGTGTTTGGCTTTGTTGTAAGCATGCTGCACATAACACAAGTGTTCATCCCAAAGCTTAGGATGTTCGCTGCAATATCCTCTCAGTAACTGGATCACTGTCTTGTTTACTGCTTCTGTCTGGCCATCTGTTTGTGGATGAAAAGCTGTGCTTTTCTTTAGTTTGGTGTCCATCAATTCCCACAGACTCGACCAAAACTTCCCCACAAATCACGTGTCTCGATCAAGTACAATGGAAGTGGGTAATCCAAAATAAACCGATACATGTTCAAAGAAAAATTTTGGAGTCTGTTCAGCTGTAATCTGTTTACTAAAAGGTATCAAAATACACATTTTGCTAAACCTATCCACAACAACATATAGATAATCATGACCTTTCCTAGATTTAGGTATTCCTCTAACAAAATCCATGGAAGCACTTTCCCAAGGGTGAGAAGGAACTGGCAATGGAGTGTACAAGCCTAGTTTTCTGTTGCTGGGCTTGCTTTTAGCACACATGGCACACCCTCTTACATATCTAGAAACTATCTCATTCATTTTCAGCTAATAGCGGAACCTTTGCAGGTGTGCAATTGTTCTACACACCCCAAAGTGACCTGATTTCAGAGAAGTGTGTGCTTCCCTAATTATCTTTATCCTCTCAGTTTGTGGAATGTAGAGTTTCCCACAATGATATAAGAGTCGGTCTTTCATATGGTAGTCCAATTCTTCTACTCTTTTGCCTTGACTCAAAGTTGCATATACATCTTTAAAATCCATTTCCTGAGTATATTGTTCTATGTAGCTTTCATGTAGCACATAATTATGCTTAAGTGTGGTAGATGCATTTATAATGGGTCTAGATAACATGTCTGCAACCTTGTTATGTATGCCCTTTTTATATCCAATGACTAAACAAAATTTTTGTAGAAAACCCATCCATCTGTAATGTCTTGATTGCTGCAACTTGGTTTGGGAGTGTAGATATTGAAATGGTTGATAATCAGTATGTATTACTGTCTCTTTTCCCATTAAGTAATATTTCCACTTTTTCACACTCTGAACTAATGCATACAATTCTTTATCATATGTAGGATAATTAACTACTGCAGGATTAAAAGTCTCAGAATGATAACAGATGGGTTTACCGTGTTGTGTCAACACTGCTCCCATGGCATAGTCACTGGCATTAGTTTGGATCTCAAATGGTCTTTGTAGATCTGGTAGTGCTAGTATAGGTGTTGTACTAAGCTTTTATTTCAAGGTGTCGAAGGCTTTCTGATGTTTGCCTCCCTACTAAAACACCTTATTCAATCCTGTTAAAGCATGTAAGGGAGCTGCAATCGAGGAGAAGCTAGAAATGAACTTCCTCCAATATTGTGCTGCTCCTAAGAAGCTTCTTACTTCTATAGGGATCTATTTTCAATTCACCTCCCCTACTATATGACCCAAGTAGTTTAGAGATGTTTTGCCAAATTCACATTTTGAGAGTTTAACATAAAGTTTTTATCTTTTCAAAACATCTAATGTTTGCTTAACATGCTTTAAATGTTATTCCCACATTTTGCTAAAAATCAAAATGTCATCTAGATACACAATAACAAAATCGTCAAGAAAAGGTCTGAGTACATCATTCCTTAATCTCATGAAAGTAGCAGGAGCATTAGTTAAGCCAAAAGGCATAACCAGCCATTCATACTATCCCTGCTTTGTTTTGAAAGCAGTCTTCCATGCATCTTGCTCTGCAACTCTGACCTGATGGTATCCACTATGCAAATCCAGCTTAGTGAAATAAACAGCTTCCTTTAATTGATCTAAAAGATCATCTATGCGAGGAAGGGGATAACGATATTTTATTGTTATCTTATTCAGTGCTCGGTAATCAATGCACATTCTCCATGAGCCATCTTTCTTTCTCACCAAAATGATTGGTGACCCACATGGTGATGTGCTAGGCCTAATGAATCCTTTCTCGAGCAACTCCTACACCTGCTTCTTGATTTCAGCATTCTCTAAAGCAGACAACCTGTACATTCCAATGTTAGGCAATGGAACATCTTGCTACAAAATAATATCATGTACTATTCCCTTTATGGGTGGTAGACCTTTAGGTTCTTGAAACAAGACATCATACTCTGAAACAACCTTTTCCATATCAGCTTGTTGTTCAACATTATAGCCCTCCATCATATATAGGCAAATCCAATTTAACATCTAGCTTAATCAAAGATGCTTTCTTATTATGCACAGGGCTATTAGGAGGTGTGAGAAAGCTTTCCTCTTTCCCCTTTCCTTTGGAGTGGTCATGGAAGTGAGACTCATCTTCTTCTTTATCTTGTTTAGAGCCTGATGAATCTTCCACCTTATGCTTTCTAAAGTCCTTGTACATTTCTTCAACCATAGACTTTATAGGTAGGAAACTTTCTATGAATTGAGGGTCTGGCCCTACAGAACCTTCCTCTGACATTGTCTTTTGAGAATAGACTCTCCCAATTTCAGGATTAGTTTCCACCAACTCTCCTTCTCCTAATTTGAGCTTTGATCTTGTGAGCATTCACAGCTAAACCAACACAAGCTTGTCTAACCTTACAGCCTAGAGCTCTGATACCACTTGATCTAATAATCACCCTATGAGTGACATCGGTTAAAGATTTATTAAACAAAAGTATTACAGACTCATGTGCTGGTGTGTGTTCTATGTTATTTAAGCAACAGATCAATCAGATTGCCAATATATAGACTTTTAAAGGGAAAGATAGCAGAGAAATACAGTAAGCAAACAAAAATAAACAAGAAATTTTAATAAGGAGCTCACCCTCTTCTCCAGGGCTACATCTCTAGTCTAGCTTTCAGTGGTGGCCTTCTTTTATTGTGCCTTTAAGCAGAGAAATTACAATACAGGGACTCAATATGAGTTCTCCTGGAGCAGATTTTCTTGGCAGGGTGGTTCTTGGATTCCCCAAGCCACTTGAGTACATAGACTTCTTCTTCCTACCAGCTCTGTGACCTTCTGGTCTATAGTGTAGAGCCCAATGTGGTGCTCAGACCAGATAGATCCTCTCTGGGATGGCTCGGATCTCTCAAGCCTCTAGTGCTCGACGTTGCCTCTGGTCAGCTCGGCCATTTGTCCTCTGTCTTCTTTGCTTTACTGCCTTCTTCTCTAGTTTCTATCTCTCAGTGTTCAGTCCTCCTCTCGGGGTTCATTATTCCACTTCTCTGTCTCTCGACTTCGACTAATTGTGTATTCTATCTCTGTTCATGGCTTTTAGCCATTCGTTCCAATGCCTGTTTGGTTCCTCTTCCACCTCTGTCAATTCACCTTCTGCAGCTACACTTGGAGTTCCTTGTTTGGTGTCATCATCAACACTCAGGGAGTGGCCACATGTCCTCCTTTAAATGACGCCAGCCTGCTTCGTCGGTTCATTGCTTCAGTTACATCGTGGATGAAGTCTTTCCTCCACTGTGGTGGTCAAATCGATTTCAAATCCCCTCTAAAATGCGGCTCATTCCTTCATCGATTTCGCTTCCTCCATAAGGTGCGATCTCAACCATCCGATCTGGGGCCTCCAGATCTGACGCCATACGCACGTTTCGCGTGGTTGACTTGATCGACCGATAGCGCATGATCAATGGTGGTTTTCTCTCACCTCTGCTTGCCACGCATCGATCGATGAATGGAATCACTCCATTCTCGTCCAAAATCTCTTACCATTTAAGGGCACCCTGATCAATACAGCCAATTTCCAGAGCGCGGGTCCGGCCTTTGTACTTTTAGCACTTTTACCTTTTCTGCTCACGGTTCTCTAGCTCACCATGCATCCGTGTGATCAACTTCCTCCTTCACAACCCTGTTCACCCAGCGATGCACAATTACGCTAATCGGGCATCAAATTCCACCTCCTTTTCCTAATCTGGGGCTCGCAGGGACTAACTTGACCTCCTGCGCAGTCTCCATGGGCCTTGATCAGCGTGCTTTGATCGAGGTCTTCGTCGTTCCGCGCTGGCTGCCATTGCCACTGGTTAAGGGGTGTTTTTTATCGCTATTTTGGAATTCTTTAGAGATTTGTTCCAACCTGATACAGTCATGGTTCTTTGACAGTCTTCTATGGATCCAATTCGGATCATATCAAGGCATAACAGGTGGAACCAAAGACCCTAAGATGATTTACCGAAGGAATGTGCCCATACCACATTTCATAAGGAGTCTTGTTTCTGATAGCATTAGATGGACATCTATTCTTTATATATACAGCATATAGAACTGCATCAGCCCAACATATCATTTTTACATTTTTGAAGAACAACATGGAGCGTACCATATTTAAGATTGTCCTATTCATTCTTTTAGCTACAGTGTTCTGTTGGGGATCATAAGGAACAATTGTTTGATGTTTGATCCCATGTTGGTGAAGATAGTTTTCAAATTCATTTAAAGTGTATTATTTTCCATTATCAGTGCAAATAGAGCCAATTTGAGATTGTGCATCATTTTCAATCCATGTATGAAAGTTCTTGAATGTTTGAAAAGCATCAGATTTGTTCTTTAATAAATAAACCCAACACATTCTGGTGTAGTCATCAATAAATGTCATCATATATATATATTTCCATTTCCAAAAGGAACAGGCATTGGACCACATAAATCTAAATGAATGAGTTCAAGTTTTCTATGTGCTCTGGAGTGTGAATCATGAAAGGACTATTTTCTATGCTTTCCTAGAATGCAAGCATCACATTCCTTAAGCTTTCTAGGAATGGTAAGCAAACCAGTAACACCATTTTTCTTCAAAAAGCAGAGGCTGTCATAGTTCAAATATCCAAATCTAGCATGCCATAATAAACTTGATGGAAGTGTACCTTCTTCATAATGAGAATTGTATGAGAAATGTTGTGCACAAGCAGAGATACCTTGTAGCTTGAGAAGCCTTTCTTCTTCTATCCCCGTCATGACAAGTGAGTGGTCAGATGCTTTTCTCAACTCAAGCTTGCCATCAAACATATGAATGGAGTGACCTTGCCGGTGGATGTGGACCAAGGACAACAAGTTTCTCCTCAGCTATGGGATATATAGAACATGATGCAGAAGAAAGTCTGGAAGACCAGGCAATTTAAGCCTGATTGTGCCAAGCCCTGTTGGCTTGAGTTTTGATTGGTCTGCAAAGTATACTACTCCATCAACATTGTTAGTAAATTCTTCAAAAAAATCTTTTCTATGAGTCATGTGGCATGTTGCTCTTGAATCAAGCAACCAATCATTTTTCCAAGAAGAAAGTGAAGCATTAAATAAGTCTTCATTTACTCCAATATTATATTGTGCCACAACATAATGAGTGGACTCAGGTGCTTTACCTTTGTTTGTGTCATTAGTTTTACCTTTGGGTTGGTTTCTTTGCTGCTCAATTTTTTCCCAAGGTAACTTGCATGTGGGGGCATCATGTGATCCATTTCTTTTACAGTGTATCTAGTGAAAATCTGACTTTTCTCCTTGAGAGAGTTTGCCCCCCCTGACTCTGAAATATCTTCCTCTTCCTCTTCGACCACCTCTTCCTTTGGAACAATCTTGGGCAAGATTCTTTTCTTTATGAGAAGGGCACATAGCCTCTTCAAACGATTCAGGGGCTGTCTTCTTTCCAAAAGCTTTCTCTCTTTCAACAATTTTTTTACAAGGGATTCAAAGGTAATATCTTTGAGATTTCCATTTTCTTACAATGACTCAAGATAATTTGAATAAGTAGGATAAAGTGCCTCGAGAAAAGGGATTATAGGAATATCCATTTCAACCTTAGTGACTTTGATATCATGCATTATAGATTTTACTTTGGATGCAAGAGCAAGAGGATCATTATTTTGTAATTCAACGGCGAAGAGTTTAATCATGAGTTGAACAACTTCAAGTGAAGAGTGTGAGTCATAGTGTTCTTTTAGCTTTTTTAAGGCTTCAAATGCATTTGAAAATGGCAAAATGTGTCGACTCACCTCTTCACTTGCTGATGCTACAATCAATGCATAGGTTTTTGCTGTTCTTATTTTCCCAATAGGTGAGCTCCTTGTTTGAGGTAGGCTGGACTAGTGCTTCATCTCCTTCTCCAACACACACTCCTTTCCATAGCTCATTGAAAATGAGAGTGTTTTGGATTTTCCACGACCATTCAGGATGATTCTCCTTTCCATTGCGAACTACTCCCACAATAGATATAATTGAATGCATTGTAAAATCTGTGTATAGTGGAGAAAAATATTGTTGCTGCAAAAGTTTACTCGTAAAATTGTTATACCAATAGCGTTATATCGACAACATTCAACTTAATATAATCTTGGTATCGTTTTATTTCACCCGTATACTAGTGTTTGACTGTAGCTATAGTTCTTTTACTGTATTGTATGGCAGAGATGAAAAGTGGAGATGAGCGGAGGAGATGAACGGAGGAGAGGGGCAGAGGAGATGAATGAAAGTGGGTCGTCAATTGTAGAAGATCAACGGTTATTGGAAGTGAGGAAGTCCGGGCATTAACCAAGATGGAGGGCGGTTTTAAAGCGATAAGTGGGATTTTGGGCGGATAAAAAATGGCAAGTGGTATTGAGAGGGGAGCGCTCGATTCCACTAAGCGGTTGACACATAGTGACTAGGGGAGAGAGAAAAACAGCTCATATTGGGTGGTTAACTCTTGTGCATGTAGACCATGCGAAATTGCTATAGATTGTTAGATTTTAGGAGATGGGATCTACGGTGGAGAATGAACCCGAGGAGAGAGAAAAAAACACACATTTTAGGCGGTTAAATTTCGTGTATGTAGTCGACTCGAAATTGTTTTGGATTGTCGGATCTTGGGATTTGAGATCTATGGTTGAGAATGAACCCGATAAAGTTAGACCTCAAGAACTATGTCTGAGCGGGTTAAGTCATCACCATTGGTAGTTTATATATAAAAAATGTATGCGGTGAATAAGAAAATATCTAGCTCCAATGCAACACACTTCAACGAATGTATCAAACAGCAAATGAGATTTCATAGGGATTTGATAGAGATGTCAGCCTGCAAAAGATGCAAAACAAAGGCAAAACAGAATAGGAGTTACAAATTAATAGAGGAAGCCAAAAAATGGCGCCTGATATGATACCGTGTCAGACCAGGAGGCAACTCCTCAAATCAAAACTTATTTTATTCATTCAGGTTGTTCATTATTATATACAAGAGGGAGCGACCGTTCAGTTCATCTCCCGATGACTCTCTATCTTCTCTATTATTTATTTACATTAATTACAGTTGCGCACCCAATCCGTCTTATTAGGTGTCAATAATTTCATAGCTTTCACATGGATAATGCTGGTAGGAGTTTGGAACGCATCTTTCAACACTCTGTTTCCATCCCATGTAACAATTGTTTTTGTAATAACAAGAGCACAGGGAGTTAGCGAGAGAAGATGTTAGGAAATCTCTGGTGATGATAAAAAATGGAAAGTCAGCCACCGAGCCTTTGCTTCCTTTGAATAAGAAAGCTACAAAGATTCTTGTTGCAGGGACTCATGCTGACAATCTGGGTTATCATTGTGGTGGATGGACGATAACTTGGCAAGGATTAAGTGGAAACTCAACCATAGGCGAGTGCCATCCTGTATTAGATTTATGTTAGGTCAGTTACCATTAACACGATAAGAGCCAGTGATCTAATTGACCTTTATTGATTTTTTTTTTCAGGCATGCAGGAACTGCAATTCTCGAAGAAATCACATCTGCTGTGATCCCTTCTACCGATATTGTTTACCAGGAAAATCTAGATGCAAAATATGTAGAAGGACAAGGGTTTTCATATTCCATTGTGGTTGTGGGTGAGGCACCTTATGCAGAATTGGATGGGGATAATCTTAATTTGACCATTCCCTTGGGCAGAGGTGACATACTTAACAATGCCTTGTAATCTTGATACCCAGAAGGCCACTTGTTAGTATAGCTTACCTTCCTTTGATGGATGTTTTTGTTGCGGCTTGGCTTCCTTGCACTAAGGGCCAAGGTGTGATAGATGTGATTTTCAGAGATTTTGGCTTCTAAGGGAAGCTTTCAAGGACATGGTTCAAGAGTGTTGATCAACTGCCTATGAATGTGGGAGATGAGTAGTATGATCCCCTCTTTGTCTTCCATTTTGGATTGACCTAAATGCAGGGTCAACTACCTACGAATGTGGGAGACGAGTAGTACAATCCCCCCTTTGCTTTCCATTTTGGATTGACCTAAATGCAGGATACAAGCATCATGTTTTTTTGTTTCCTTTGGGTTTGTATCGACCACAACAATTACTGAAAATCTAAGGGTGTGATTTAGGCTTGCCCATCTCTTAGATTATTGCAGTGTGTAATAAATTTGAAAATCTAAGAGTACGATTTAGGCTTTCCCATCTGTTAGATTATTGCAACGTGTAATAAATTTTAAAATCTAAGGGTGTGATTTAGGCTTTCCCATCTCTTATATTATTGAAGTGTGTAATAAATTTAATCTGAGAATAGTAATTGAAAAACCGTTTGAATCCATGTTTGATTAAAAAGGGCTTTGTTCAACTGACCGCATCACCATGTGATATGAAATCCTTCAATTAATACAATGGATTTTTTTTATTGGAATTTCTACACAAATCTTTAGGACATATTTTATTTATATTTTGAATTGGAAAAATGTTAGATTACGGAACCTTGAAGCTACCACCATAAGTGACCGAAGCAAGCAGCACATAAATGATGGCGAGCTTCATGGAAGATTCATCTAAGTAATACGGACTGTATTCTTGAATCCCAATTGCAATGGTGAGGGATGCCCAAGGGTTGAGATAGTTGAAGAGTGAGCTCAAGTGAAAGACTCATTTCGCGGTCTAGCAATGCCAGGCCTACTGATTTGTGACAGTGCCACAAAAGAAGGTTACAGATTTCAGGTGCGTTTCAAATAATTCACACACATTCACTTTCATGCTCAGTTTTATTGGTTTATGCTAGCATTCCTGGGTTACTCGGTATCCTTCTGTTTCCCCGAGTGTTATCTAAGTCTCTTTGGTTTTGGCTTATAGCTAGGGTGTTGTATTTTTTCCGAGGTTTTGCTTCCTGGGTTGGGGGTTATTTGATCTAGCTGCACCATTACACTTGCTTAGATGTTTAGGAGACACTGGTTTAATTCTAGGAAGCTTAGAGTATATCTGCTCCCAAATGTTTTTTTTTTTTTCTCCAATTGGAAATCTTGCATATTTTCATGATTATTTGTATTGGGATATATATCTTTTTTTTCATTTTTAAGACCTACATCCTTTCCCTTTCTAGGCATCCAAACGCCTATCTGGACTGAGATTCTTAACCTTGTTTCTCCCCAATTTTCCCTTGGGAGGGATCTTGCCTGCCTCCAAATAGTTTTCTCCCTCTCTCACATCTGTGGGTAAACCCTTTTATCGTTTCCAAGCCTTGCAAGCCTACCTCCAAATAGTTTTCTCCCTCTCTCACATCCGTGGGTAAACTCTTTTATCATTTCCGGACCTTGCAAGCCTCTCTCACATCCGTGGGTAAACTCTTTTATCATTTTCGGACCTTGCAATCGGTGGTGGACTTGCATGGGTTACTTCTGCTATTGCTCGCCCTTGTGAAGGCATATAGTTTTTTTCTCCACATCCATATTGGCTCTCTGTGACTCTCTATCATGCATGCGTTGTTCTATGATTTTCTCGAACCTGCACTAGGTTGGTTTAAATTTTCCGATGTTGGGGAGTTGTATTTTCTGGTGGCTTTCAAACTTCAGGTGGTGGTGATCACATATTACTCTATGAGAGGACTTGGGTCTACATCTCATTATTCTATGTGACATCCTTTTTCTGTCCATGTGGATTGGGACTCCCAGATTAGAATTTCCTAATTTATTTTTCCTTTCTATTGGTACTTTCCCATTTTGGATTTAGAACCAACGGCGATACCTTCCATTTGGTGGATGTGGGTGTTATCCTCAGTGGGTTCTATTTCTTCGTGGTTTGTGCTCTTCTTATCCCTAGATATTTGGTGGTGATTCCATGGGGGTATCTCCATAAATTTTTAGCTACCACTCTAACGTTCTATTATGCTTGTCATTCCTATGCATTCCCTTTCTATCTGTTTTATTTGAACTTTCTTCTGTACTGGGATTATGGATGTGCTGGAGTCCGACACATCTACTCAGGAGGCTTTCATTCTTACCACCATGGAAGATGAATAAAACTTTTGGTTACTTTATGAGGCGGATCGGTGTGGGGGCCCAAACATCCCAGACACTTGGCACATGCTACAAGACCCAATGCTCTTACCAGATGGTATGCATGTGGCTCCCTATCTGCATGGGGTAGATCATGCAGAAATCGGACAACAATCCCGGCGTCAACAGTGGTCCATCAAGATTACCACCCCGACACCTACTCTGGTTTTTTGTAATAATGTGTTGATTGACCATGTTACCAACCTTTAGAAGAGGGCTCTCATGGGTAAGTGGAACTTCATTGAACTGAGTGAAGCTAAAAGGAGGATCTGGGTTAATACTAAGTTGAAGACTCAGCTCGGATATGTGCCTACGGTGGTGAGACTGTTAAGTGGCTCATACAGTTTCTAGTTTCTCAATGAGGATGACTTAATGAAAATTAAGGCCATTCCTTGGATAAAAAGGAGGATTTTTTTAGTGCTACATTCTTGGTATATTATTTTCAATCCTCTGAAGGAAACCCCTCAGAAAAAATTGATTTGGGTTAAATTGCCTTGACTACCTATTGAATTTTGGACTAAGAAAGTTCTCATGGACATTGTAAATGTTATTGGGAAGTTTGTATATGTTGACCTGTGGTGTTTGGGGACACAAGATAAATGAGTTGCTTGGATTCTGATTGAGAAGGAGTATAGGAGCAGGTTTCTAGACCATATTGAATTGCATTGGGTGGACACTCATCTGTCCCAATGACTGGATTTCTGGGACGTGCATTTCTAGTGTCTAAATTACCATCATAATTGTCACCTTTTCGCTTAGTGTCCTCGTCGTCTAGGTGGTAGGTGTAATGCTCATAGGTGGCATTATCTTGGAGCTTCGAAAAAAGGCTCATGATAGAGGTGATATTCTCATCAACAAAAATTGGGCACCTCAACTTAGGCAATATACAAGGCGGTTACTAGGTAATCTGACTATCTCACATTCTGTACATCCCTCTATTTATCAGTCTTCAAAATTATATGGTTATTCTCCTATTACTGTTCCCTCATCCCCTTTGTCTTCTAATGGGTCTAGTGTTCCATTGGCTGATGATACCTCTCTGCATAAAATTATCTCCCCACATGCTGACCCATCTTCCCTAAATTTTGTACAACCCCATTCTATGTCATATGACGTGCCCTCATCCTCACATATTATGTATGCTCCCATGTCATCTCCTTCACATTTCACACATGCTTCCTCGGGGTCTAGGACCAATCCTACATCATCCATCTCTCCTCTTGTTTCCCCCACCAACTAAGGCAATAATGATCTTGTCTTTTGATCCAAAATGGATTTTGGTAGAATCCTAGTCTAAGTGTTCCTCACTGAGGAAAATGAAAGTCCAGGGCAGTTCCTGGAACTATCCCCATTGTAGAGAGCATTCTGTTTTGAATGTACTGCAACTTGAATGGGAAAAAATGGACTTAGGATGCAATTGTTATGGCAGAAGGAAGATGCCTTTGTTCCTTAGAAAAAGAGGAAAAATCCTTTAAAAATGGCCTAAAAGGCTTTATGAAGAAAATCGCATCAGAGGAGGTCAAAGGTGGATTTAAGTGGAAAAGGAGAAGCACCCTCAATCGTCGATCCCCGATATATTGGGTTGGAGGAGGGCACATGCATATAACATAAAGTGAAGACCTGAGCTGATGCAATATCGCGATCACAATCGGCGATGCCACGAGGCTTGTGTGTATGTAACGTAAGGATCGAGCCGAGTGATATGTTGATCGCTGATATTGGCAAATTGGCATTGGCGGTGGCCATGCCATGGGGCTTAAAGCGGGACCCTGGGCCGAGTGATGTTGCGATCACCGAAGTCGGCGAATCAACGTCGATATAGGCCCTACCATATGGACAGACCCTAGGTCTATGCAATATGCGATTAGTGACAAGTCACAATCACAACATTGCATCGGAGCATTTCAATGGAGCGGGGCTGATAATAACTATGCCTGTGATAGTTGGACCTGATAAAACTATGAATGACATTTGATATATTTTGAGATCCCGAAAATAGGGTTTTCCTTTGTAAATCAAATTTTTGTTAAATAAACTAAAAACAAAATAAAATGCATTGATGCGATGAAATCAGAGCCGAAAGCATTTGTTAATGCAAATATATATTGTTTCAAGTCCGATATGAGTGGGATTTCATAGTTTAATGTACTTTAAATATAAAAGGGAAATCATGATACAAGCAGGATTTCGGGTGGGCCAAAGGTGGTCAGTGGTTTGGGATGGGCTCCTCCCGATCCCATACAATGGCTACCATGTGTTCAGGTTAAGGAGAGAGAAAACCACCCTTATCGGGTGGTTAACTCCTGTACACAAGGGTCGCCTGAAATGAACTTCAGCCATTGGATCCAAATCTCCCAAATCAACCATGGGGATGCAATAAGCAACATAAAGGCAAACTTGATAGGAGTTATAAAGCGGATTTAATGGATTTTCAAGTCCAATAAAAGGGATTTATGTGGATTTTTCAATGCTTCCAGTGTATTTCTCTGTGTAAATAGAGAAATGATATCTTTGGGATTTCAACGTGCCAATGGCCTTTTCTCTTGCAAAATAGGTGGCCACCATATCTTGGGACGTTAGCAATGATTGTTAAATGCTCCAGAAGGAATATGAAGTGATAGAGAGCCTGAGAGTTGAAATGAACAAACAAGTATCGACAAGCTTAAAAGCCATTCCATGATAGAGACAAAGGGGTTGCTAAGTCTAAGAGCACAATTGAGAGGCATAAGTAGGAAACACAGTGAGCTAAAGGGAGCCTGAGAGTGCAATTGACAGGCAACAAATCTGCAGAAAGTGTTATAGACATTTTTGTGCCCTGCAACCACAAGCATGGAATGTCCATAAACCAAGGGCTCCTAAGTCCCTAAAAGTGTTGTTCTAACCCCTAAAGGAACAAGCTCAATAGATTACAGCTTCTCCTAGAAGTTTTCCATGAGAAAATGCTCAGAATTGGTCAAAACAGGATCATTTCAGCTACTCCATTGGCTAGGTGTGTTGCATTGCACCTAAATACACTATGAGGGTGTGTTGCATTTCAAAAGTCCCTTCTGTGGGGTGCGATGGGTGAGAAATGACAAATGGTAGTGTCATTCCGCGAGGTGGAGAGACTATGGAAGCTTCCAGAATCTTCTCCTGTGACACTTGCCTCACTGAATTTGACCAAGGATGAGTAAGAGGCCTTCAATCTCCAAGTGGAAGCAAGAAATATCAGAGAGAAGACACTAATCAAATCACAAGCTAACTCATCCCCCTTACAGATATCTATATATGGATCCCTCATCCCAGAGATCCAGAGGCTGGAATTTTGCATATTGTAAGGAATTGTTGTTGGTTTTTTGAGACAAACATTAGATTGTTGGGTGATCTATGCTTTGTTTGAGGTGAAGAGGGGCTTCTTTGCTGGGAGGTTAATGCTGGGTCGGAACAACTGGTTTTAACTCCTCCTAGATCTTTTCTTGTTTATCAATAAAAACTGTTCGAGTTTTCCTCCATGCTTTTGTATCATTGATGCTTGTTACATTTGTATGGTCAATTTACATATGATCCTAGATTGTTTATGAATATAGATCCATGTCTTTGTATAGTGCTATGCTTCTATGATCTTACAGGTACTTTGTGAAGCTGGGCGTGCAAGGGAGCAGGTAGCTGAGGACTATCAAAGAAGAGAGGGATAGAATCGAAGGATTAGTGCAAGACAGAGGTTGGTCTTTCTGTTCCTCTCTATCTATAATTCATAAAGGAAAGACAAAAGTAGTTTTTCTCTGTTTGTTTCTAAGGCAGCTGTCACACCTTAGTGGGACAGAGCAGTTCTATATAGACACTTTTCCCTGTAACAAAATGGCGACTCCATTGGGGACCTAATTAGTTTGTTTGTTTATCATTCTTTGTTTGTTTGTTTCATAAACTTATAAGTAGTATTAGAACTGCATTTGCCATAACAAATGCAAAGTAGACAACTATTGCTTCAATCCATTCATTGGATCTGTTTATGATTTAAAAAACTGATTCACAAACTATCTGATTTCCCTTGTGATAGCTCTTAGATCCTCCTTAGATCTACCCCTGATTGTTGAATTACTGATTGCTTTGTACTCGGCCAAAAACCAAGAACTGAACTACAAACTGTGACACGGAACCCGAACAGAGTCTCGTTTCTGGCCCAGCGCAGGTACTGTTCAGAGATTCTGAATTTCAGCGCACTTCCCGAGTGGACAACCTGCGCTGCATTTCAGATTCTCTGTGTTACAGGTGCGCTGATCAGACTAGCTCTGTGCAGTTGTGGCTTCTGTGGTTCATTCTTTCCAGTTCTATTACTGAATTTTGCTGCCTGTGATCAGTATATGTCTGTTTGAAACCCCTTTTCCTTGCTGTTATTCCGCATCCTTTGTACAAAAGAACTGTAGATGTTTTTGTGTGTTTGTTGAGTCATTTATAGTTCTCCTTTGCAAAAGTAGCATAATCGTACTGTCGTCCTTTGATTTGAATCTGTCGCAAGTGTCGATTTCAATCATAGGAAAGAGTTTGATTGCTGTTGATGGTTGATTATCCTGTTACTATTGTTTGTGGTCTGAATTTGTAATTTTCTAGTGTCAAAAACAAGTATTCATTTCAAAATCGTAAGGTGTCGTAATCATCTCTATTTTTGATTTCGAAAAGAAACTTGTTTATATTTGTCGCTTGAAAAGAAATTCAGATTTGTGCATCAACTTTCTTTTTAGCATCCATATACTAAGAAAGTCAAAAACAAATACATGCATGTGCATTTGCATATAGACAGTCTGTTTGGCTTGATTTAGGAAAGTGCATTTACAGTGTGCTCTTTACTCTTTGTGAAAAGATTATGTCTTTCTTTTCCCTAGTAGCCAGGATTTTCATTGCATAAAAGAGATAAAAAGTTTGTTTATCATCTTAGATTGCATTTTAAGAATTACATCTACATCTCGTGGTGAACCCGAAAGGCAAACTTCATAAACAAGATCAACTTAAAATAAATTCAATGAATCTAACAACGCTTTGGAACTTAACGCACAACATTTAGAGGTCTAGGCTAGAGACGTATTCCGGTGTTGTAAAGCCTGGTAACTGTTTTTTCTCACTGATGGTTGGGTGATTACTCCACTTTGAGATGATAAGTGCCAGTACGGACTTGTGCTCCCACGTACCGTCGAGTATATTTTGGGAGACCCCAATAGGCTTAATCCTTTATCCATAGGAAGCCGTGTTTGCTGCCCTATCGATCACAATGCACTGAACACAGCATTCGGGAAGATTGACTGCCGTACCGTAAAAAGTATTCTGCAGTTTTGCAATTGGTTTGGTACTCCCTCTACCTAGAATTCCAGAGCAGTCCCTTTCGTTCCTTTTCAGACTCCTTAACGGAAAAGGTCCATATGAGCACTTGTTACTTCAGGCTCATTAAAAATCAAAGGAGACTAGAGTCATCTTTTGTTTTTTCTCGACTCTTAAAAACTGAAAAAACAAGTTGTGTCAAAGCGTCTAAAATTTATTTTAAACGGAATATTCATTACCCCTTTCCTACGTTGATCTTGGGTTGAGAAAATGGAGTCCACCAACCAAGGAATTCCCCTTGGAGGAAATCCTAGTCCCTTCTCCTCTTGGGGAGATGTTGGTGCACCCCATATGGCCACATTGTCACTTCCGGGACTGACAATTGGTTTGCCTGTATGGCTCTTCTCAACCTCTGTCGTTCAGAATACCACTATTCCTGAACAATCGAATCAGAAAATAGTCGAGTCCAGAGTTACCCACCAACCTTCTACTTCCTCTAATTCTTCCTCTCCTCCTTCCTCTTCGCTTGATGGGGCTGGTAAAGCCAAAAGTCAAGTACCTAAGGATAAGAAGGTGTTGTGGTCACCAACAACCCCCCTACTTCACTTGACATTAGCAATAACGTCAAGCAAAGAGGGGACCCTGAACGAAAATCCCAAAAAATATTTTTTCTAAAGTTTTTGTATTTCTCTCCCTAAGGCTCAAATCGCATCGCAAAGAAAGGCCGAAGCATAACTCGAGCGCGAAAAGAAAATACTGCGAAAGTGCGATGCGAAGTTCATCGCATCGCATGCCTCACACGCGCCCCTTAAAAGAAAAACCTTCGAGCAATGCGATCGCCGATATGCGATATCGCAAATCGCAAGCATCACGCTATACGACGTAACCATTAAACGAGAACTTGCGATATTTGTGATTTGCGATTTGCGATTTGCGATCTGCGATGGCAGCGATCTGCGACCTGCGATCTGAAAAGACTTATCACACGATAGACCCATGCATTAAGCGCGCGCCTTGAAAGAATTTAATAACCGCATGCTTAAGTATCTAGGAATGATTGCGTTACATTTATCGAAGAGTCAAGTTATGATGAATGTCAGAATTATGCATTCATTAGAGATTAATGCTTTCACGTCAAGTCTTTTCATTTCACTTCCCCTTTGCGTAGACTGCAAGACACGCAACTGATATAAGTTTATATGCAGGAAACATCTGAGGGAAAGAGGAAAGCGCCAATCAGCAAAGAGAAAATGCCTCCGCAAACGGATGCCGCATGCAGCAGAACCGCGGATTCCAGGCTATCAGCCAACCGGCACTGATGAAATTAGACTATCCGGGACTCAGAGTCAAAAGCGCACAAAAGCAGCATGTTCACAAAAGATCGTAAAGCTCAGACCGGGTAAAGCAAAAAGAGAAACGCAAGTGAAGGAGGACACTCCAGAAAAACCTGGAACAAAGAACGGAAGAAATTCTCGGCACAGGGAGTTGCCCATACAGCACGACTCCTAACCCACTCAGTCATTCGCACGACCGGAAACCGAAAACGGCAACAGCAAAATCAGTTCGAGAAGAAACTGGGACACGCTAAGTATACACGCGGCGAATACACCCAGCTAGAGAAAGGTTTTCGAAAATATCTTCTGGTCTGCCGGAAGGAAGTGCCAGCTCCTGCTATTTCCACTTTTATCTCCCGAGCGAAACAAGAAGGCGGCCAGCCGACTCTTCCCAGGAAAGCATTACACTGTTGACAGCACTAAAGAGAATATACAGAAACGGTCAGAAATTAGATTTTAAGTTTAGAAATAAAGTTGCTTTTAGTAAAAGGGCGGTCATTTGAGGCCGATTCCCTAATTTCATGTAATTAAGATTGATTAGTTAGTAGTATTTAACCCTTCTCATGGTTTTTGGAGAAGGGTCCGGAAATCTGTCAAAAAACTTATCCTCAGAACATGCACTTCTGCACCCTCAGAGGAGGTTTTTGATGAATGGATGGAGCGAGATTTATCTATGTTTGCATTTTAATATCTGTTACTGATGTTGCACTTCTGTACTCTTAGCAGATGTTAGAACAAGTAGAAATAAATCATTGTCACTTGAAGTTTATTAGTGAAGTTAGTCATAAATGGTACTTTTATCTCTTGGCTAGATTCTGCTAGTATTCCTAAAGTGATATGTGGCTGAGTTCTTTGTATGTTATTGCATGAATGTTTGCATTACCATTTGGCACTTCTGTACGGTGGGGTCATTTATTTATGTTTAACATATAGAAAACTGATTATGCGATATGCTATTCACAACTACTTTGCCTAACTTCTTATGCAGAATGGTTTATCTTTATTGATTTATATTCTGATATCAGTTGAATGATCTTTATTACCGGCTGCTGTTAGAAATCTTTCTAGATCGCATAACAAAAGAAAAACACCCCGGGTTAGCGTAGATTAGATGTATTTTTCTTCATTAGATTACATTAGCATAGAGTTAATTTAGCAGTTAGAATTAAGACTAGTTTAGAAGAACCCCCCTAGATTAATACCATCAGACACTACGCACACACACACACCCATCACATTGGGAAACTGGTCCCATTACCCCCAGTCGGACCCGCTACTCCAAACGGGTAAGGAGCCGCCAACCAGGTTCCGGACCGGGTGGGTATCCCCCTTGTTGTTGACCCGACCTCGGGGCCCTCAACATTTCTGGCGCTAGAAGGAGGGCCTAGCTATGAATGGCACATAATTCAAAACCCAAATACCATTCTAAGAGCAAATCACCCTCACCAACTTCCCCGACTTCCCCAATACGACTAAACTCGGAACTGGAAGTCGCTCGGACATCCACCGGTGCTATACATCCCGATACATCAGAACAACTTATTGTCGATCCCCCTGAAGTTCAAACCTTGATCCGTAAACTCCAGGGATTCTCTATTTTTAACCAGAAATCTGATAAATCTAAAGGCAGCTTGACTTCGCAATACAACCCTGCTCATCCCCTGACCCGATTGAAGAGTGAAAAGTTTGGCATTCAGCCAACTGAAATCCCTCTCCCCACTAGGAAAAGAGCAAGGAAAGCATTTCAAGAGTCTGACAGAGAGACTCTTTCATCCACCTCATCCATTTCAGCTCCCTCTCCGTGAAGTCAACCACCCACATCTCCACCTCAAATCACTCATCCATCTTCCGCAACCCTTCCTCCACAATCGTCAAAGATCATAACATCTTATCTTCTCAACCTCAAAGATCATCTTCTACACTTTTACTAACCAGCAACTCAGCGATGGCACAATCTCCATGGAACAACCCTGGGGTGGTTTTAATGCCTCCACCCCTGAGTCCAATACCTGCCCATCCCGAGAAGTGGTTACCAAAGTTCAATCCAGAAACCGGAATGCTAGCTGAAGAACATATCAATAATTTCATGCTTTCTGTTAATCTCAACGGAGTTACCAACGAAGACGCCGTGGTCCGACTCTTCCCCTATACGATGCAAGGGACGGCCGGGTCATGGTACTTTTCGCTACCCTCCGGATCTATCACCAGCTGGGATATTTTTCAAAATCAATTTCTCACCAAATTCGGCGATGATAGATCGACAGCGACACTGATCATCTGTCCAATCTTAAAGCTGAGGCTCGGGAACCCATTAAAGATTTTAACTTACGGTTCAACAAGATCCTCAATAAAATCCCCGCTGCTTCCCAACCCAGCGAGGAAGTAAGATGCGAATGGTACATCACGGCCTTACCTTCAAACTTGGCCATCTTCGTAGATAGGGCAAGCAAGACAACCTTAGTCGAAAATTTGGCTGAGGCATTGGCAGTCGAAAGACGCGTAGTAGCCCTAGAAAAGAGATCTACAATCGAAGAGCGTAAATCTAAGAAAATCTCTTTCAAAGAAGAAACCAAGAAGAAGCAAATGAAGGATCCTTTCGACATGGAAGGATTACAAAAGGTATTAAAGGCCATGTCAAATGAGATGATTGATATCAGGAAACAAGTAGCAGAATCGTCCCCAAGAAAGCCTTTTAGGAGTTTTAAGAGAAATCCTCCTATGGAGACGAAGCCACCCAGCGTGGTCTCTAACGTGGAATCTGAAGAAGAAGAAGAAGAGAACACCATTGAAACGCATACCGATGATGAAGAAGTGGTGGAACTGCAAGGAATGTGGGATTTCATCCTCCCACAAGAGGAAGATCAAGAAGCACTTCCAGTTAGCACAAGAAGCAGAAATCAACTTGATCCTCCCCAGACTACCCCAAAACAGAAGGGCGCAAGCCCTCCAGCAAAAGAAAAGGTCGCAACAAAGAAGACAACCCCTAAAGCGACCTCATTTAGCCCAGTCCAATCAGAGCAATCGCCTCCATCAAAGACACTAATAGTGTCGGATGAAATGGAGTATAACATCATCGACGACATGAAGAAGACTAGGGCTAATATCACCCTGTACGAGCTGAGCAAATTGAAACACCAACAGAAGATCATGATGAAAGAGTTACACGCCGTACCTACTGCGCCTCTACCTACAGCTATAGCTTCCCATAATATAGGAAGAACCCCAATCAGCGCGATCAATAAAATCGATCCAAATGACATCGCTTTGATTGGAGGGAGGTCTAGATCTCACACTCCCCCTTTCCTCCTCACTTACGAGATCTTTAACAGAAACGTGCATAACTGCTTGGTTGATTCTGGTGCTTCAACCAATATTCTACCCAAGTCAATATGTGCCAAACTTAATGTTCAACCGCAAAAATCCGCAGTGCGCATAGTTCAACTTGATCGATCACAAGTCGAAGTGATAGGCGAACTTAATCAAGTGAACATAAGACTATCGTCCAACCCCAAGGTATGCCAGGTCATCGATATTCTAGTTGCTGACATCCCTGAATTTTATGGTCTAATTCTTAGCAGGGATTGGTCCGAGAAGCTCCACGGATATTTTTCGACTGACTGGTCGCACATGTGGTTACCCTTCAACGGGAAGCCAAATCAAATAAAGGTTGAACGAGAACTGCACCAAAAGTACATAGTGATGGATCTCGAGGGAGAGAACGAAGCCATAGCATACAACAGCAGCATCATAGGCAACTATTCGGTAGACTCTTTCCTTGGAAATTTCAATGCTCACATATCACCATATTTAGAAAATTCAGTCGTGTCCCAAATAGAAAACTTTTCCCAGACTGATGATTCAAAATGTGTTAGTTTCTTAGATAACCCTGTAAATACTTCTTTATTTTGGAAATTATATTTTGATGGCTCTAAGTCCAACGAGGGAGCGGGAGCAGGATGCGTCTTGATTAGCCCAGACGGAAATAAGACCATGCTCACATGCAGACTGGAGTTCGATTGCACGAACAACACAGCGGAATACGAAGCCTTGGTGCAAGGCCTATACAAAGCAATCGGCTCCAACGTCAAATATCTTCAAGTCTTTGGAGATTCCGAGATCATCGTCAAACATGTACGTAACACCATACACTTCCTGTCTAGTCATTTAAAGCACTACCAATCTTTAGTGCAAGATCTCACTGCGCATTTTACAGCATTCAATATTTCATCAATCCCAAGACTTCACAATGCAAGCGCAGACCTGCTAGCAAACGTAGCCTCCAGACTCATTCCCTCCGAAGACTTTAGTCCAGATAGGTTTTCGATAGAATTAATTTTTAAACCGTCTATCCCTGACAACATCACCAACTGGAGAGTATTCAACGACGACCCAGACATCGTAAGTTTCCTTACCTCTGAAGGATCCTACTCAAACCAGATAATCGACGAGGACTGTCATGACCACCAAATACAACAAAATGGCACTGATAACGCTATACCCAAATCAGTGGTCAAATTAGAAGATTTGTATGACTTAAAAAGTCGGTTCAAAAGGTCAGCTAACGCCAAACTTTACAGTTCAACTCTGAACTACGAATCAGTGAACTTAGGAACCGATGAGAAACCCCAAAACGTCAATCTAGGCCAAGGCCTAGCTCCTGAAGAAAAATCAGCATACATCCGTCTTCTACGACAGTACAAGAACGTCTTTGCCTGGAACTACGATGAGCTGAAAACTTATAACACTTCTATCATTCAGCACACTATCCCTATGATCGACAACGAGAAACCCGTCCAACAGAAGCTCAGAAAAATCCACCCCAACCTGGAAAATCAGATAAAAACTGAGCTGAATAAGTTGTTGAGAGCCAGAATAATTTTCCCGGTCAGACATTCCAAATGGGTATCCAATATGGTACCTGTTAGGAAGAAAAACGGAGATATTAGAATCTGCATCGACTTCCGGAATCTCAACAAAGCCTGTCAGAAGGACAATTTTCCCCTCCCACCTATGGAGCAAATATTACTGGCTGTAGCAGGCTCAGAATTGATGTCTTTCCTGGATGGATTTTCAGGATATAATCAAGTGCTAGTACACCCAGACGATCAGCTAAAAACCACCTTCCGAACTAAATGGGGTACCTACGCGTATCGAAAGATGCCGTTCGGTCTGATCAACGCCGGCGCTACTTTTCAAAGAGCTATGGATATTGCATTCAAAGGGTTAGTCAATAAATCAGTAGTGATTTACCTGGATGATATAACTGTGTACTCCAAAAAACGAAGCGACCATCTCAAAGATTTGAAGCAAATCTTTCAAAGATGTTTAAGGTATGGAATCTCGCTTAACCCAAAGAAATCTTTTTTCGCGTTGGGTGAAGGAAAATTGCTAGGGTTCATAGTGTCCAAATCGGGCATTCACATCGAACCTGCCAGAATCAAAGAAATTTCCGAGATATCCATGCCCCATAACAAAAAGACCATGCAATCTTTCCTAGGACAGATCAATTTTGTGAAAAGATTTGTCCCAGATTTTTCACGTATTATTTCTCCTTTACAAAAAATGATAAAAAAGAATTCAAACTTTAAATGGGGTCTAGACGAGCACGAAGCGTTTAACTTAATCAAACAAGCCATCATCGACGCTCCATCCCTAGCAACCCCAAATTTTTCAGAACCATTTGTCTTATACACGTTCGCCTCAGAACATTCTTATGCTGCGATCTTGACCCAGGCAAACAAAGAAAAGGAAGAAGCCCCAATCGCATTCCTTAGCTCAAACTTACAAGGTGCTGAGCTGAAATATTCGGACGTAGAGAAACAGGCATATGCCGTCTTTAAAGCAGTCAAATATTTCAGACCCTTCTTGCTAAAGGCCCATACCAAGGTCATAGTACCATTCCCGGCGGTAAGAAACCTCCTGATTCAGAAAGACGTGGGCGAAAAGAGAGCGAATTGGATCACCGCCTTGCAAGAATACGACCTGGAAATCAAGCCGGCACACATCGTAAGAGGCCAAGGCTTCTGCAAGATGTTAGCTGGAGCATCGCAAATCCCCGAAGAATCGCCTGAAGAGGTACACGCGTATGAGGTAAGCCTAAACGACGCAGAATCATTTTATGCCGACATCATTTATTTCCTAAAGAATGGATATGCTCCATTTCACCTGGATCACATCGAAAAGAGAGCCCTGAGGTTAAAAGCTAAACAATACCAGCTCGTAAATGATGTCTTATTTAAAAGAAACTATGATTCTGTGCTTCTTAGATGTCTTGAGAAAACTGAAGCCGAAAAGGTTTTGCAGGAACTCCACGATGGACCAGCAGGTGGACACTATGCTGGAGAAGCCACCGCACACAAAATCTTACGTGCAGGATACTACTGGCCCACGCTGTTCAAAGACTCGTACAATCACGTGAGAAAATGCCAAGTCTGCCAAACTACTGCAGGAAAACAAAAGAAGTCATCCATGCCACTGCAGCTGGTTAACATCGAACAGCCATTCAGCCAATGGGGCCTGGACATAATAGGTGAGATCGTTCCTCACTCCTCTAAACAACATAGGTATATCCTCACTGCAACTGACTATTTTACTAAATGGGTAGAGGCAGTTCCTCTCAAGACAGCTAATTCTGAAAACATTGTTGAATTCATAGATCAGTTTATCATTACTAGGTTTGGATTGCCAACGGCCTTAATATTTGATAACGCTTCATATTTTTCTGGAAATACCATGACTGAGTTCGCACTCAAAAGAGGGTTCAAACTGAAGTATTCTGCCAACTACTATCCACAAGGTAATGGGTTGGCTGAATCAACGAACAAGAACCTGATCAGGATTATCAAAAAGACAGTTGACCAAAACCAAAAGAATTGGCACAAAGCGCTGGTAAACGCCTTATGGGCAGACAGAATTACCAAGAAAGCCTCTATCGGGACTTCTCCCTTTAATTTGGTTTACGGGAGAGAAGCAGTTCTTCCTACTCACTTACTCATTGCCTCCTTGTCCTTAGTACAATACATTGATGAAGTACCTACTTCTCCCTTACAACTAAGGCAAATGGAGGTAATCAAGTTAGAAGAACGACGAGAACAGGCCAAGAAAACCCATGCTCACCACCAAGCGCTGATAAAATCCTCTTTTGATTCGAACATAAAGACCAGAAAAAACTTCCAGATGGGTGATTTAGTTTTGAAGTGGGATAAGGCTCACGAAGAAAAGGGCAAACATACGAAATTCCAGAAGCTATGGCTTGGTCCTTTTCAAATCGTAGAAGTCATAGGCCCGTCGACTTTTGTGTTGCAGGACTTGACAGGCAGGAGAGATTCTCTGCCTGTAAACGGACAAATCCTCAAAATGTATTTCCCATAGAAGGTCATCCTTCTGTTTTTGTAAGATAGTTTTAAATTTTCATGTTAGTTTTCATTTTTCATAGATAGGGCTGGTTGTGAACGATCATAAATAGTATTCATGAAGAAACATACCATTTCTGTATCAGATTTTGATTTCACTTGTATAAATAGCAAAACTTTTCAAAAAATCTGACTTTTATTATTGACAAATAGAGTTAACTTTAACCTGAATATGATGTTAGTTTCAAAGTTCTCAAAGAAACCTGGGTTGAGAATAACTTTTGGCAAAAAATTGTTTTATGCCAATGCTATGAAAGGTATCATCGATAGCAAAATAGCTATTCTCTGCAAAACTGTTGTTCTTAAAACTCTATTATTGTCGTCCAGAGCTTTCTTAAGGAAAAACAATGACTTCCTCCCTGCTAAGGAGAATCGCAGCATCCAGAGAGACAATCCAAGAAAACACTATATCTCAAAGAATAAGAGGTCTCATCACGAGCCGGCTTATCATGATCACAGATATTATAACTTGCTGACTTTGCCACTACTGTCTACCAAAACAGGGCAACGACTCAAGATTGTGCAATCGAAAGACAAGGGGTCTCATCACGAGCCAGCTTGTTCAGCAAAAGTGTAAATCAAGTGAATGACTGTGTCATAATTTGGCCACCAAACCAAGACATTGTTCTTTAGAGAATAAAAAATCAAAAAAAGAAAGAAAAAGTGTCAAAAGGATTTTTCTCTGGAATGTTGTAAATAACCTCAAGCAGGAAAAAGGATCATTGCTGGATAACATGGTAACCCTGTCGAGGCTATGGACGCTTGCGGGCAGCAGAGGCTCTACCTACGACAAATGAGCATACTTTACAAAGCCAGTACGCAGAGAAGACCTTATTTTGTCTTTGAGGAGACTGAGTAATGACTAGGTATGAATACAAAAAATAACCCAGAGGAAACAAACAATCAGAACGAAATAAGAAGTTGTGACGAAGCATCATTGACAGGATAAAAGGTAATACTCTATCTGTCCATAACAAAATTTAGGCATAAGAAAACTTTTCTGTTTTGGAAGTGAAAATGCAATAGAACAAGCAGAGATAACTGGTTCTTCACAGTGAATCGCCATTGTTGTGGTCACCAACAACCCCCCTTCTTCACTTGACATTAGCAATAACGTCAAGCAAAGAGGGGACCCTGAACGAAAATCCCAAAAAATATTTTTTCTAAAGTTTTTGTATTTCTCTCCCTAAGGCTCAAATCGCATCGCAAAGAAAGGCCGAAGCATAACTCGAGCGCGAAAAGCAAATACTGCGAAAGTGCGATGCGAAGTTCATCGCATCGCATGCCTCACACGCGCCCCTTAAAAGAAAAACCTTCGAGCAATGCGATCGCCGATATGCGATATCGCAAATCGCAAGCATCACGCTATACGACGTAACCATTAAACGAGAACTTGCGATATTTGTGATTTGCGATTTGCGATTTGCGATCTGCGATGGCAGCGATCTGCGATCTGCGACCTGCGATCTGAAAAGACTTATCACACGATAGACCCATGCATTAAGCGCGCGCCTTGAAAGAATTTAATAACCGCATGCTTAAGTATCTAGGAATGATTGCGTTACATTTATCGAAGAGTCAAGTTATGATGAATGTCAGAATTATGCATTCATTAGAGATTAATGCTTTCACGTCAAGTCTTTTCATTTCACTTCCCCTTTGTGTAGACTGCAAGACACGCAACTGATATAAGTTTATATGCAGGAAACATCTGAGGGAAAGAGGAAAGCGCCAATCAGCAAAGAGAAAATGCCTCCGCAAATGGATGCCGCATGCAGCAGAACCGCGGATTCCAGGCTATCAGCCAACCGGCACTGATGAAATTAGACTATCCGGGACTCAGAGTCAAAAGCGCACAAAAGCAGCATGTTCACAAAAGATCGTAAAGCTCAGACCGGGTAAAGCAAAAAGAGAAACACAAGTGAAGGAGGACGCTCCAGAAAAACCTGGAACAAAGAACGGAAGAAATTCTCGGCACAGGGAGTTGCCCATACAGCACGACTCCTAACCCACTCAGTCATTCGCACGACCGGAAACCGAAAACGGCAACAGCAAAATCAGTTCGAGAAGAAACTGGGACACGCTAAGTATACATGCGGCGAATACACCCAGCTAGAGAAAGGTTTTCGAAAATATCTTCTGGTCTGCCGGAAGGAAGTGCCAGCTCCTGCTATTTCCACTTTTATCTCTCGAGCGAAACAAGAAGGCGGCCAGCCGACTCTTCCCAGGAAAGCATTACACTGTTGACAGCACTAAAGAGAATATACAGAAACGGTCAGAAATTAGATTTTAAGTTTAGAAATAAAGTTGCTTTTAGTAAAAGGGCGGTCATTTGAGGCCGATTCCCTAATTTCATGTAATTAAGATTGATTAGTTAGTAGTATTTAACCCTTCTCATGGTTTTTGGAGAAGGGTCCGGAAATCTGTCAAAAAACTTATCCTCAGAACATGCACTTCTGCACCCTCAGAGGAGGTTTTTGATGAATGGATGGATCGAGATTTATCTATGTTTGCATTTTAATATCTGTTACTGATGTTGCACTTCTGTACTCTTAGCAGATGTTAGAACAAGTAGAAATAAATCATTGTCACTTGAAGTTTATTAGTGAAGTTAGTCATAAATGGTACTTTTATCTCTTGGCTAGATTCTGCTAGTATTCCTAAAGTGATATGTGGCTGAGTTCTTTGTATGTTATTGCATGAATGTCTGCATTACCATTTGGCACTTCTGTACGGTGGGGTCATTTATTTATGTTTAACATATAGAAAATTGATTATGCGATATGCTGTTCACAACTACTCTGCCTAACTTCTTATGCAGAATGGTTTATCTTTATTGATTTATATTCTGATATCAGTTGAATGATCTTTATTACCGGTTGCTGTTAGAAATCTTTCTAGATCGCATAACAAAAGAAAAACACCCCGGGTTAGCGTAGATTAGATGTATTTTTCTTCATTAGATTACATTAGCATAGAGTTAATTTAGCAATTAGAATTAAGACTAGTTTAGAAGAACCCCCCTAGATTAATACCATCAGACTCTACGCACACACACACACCCATCACATTGGGAAACTGGTCCCATTACCCCCAGTCGGACCCGCTACTCCAAACGGGCAAGGAGCCGCCAACCAGGTTCCGGACCGGGTGGGTATCCCTCTTGTTGTTGACCTGACCTCGGGGCCCTCAACAGAAGGAAAAGAAGAAGAAAGAGAAGAAGAAGAAGGAGCCAAAAGTGAATGGGGTCAAACGAGTGTCGTCTAACGAAAATCCACACACTGCACCGACTAGGCCTAAATCGCCATGTGTCATTTGCAAGGGAGACCACTATCACAGAGATTGTCCTTGCATCCCTCGGATCTTAAGGGACTAGTCTCCCCGTTTGCACAACCCGGTGTCGTCAACCTCTGATGATCATGTTGAAAACACACCGTCAACTAGTGAAAGTGAAGCCCCAGGACAAAAAGGAAAATATAGATTTCCTTGTAAACTATGCGAAGGCAATCATGCTGTCCACCATTGTCCCTTCTTAGATGAGGCTAAAGGAGTTTTGGACGATCATCCGGTTTCATCGTCACGACTTCCTCCTGGATATAAAAAACTCTTGCCGAGTCCGTCACCAGTTGAAAATCCGGCTGGCCTGCTCAGGTGGTCGGCTGAAGCATCTATCATTGAAGATAAACCATTTGAATTCATACCAGACGAAAGTCAAAAGGTTGAGGCGGCAGTTGACCCGATCTTGCCTTCATAGGTTCCATCTTTAGATGATACATTCACTGAAGAGAACAAGGATGACACCGTCCAAATTCTTTTCATAAGCACAGACTCCAACGAACATGGGGGCAATTTACCCGTTCCTTTACCATAGGAAGGAAGTTCGTCAGAGTCGTACCCGGCCGTCTATTCGGTCCCACCTCCAAGCAACCTAGTTGTCTCCTTCGACTGGAATCAACTAGGCAGACCCCGTTTACCGGCTAGTATACCATTCCGAATATTATTCAAATATATAGAATGGTTATGGCTGGTACCATCATAGATGAGGAGGCTTCTGTGAGTATCCTTTCCTCAACTGCTTGGAAAGCACTTGGTTCGCCATCGCTTTTGCCTGAGATGAGAAATCTGACAGGCTTTGATAAAGGAACCAGTCGACCATTAGGGATCCTTCCCAATGTGCCCATAACATTGAGAGGGAAAGCCGTTCACATGAACTTGATGGTAGTTCAAGGACCCTTGGATTACAATCTACTCCTTGGACGAGACTATATTTATTGCATGAGAGCCATTGTCTCATCACTCTTTAGAGTGATGCGTTTTCCGCACGAAGGAAGAGTGGTCAAGCTCGTAGACCAGCTTTCATTTCCCAGATCACGCATAGCAAATAGTCATATACCATCCCTAAATGGTCTTTTCACGCAAGAAATGTCTCAATCTCCAGTCCGTCCACTCAATGAGCACGAGTGATTCGAAGGGACATGACTGAAACCCAGGGGGCATGCACCCTGGTCTGCTTCGGCAGGAAAACTCCGGGTATAGGGTAGGTTTCCGCAAGCGAATATGACTAGTCTGTACTCCCGTCCGTGATTGGAAGAGGGGGTTATTCTAGAACAAGATTCTCTTGTCAAAGTTATGTGAGTGGAGTAGCCTGCTTCACTCACCTTTGTTTATCTCGGTAGACATCGCCGAAGAAGTGTTTTGTTTGCACTGTGAATTAAACAATCTTTGAATAACTTGTAAGAGGTAGGCCTCTCTCGGTAAAACAAATGTTTTAATGGACTAAAGAAGGGGTAACCTTGAAACTATGTTTTATACCTAGGGGCATGCAAACCTTTTGGAGTGCAAGCAAAGAGTGACTATTTATTTTTTAAATTTTTAGGACCTCTAACCCTTTAAACTCGTAGGATTGGTCGTCTCCTAACTTGCATAAAGGAAGGATGTGGGGCAAAACTCTAAAAATTGTCGTTTTATATGAGACATTCTTATCATACGACTGGATTAATCAAGTAGTTTTAGCACATAGTTCAAGCTCGTTAAAAAATAAGCATAAGACATGAGCAAATGTTTCCACCCACGTTTAAGCTCGTTAAAAAATGAACTATTCCCCGGTAAATAACCATCGTGAATGTAGTACTTCAGCCATTAAAGCCTTGGTCGTGTTTGCACCATCACCTCCACTTTTTCATTGGCCGATCATTCACCTCCATTTGATTGTTTACCCATTTTGAGGAACAACTGCGAAGAGTGATCTCACTAGCCATCCTTGTGACACTGCCGTGATTGGAAAACTCCAAACCTTACCTGGAATCAGCTGCTACCCATGTTATCACTCGTTCCTCAAAAGAAGAGTCCCCTTTAAGCTCTTTTCAACTGACTCGTAAAATATGAAAAGATTGCCGAGCCATTGGCCTTTCCAGCTCGTTAAAGGGACATGAAGTGCTATCCCTCCTCTAGATTTTAATCTTTTTGGACCTGAGGGATTATTACACAAAAAGATCGAGCGCTTGTTTTGTTCGGCTCGTTAAAAGTATCAAAAATTCATCCCTTCTGTATTGTTTTATACTTTTTCGGACTTAAGGGATTAGATGACGAAAAAGGAATTTTGGAGTTACCTTTACGTTCCTTTTCAGACTCTCTAAAATTGAAAAGGACCGAGTTATCTTTGTCGTTAAACTCGTTAAAAAGATTAATAGCGACAAACTTGTCTATAGACGAGAACGAGTTTCACTATCGCTAGGCTCGTTAAAACATAGCGATGGGTTTGCCCGAAGGGCAAATTATAGAACAAGCATATGTTATCCTCCTCAAGCTTGAAAAAAATAAAGAGGTACTAGTCAGCAATGACTGGGGAAAATTGGGAAGAAAACTCAAAGAAACTTTATTGGTAGCAAGTTGCTCTTGAACATGACACTTCCGCTCCGTGTCCGAGTCGGGTTGGGTTGTTTCATTCACCGGTCACATCACCATGGTCACGCCATACCATCCACATTTGGGGTTAATGCTACCAATCCATCACATCAGTGTCGCCGATATGTTCAAGAGAAGTCATTCAGAGAATTCACCTGTGTCTCACCCACTACCATACATTATACTCCATTCTTTCATGACCGCCACCCTGAACCTTATATCACCAGATCGTTTTCACCTCCATTAAAATCATTTGCTCCGTTTTGTGTCATTGATGTGGGATTAATTAAGGCCCTCCTGTGACGGATCACTTCTTGTCGACATCAGCTCATTATCCAAGAAGTTGATCTAGGAACACCCCATTCAGTACTTTGAAGCTTGCATGCCTCAATGGAAAGTTTCTCACTTCCGGCGATAGGTTTACATCAATGGCCTTCGATCGAAAGATTTTGCATGGTGTTCGACGCCAAGTCCTTTATTCACACCACGTGAATTATACTGCAGTACCTTGAGGGTCATTATCATTATCGATGATTCCTCTCGCGCTTGTTAACAGTTTACATCATTGACTGGTAATCAAGCGATGTCTTTCCATGTTCGACTTCAGAACATTTCTCACATGGATCGACTTGTACTCCGAGTGAAGATCGGACGAGATTGAAGACCACGGATCTAGTTTCATCCATCCAGGCTGCGATATATATTCAGGGAAATAAAAGCATTAAATGTACATCATTGCTGCACATATAATCATCCACTCAAAAGGATGATGGCTCTATCAGAATCATCAGTCTACACTCAGACGGTTGTCTGTCCTATGTACATGAAAATGAATTTATAAAGCTGAGCATGGGAATTCCCGCCTCAGCTAGATCATGAAAATAGTATGAAGATAATGTATTGTATTGTATCTTATTACAGGACTCCTCCCAACATTGAAAGAACTTCGGATCCTCATAATAAAGCATTTCACCCGACACCAAAAGGTTAACGGCCTCATACTTTAGGGGGCAACTGTTATAGACATTTTTGTGCCTTGCAACCACAAGCATGGAATGTCCATAAACCAAGGGCTCCTAAGTCCCTAAAAGTGTTGTTCTAACCCCTAAAGGAACAAGGTCAATAGATTACAGCTTCTCCCAGAAGTTTTCCATGAGAAAATGCTCAGAATTGGTCAAAACAGGATCATTTCAGCTGCTCCACTGGCTAGGTGCGTTGCATTGCACCTAAATACACTATGAGAGTGTGTTGCATTTCAAAAGTCCCTTCTGTGGGGTGCGATGGGTGAGAAATGACAAATGGCAGTGTCATTCTGCGAGGTGGAGAGACTATGGAAGCTTCCAGAACCTTCTCCTGTGACACTTGCCTCACTGAATTCGACCAAGGATGAGTAAGAGGCCTTCAGTCTCCAAGTGGAAGCAAGAACTATCAGGGAGAAGACACTAATCAAATCACAAGCTGACTCATCCCCCTTGCAGATATCTATATATGGATCGCTCATCCCAGAGATCCAGAGGCTGGAATTTTGCATATTGTAAGGAATTGCTGTTGGTTTTTTGAGACAAACATCAGATTGTTGGGTGATCTATGCTTTGTTTGAGGTGAAGAGGGGCTTTTTTGCTGGGAGGTTGATGCTGGGTTGGAACAACTGGTTGTAACTCCTCCTGGATCTTTTCTTGTTTATCAATAAAAACTATTTGAGTTTTCCTCCATGCTTTTGTATCATTGATGCTTGTTACATTTGTATGGTCAATTTACATCTGATCCTAGATTGTTTATGAATATAGATCCATGTCTTTGTATAGTGCTATGCTTCTGTGATCTTACAGGTACTTTGTGAAGCTGGGCGTGCAAGGGAGCAGGTAGCTGAGGACTATCAAAGAAGAGAGGGATTGAATCGAAGGATTAGCGCAAGACAGAGGTTGGTCTTTCTGTTCCTCTCTATCTATAATTCATAAAGGAAAGACAAAAGTAGTTTTTCTCTGTTTGTTTCTAAGGCAGTTGTCACACCTTAGTGGGATAAAGCAGTTCTATATAGACACTTTTCCCTGTAACAGAAAGGTTGCTGGAATGTTGCCGAGGATTGCTTGGAGGTCAAGTGGATCACAGAGACATGCAGAGGCCGAGAGAGAGAGCTCAAGATAGCTAGAGCCTAAGAGCCAAAGCCAGAGAAAGAAGGCCGAGAGCTTTAGAGCTAGGGACCGAATGGTATTCTAAACCCATTGTTTCTGTGTAAACCATGGAGTTGAGCCACAAATCCTGTAAAAAGATTGCTGCCATAATCCCAGAGAGCCTAATCGAGTTGGCTAGAGCTCAAGGAGACGTAGCCCAAGAGTTTTGGGTGAACTCCAAGTTAAATTGTTGTCTTATGTGTTTGTTTTACTGTTGCATTATTTACTGTTATATGCATTTATATATTAGTTTAAGCACATCAAATTAAAGCACAACAATAGAACTTAAAGCATATAATCAGTTAAAAACAAATACCAACATACACCTATATTTTCCAGAATTTCTAAATTCCGCATTACTTAATCAATAAGACTTGGGAATATTTAAGCTTTGGAAGTGGGAGAGGTTCTTGTAAGTTAGACAAGAAGCCTAAGTGCCCCATTTTCAGATCAGGTGGTATCGGAGCCTAACTTTGGTTAGACACACCTTTAAGAAGGTTATATCAGAATGCTTGATTGACAAAGCAAAGACTGCTTGTCTGAAAGGTGTTTGAATAGCAAGAGGTTGATTGTATGCTTGTTGTACAGACTGACTATTTTCTGAGTTTGCAAAGGTAAAGGGAAAGCTACTAGTAGCTCAGTCCAGAAGGACAAACAGGAAGAAGGGCTGAAGGCATTCTTATATCCCAAAGGACCTCAAAGCAATCCTTGGAGCAGAAGCGGTTTGTTTCAAAAGGTTGCATAAATAAGCTCTTTATTAATCTTGTTGAAGTTCTTTGTTCATTGGCATAATGACAACTTCCTCAAGTGTATCCTCAAATTCCTTCTCCATCATAAGACTCTATGATGGATACTTGAAGCAAGACTTGTTCATTATGATGAGCAAGGTGAGAGAAATGTATGAGGATGGATGGAAGAGTAGCATACTTAGAGAGCAGTTGAATTCCGTGGAGGAAGGGAACCAGATGCTTTCTGACAAACTACAGGAAATGGAGAGGCAACTTCATATTGCAAATAGGAACCTGAAAAGGATGCATGAGTTGGAGTCACATCTCTTTGTTGCTAAAGAAGCCTTGGTCAAGTATCAGCTTGAAGAAGAGGTAAACCATTCTAGTTTGTCTTCAAATTCCTATAAGAATGCTTATATTGGTTCTTTTGAAAAACATACTAGAGTCATAGGTTCCAACCACAAGGTATTGTTGAACCAATAATGGCTAAGGAAAGGCCTAACTATTTGGGTCTTGGCTATGGAAAGTCTTATGGAGAGAGTTCGAAAGCTGCCATAAAGGCCATTGAAATAACTCCAAGAAAGAGTTGCAATGCAGAGTGTGAAGATTGTGTTCAAGAGGAATGCAATGGCTTGAAACATCACTTGCAAGATGCAGGCATTCATAAGCACACACTTGAATCAAAGAGTTTTGGAAATCCTAATAGCCTTGAAGAGATTGATGGTGTTCCAAAGGGAGCCACTTCTTCATTTGCTTCACCTCCTCGTGAAGGCAATAAAGGTGAAAGAGGCATGTATAAATCTGGTTTTAATCATATTCCTTTTGATTTTGCAAAGCATGGCAAATTTCCCCATAAGCATGGGAAAATAATTGCATGTTCCTTTTATGCTTTGGATAACCATCATGTTTCTTGATGTTGGAAGAAAATGGCCACATATAGGAAACGTTTGAAGGAAAAGAAGCAAGCAACCAAAGGTACTTTGGACAAGGCAAATCATGTTGTCAAGAGGATGCACATGTGTTGCACTTACTGCCATAAGCAAGGGCATCTTGTTGAAAGGTGTTGGACTTTGAATCCAACAATGCTTCCACTAAAGTTGAAGAAAGTGGAAAGAGAAGATGGCAGAAATGGAAATGAAGTTTCCATGGATGATGTGCTTCAGAATGATTCACATGTTGATGTTGATGTGCAGACAAAGGAAAAACCTTTGAATTGGATTGGTAAGAAATGGTTAGAGTTCTTTTCCAATTAAGTTTGCATGTCTACTGATGCATCTATTTGCATTTCTTTGTTGATGAGATGCAAGTTGCAAGTTTCTACCAAGATGGTGAATGGAAAAAGGTTGAGAAGGAGACTCACTTTGTTGCTGCAACATTATATGTCATTTCTGCTTTGAAAGTACAGTGTGCTTAAGTGAAAGTTGAAGGATGAAATGCATGCATGAGCATGATGTGCATGAACACAGGGATATTGATGTTTTCCTTGTATTTGAACATCTTTTCAAACAAGTACACATGAGAGTTTGTGGAGCAGGTGTACTTCACATTTTTCTGAGCCACCTTGGATCAATGATCAAGGCAGGGAAGTTCAAACCACCTTCTGTGACCATGTAAGCAAGAGTTCTGCAGGAAGGCAAAGAAGAAGGTAGCTCTTCACAAGAACACCAGCCCATCCAGAAGGGAAGTGGTCAGAAACTTTGGTTAAAGGCACTATGCAAGTCAAGTGTATGGAGGCTAAAAGAAAAAGGTGAGTCACTCTCATTTACTGTTCATATCCGTATATTAGTCTTTCGGAGACCAAAATTTCTTTTAGTGGGAAGGCGTGATCCAAAAAGAATTTTGGTAGAATCCTAAGTCTAAGTGTTGCTAGCTAAGGAAAATGAATGTCCAAGGAAGTTCCTGGAACTAGCCCCATTGCAGAGATCGTCCCATTCTGAATCTGCTTCAACTTGAATGGGAAAAAATGGACTGAGGATGCAAAAGTTATGGTAGAAGGAAGATGCCTTTGTTCCTCAGAAAAAGAGGCAAAATTCTTTAAAAATGGCTTAAAAGGCTTTATGAATAAAATCGCATTGGAGGAGGTCAAAGGTGGATTTAAGTGGAAAAGGGGAAGCACCCCTGATCATCGATCCCCAACATATCGAGTCGGAGGCGGGCACATGCATATAACATAAAGCGAAGACCCAGGCCGATGCGATATCGCGATTGCAAATAGCGATGCCACGAGGCTTGTGTGTATATAACATAAGGACTGGGCCGAGCGATATTCTGATCACCAATATCAATGGATTGGCATCGACGATGGCCATGACATGGGGCTTAAAGTGGGACCCCAAGCTGAGCGACTTTGCGATCACCAAAGTCAGCGGATTGGTGCCAGCATAGGCCCTGCCATATGGACAGACCCTGGGTCTATGCAATATGTGATTAGTGACAAGTCGTAATCGCAACATCACATCGAAGCATTTCAATGGAGCGGTGCGGATAATAACTATGGCTACGGTAGCTAGACCCGATAAAACTATGAATGAAATTTGATATATTTTGAGATCCCGAAAACATGGTTTTCCTTTGTAAATCGCATTTTCGTTAAATAAATGAAAAACAAAAGAAAATGTGTTGATGCGATGAAATCGAACTCGAAAGTGTTTGTTAATGAAAATGTATATGTTTCAAGTCCGATATGAGCAGGATTTCATATTTTAATTTATTTTAAATATAAAATGGAAATCACGATACAAGCAAGATTTCTGGCGGGCCAAAGGCGGTAAGTGGTTTGGGCTGGGCTCTGCCTGATCCCATACAATGGCTGCCACGTGTCTAGGCTAAGGAGAGAGAAATCCACCCTTATCGGTCGGTTAACTCCCATACGCAGGGGTCGCCTGAAATGAACCTCAACCGTTGGATCCAGATCTCCCATATCAAAGGTGGGGATGCGATAAGCAACATAAAGGCAGACTTGATAGGAGTTATAAAGCGGATTTAAGGGATTTTCAAGTCTGATAAAAGGATTTTATGTGGATTTTTTAGCGTTTTCGGTGTATTTTTCTATGTAAACAAAGAAATGATATCTTTAGGATTTCAACACACTAGTGGCCTTTTCCGTTGCAAAACAGGGGGCCACCATACCTTGGGATGTTAGCAATGATTATTAAATGCTCAAGAAGGAAGATGAAGGGACATAGAGCCCGAGAGCTGAAACAAATAGACAAGCACCGACAGGATTAAAACCCATTCCATGATAGAGATAGAGGGGTTACTGATTCTGAGAGCATGATTGAGAGGCATAAGCAGGAAGCGCAACAAGCTGAAGGGGCGAGAAAGCCTGAGAGTGCGATTGACAAGCAGCAAAGCTATAGAAAGGTCGCTGGAAGATTGTCGAGGATTTCTTGGAGGTCAAGAAGATCACAAAGGCATGCAGAGGCTGAGAGAGAGAGCTCAAGATAGCCAGAGCCGAAGAGCCAGAGCCAGCGCAAGAGCCTAAGAGCCAAAGCCAGAGAAAGAAGGCCGAGATCTTCAGAGTTGGGGACCGAATGGTATTCTAAACCCATTGTTTCTTTGTAAACCATGGAGTTGAGCCACAAAGCTTGTAAAAAGATTACTGCCATAATCTCAGAGAGCCTAATCGAGTTAACTAGATCTCAAGGAGATGTAGCCCAAGAGTTTTGGGTGAACTCCATGTTAAATCGTTGTCTTATGTGTTTGTTTTACTGCTGCATTATTTACTGATATGTGCATTTATATATCAATTTAAGCACATCAACTTACAACGAAACAAAAGAACTTAAAGCATATAATCAGTTAAAAAAAAATACCAGCATACAACTATATTTTCAAGCATTTCTTAATTCCGCATTAGTTAAGAAATAAGACTTGGGAATATTTAAGCTTTGGAAGTGGGAGAAGTTCTTATAAGTTAGACAAGAAGCCTAAGTGCCCCATTTTCAGATCAACTTCCTCCTTGAGAGGAAGACCCTGGATCTTTGTACTCTTACTATACACAAGGCACCTGGCCCATCATCACCCCACATCAGCCCTCCTTAGTAGGAAATATCACCATTCGTTGAAAACATAACCGTGACAGCAGAAACTTCTGAGGGGGCGCTCAACCTCTCCCTTTCACTCCATCTAATGACCGTGCACTCGTTGATGTTCCTATCGCTGCTGCTCCCTCTCCTCGGGCCCTTGGAGCACAGATGCCCACACCTAGGTTATCATGACTTTCATTCTTTCTCTTAATATGTGGGGTCTGGGGGCTGCTCCTAAATATCTGGTCCTTAAGGAATTTTTTCTTTCTTTACGCCCATATATTATCCTTTTACAAGGAACCATGCACCCAGTACCACAAGTGATTAATTATTTTAGGAAGATGTTTCCCAATTGGAATATGGCTACCACTGGCACTATTGGTCTCTCTAAGGGATTCGTGGCTCTATGGAACCCTCGATGGATCAATGTTAGGGTTTTTTCATGTTTTGCTCACATCCTACTTGCTAGACATATCAAAGGATTTGAGGGGCACATTCATATTTTAATGGGTATGCCCCATATAGAGATCGGGTTGTTTTCTGGGATAGCTTGATTGCGTTGGAGATTCTGGGGCTGGTATCTCTTATAATTGCGGGGGATGTAAATTGCATGATTGGTGTGGACGAGGTGTGGGGGAATTCTAGAAAGGTTAATACTATGGTGGATTTGATCAGAGATGCTATTATGGACTATAATTTTGTTGATATATGCTCAGCTAAGGTTGTTCCAACATGGGACAATGGAAGATCGGGGGAGGGATATGTTGCGAAGAGGTTGGATCATTTCCTCTTGCATGAGTAGGTTGTGGAGAGGTTGGGAATGTCCAATCTGAGGTGGTAAGCAATTATATCTCTAACCATAGGCCCATTATCTTACACTGGAAGAGGGGAGAATTTAGATGTGGATTGCCATTCAAATTCAATTGGGTGTGGTTGGAAGACCCGGATTTCAACATTCTTGTGCGCAAAGTTTGGAACCGTGTTAGGGTATGGGACATTTCCCCCATGATGCATGTCGTGGATATGCTTGGGAATCTTTGAGTGAAGGTTAAAGCATGGGAGAAGAAAAAATGATGTGAAACAAATATGGAATTTCTTGATATTTTGAAGGAACTCGATGTTCTCCACCCTCATATGAAGGCACACTGTCTCCCAGTTGCTATTTGAAATCGTTTACATGAACTAGAACTTAAGAAGAAGCATATTATCCTTATTAAATAATCTACATGGCGCCTAAAGAGTAGGGAAATTTGGATTCAGGAAGGGGAAAAAAATACAAAAAAAAAATCATTGATTTGCCAATTGCCAATCACAGCAGAAAAATCAACTCCATTTGGGAGATTACTGTTGTTGATGGGAATTGGGCTCAGTCACAGTAGGACATTTGTAGAGCCGCAGTTATACACTTTTAGAAGGTCTACAGTCAAAGGGAAGTAGTCTGTGTTGAGGACCAAATTTGGTGAGTGGAACTATATCCCACCATATTCAATGCAAAAGCAAACACAAAACTATTCAAAGTGGTCTCAGAGGAGGAACTCTTAGGGGTGCTAAAATATTTTAAGGGGGACAAGAGTCCGGGTCCAGATGGGTGGTTGGTGGAACTCTTTACTCAATTTTTTGACATATTTAAACATGATCTTCTTGGCACGGTGGAGGAGTCGTGTACCAAGGGATATATACACCGACATATAAATTCTACATATATTGCTCTCATTCTAAAAAGGATCCCCTCTATGTCCTTCTCTGATTTTATACCCATTTCACTTTGTAACCTATATATAAGGTTATCTCTAAAACAATTGCTAACAGGATGAAGGGTGCTCTGTCGAAGTTCATATCCCCTGAATAATTCAGCTTTCTTCATAATAGACAAATTCATGATGATGTGGCAATTGCATAGGAATGCATGCATTCGATCCATTCAAAAAAATTAAATGTTTCTATTATGAAGGTTCATTTACAGAAGGCATATGACTGCCTTGACTGGGGATACCTCATGCTGGTTCTTCATAAAATTGGTATACAATGCAGATGTGTGGAGTGCATTGTGGCATGTGTTACAAATGTAAATTAAGTTGTTATGATTAATGGTGATCCTTCATATTTATTCAAGGTCGGGAGGGGCCTCAGACAAGGATGTCACTTTCGCTGAGCTGAGTTTAAAAATTAGAAACGCGATGGTGGAGGGTCAATTTCATGCACTTTACTTGGGTCATGACATAAAAATTTCACATACTTCTTTGTTGATGATGTTCTTATCATGGGGATGCTCCATCACTTTGCATGCTTGACACTTTTTCATATTTTTGCAAAATTTGCAAATACTACAGGTTTGTATATGAATCTTTAGAAGTCTATTGTCTACCATGGCATATGTGATATGGGGATTATTGCATATATTCATAGGCTTTTTAGGGTGGCTTCAGAATTTATGATGGGGGAAATGAAATATCTTTGATACCATATTAAGCAATGTAGTTATAAGGTAAATGATTAGATGTGGCTTGTGGATCGTTTCTATAAAAGAATATCTGGGTGGGAGTTCAGATGCTTATCTTTGGGGGATTGTATCATATTGACCCAAGCGATGATCATGCAGTTGGGTGTATATTGGGCCCATATATATCACCTTCCTCTTACTATGATTAAGTGTCCTAACTGGATTATGGCCATATTCATCTGGTCCGGTAGTACAGAAGGAAATAAATTCCACTAGGCCAAACTGACCCAAATCTCTCTTCCAAAGCATATGGGTGCCTAGGGGATATTGAACCTGAGGCGTTTTGGTTGGGCATTATGCTGAAATCACTTTGGAGGGGGGTATTTGGGAATGGTATTTGGGGCATGATCATTAGACATAAGTACCAAAAGGATCATGATTTTCCTATAGGGATGTGCAGAGGGTGTATTGGGATCACAGCGGGCTCCGCCATCTAGGTCAACTTTACAAAAATTAGTAAACTCTTATTACAAAATCTCGCTTGGAAACTTGGTTCGGGCCACAAGCTTATTATTGGATCAAAGCATATCCTAGGTACTGGGGTGGACCGTCACATATCTGATGATTTTATTCATTGTATAAACAGTCGTGGGATATTTTTCTGGCACCAAGTCATCTCTGCATGGTGAGGTATTTACCCTATTTGGAAATGTGCAATGGAGTTGCGCCTGAATGGGAAGATGGCGCGGGAGTGGGAACAGATCAATACTGGCATGAAACTGTTAGGCATTTGCTAGGAAGGGGACAAAGAACAGATGGCCTAGACAGGCAAGATGAAGGTGGGGGATGGTGTGGTTGCTGATATATATACCACTCTCTGTCAACAGGAGGTCCATCACATGGTGATATGTGATTTCTATAATTTCTGGAAAACAAAAATCCCCATTAAGATCATTCTTTTTCTTTGGTTGGTATGGAAGAACAAAAATATCACATGGAAAAATCTCTAAAATAGATATTGGCATGGTTTGCAGTTTTTTGTGCTATGCAGAAATGCAGAGGAGAACGATGGTCACATGCTTCTAAATTTTCTTATTACTGCATGGGTATGGAATACAATGGTTGTTAGTACTAGCTTTCCTTATAACTAGTTTGACAACATTATTTCATGTTTGAGTTGGTGGAGTTGAAAAAATTCCTCATGGAGGATTACCCCCCCATACTCTTATGGGAGATTTGGAGATGGCGCAACAAAATCATTTTTGAAAATTTGAGGGATAGTATTATGTAGGTTTTTTATCGCATTATTATATGGTACTCTATTGGAAAAACACTCGACACTAGCCCTAAGAAGGACTTCAACAAACTACCTGGCCCTTGGATGGAGTACCCAACTATTTTTTCTGACAGGGTGGCACAAAGAAACAAATGTGGATGTGGATTTTGGATTGCTATAACACAAGAGCAGGAATTTTGGGTACACTGGGGTGCTAGTAGTGGCACGAACACAAGGGTTGAAGCGATGGCTCTTTAGGGCCTTCTATGTTTCACTCGTTTCCTTAAAATCCTTGTTATTCACATATTTGGGGATTCGAAGATTATCATTGACCATGTTAAGGGATGCACAAAAATTAGCCAACAAATGCTCCATGGATGGCTCAGGAAAATCGACAATCTATGGGCCTCCTTTAGAGATTCTTTGATTGAGCATATTGGAAGGGATTACAACCAAATTACAGATCGGATGTCAAAGAGGGGGCTACAGGATGATCGAATGGTATGCACATAGAAATCAAGCTCGGGGATAGCATTTTGGACGTCGAGGTGCTTCCATTTCCTAGATAGCTACAACTTTTTTGGAGTACACACATTGTTTCTTTCTTTCATGTTCTTCTCATTTATATATTTTTTTGTGACTATGTTATATACCTATATTAGGTCATGTGGATAGTATTTTATATCATGTCTTGATGCCTCGATGTTGTATTTTTTTGTACAAGTTGGATACATGATCCATTTTTTATATGTGGTTATTCCACCAGATATATTTTATAACTTGGTAAATCGATGTATATATTTTATGCCTTTATGTAGGGAAGGATGCCAGATGCATGCATTGAAAGATATAGGATGCCTATGTTTTGACATCAACATTACACTATATGTAAATGGACATATCTAGGAATATATTTTTCTCTTTTCTTACTAAAAAAAGTTAGATTACATCTCTTTGTTGCCCGTTTCTTTCGTTCTTGGTCTTTAATTAGAATCATTAATGCAATTCACAATGTCAATTCAATGTAAAGAATGTAGTAAAGTTAGGCAAAAAATATGTGGTTTGCTAATGGGCATTAAATGAGCCAGGGTATATATGCTTATCGTTGGATAACTGGTCTACCAAAATCCAACTATGAGCATATACATCCTTTGCTCATTTAATGTCCAACGGCAGGCTACTTATTTTCAACAGTAAAGTTATGGGAGTTGTGGACCACACCTCCAACACAGGGATCGAGATGACATCATCTTTTTTTTGCTAGAGTCAAAAGATTCCTGGGTCTTAGTTAAAATTTTTGTGGTGTATAGACCTAGAAATGCAGCTTTTGGAATTTGATTATTTCATTATAATTAATAATGATAACAATTTCCTATTCTAAAATATCTTTTTATATCAAAATTTCTCAATAACCAAATTGACAATCAAATTAATTGTCAAAAATTAAAATACAATCACTTGATTGTAAGTCTTGTACAAAAAATTATACAATTCCTCATAGGTGCATTTTTTGTATTTTGGACATTCCTAAACAACTATTTATTTTTTATTATTATTTGTATACAATTGTTATTATTGAGTCAAGAGGCTCATCCTACAACCCAATATGAGGGGATGTATAAGTTTGTCAAGTTTGTTTGACCTTCAGTCCTTAGTTGACACATGCACCTTTAAAATAAAAATAAATAATTTATGCTCTAAATAGAAAAATAATGTTGTTATAATAAATAAATAAATGAATATGTTGTACAAAGTAATTTGAAGCGAAAAAAACAATTATGAATAAGATGTTTAACCTTATATTTTTCAAAAATATTTCAATAAAAAAATATTCAATGTGGGTTATCAATAAAATATTTGAATACAAATTAATGTTGACATATACTTAAAAATATATTAATAATGAAAAAATCATTTTAATTTGTGCTAGAAAATGTTTCAATGTACCTGTTATGTAAAATATTTTAATGTCAATTATGTATATATTATATATCATTTAATTTTTTTATGTATATATCATGAAAAAAATAAGTTTTTATGGTTAAAACTTTTAGTTGGTCCTATACATACTCTATATAGCATTTAAAAATACAATTTAAACAATGACAAATTACACATTGTATTTTTCACTGTAAAGAAATTTGATCCTTCTCGGCTCATGTTATATTTGTATTTAAGATGGATCTGTGCTGGTTAATTCCAATTAGACTCAATCAAGTATCATTCTTTACCTATGTTGTCAAATTCCAACACTAGAGAGGACTATTATGAGGACCCCACCCAACTAAAGAAAGCAATGAAATTTGAAACTAAATTTTATCCCATTACACAACCCTTTTGAAAATAAGTTTTATCCCATTACACCACTTTTCAAACAGTCGCTGGTGAAGCTGTTAACACAGATATACAAATACAAACAATATGTACATCATTAACTTGTAGCGACAACTGGGTTACTAAAATCAACCCAAATAGTGTTGGTATAAGGCAAAGTTGATTAAATTACATTTTTGATTTCCATCTTACATTATAGGTTCGTATATTTTCTAATAATTTGTGCCCCTCTTTCCCATATATGTAGTAGTAAATAGATAGTTAATAATTGTTATATCCTCTTCCTCATCTTTTATAGTATCTGTAATAGATTTGACCTGCGAATATATTACAATGCAAAACATGCCCAAGAAATAACACAATATATTGCTATAATAGAAATATATTTTATTAAGATCTTCAAAAAACACTTGAGGTAAGGAAATACCATACAATTACTCCTTAAGGAATGGGATCACTCCACAGGCCATATGCTTCTCAATACAAAACAATACTCAATATCTCTCAATGGGAAGTCTTTAGCCTTTATATAGACTTCATACATACAATACCATGGGTAATTACCACATGCCTCTCAATACCATAAATCTAATACAATGGGATATCACATTATTTTATAACTACCCGTGGTCCCTGGTGGGCTCCAGTATTGCAGCAATAATGTTGCAACTCTTGGGACTCCCTTCTTTACTTTTATCAACCCGGTAGTTCGTAACAAACTTGGAAGCGACGGTGCTATATGCAAAAGTACTAGCTCTTGCCGCAACTATCACTTCGTCAGCTGGCACAAGTCCGCTAGGGGCTTAAGCTAACTTCTATGAGCTCTTAGAAGAAGCTTTTTAACTGATGGATGAAATCTAACTCAAAGGAAGCTAATCTACTTGCGGAAAGAAACTGAAAGCCAAAAAGTAATGCAAACCCTAACAAACCCTAATTCTACCAGCTAGTCCTACTGATGCAAAGGAGAGAATGAAAACTACTGGAAGGGATGCCATTACTTCTATGAAGGTAAAATACATGTGTCTAGAATACCTCTACCTGAAGAAAACATCGTTTTGTATTTTTGAATAAGTTATTAGAATTATCATGCATGTGCTTTTAACAGGTTTCTTACTGTTCAGGGGTGGATCAAGGAGGAGAAATGATTGGAAAAGGTTGGGAAGGTTCAGAGAGGGTCTAAGGAGTCCCTAACACCCTTTCGGAGAGTTTCACAAAGTTTGGCTATCAAGAAACCTCATTTGTGAGCTTCTACAGGAAGTCTGCAGGGGTTCTACAGGATGTTCAGAGATTTCTACAGGATGTTCAGAAATTTCTATAGGATGTTTAAAAAGTGGATTTTAGAGGATGGGTGAGTGAGGGAAGATGCATGAATGGATAGGGAGGTAGGATAGGGGCCTGGAGTGACCCAACGACTAGTGGATGGAGTGGTGAGAGGGTGTAGAAGGCTGACTTGGCTTAAAAAATGCTAAGACAATGATGGAGCAAGAAGGTAGGGTTACGTGGGCAAAAGGATAGGTGTGAGACAAGGAACCTAGCTAGGAGATGGAACAGCTGGATCTGATGAAGCTTAGGTGGATGAGAGTGGTATAGATGCCCTGCACGGTGTACATTTAACAAAATCAACAAAGTCTTACAAATAATCAAAGTCCTAGCTAATCTAATCTAACTGTCAATAAAACGAATGAACAACAGCTTTATTTGGAAAGAAGACCATGTACATCAATCATGCAAAGAAACATTTCAGAGATCTGAACCCATAACTAACTTCTGCAAATGAAAACAGTACACTAAGGATTGCATGGTCATGCAAACTAGTGTTTTTTTGTTGGGGCAGCACTGTTTCTTCAATTCTAGCCCCTGATCCAATAAGGATGAGGTGAAACTGAGAGTGTTGTTGATCCTTTTCTTGGAGCTTTTTTCCTATTATTGTCCTACCAATCTATTTTAAACATATGAAGCAATTCTATTCATAAACAGTGACCTATTTAACCAACACAACCTAATCTTCCCAACATAAATACGTTTCAAATGCATAAAAGGAAAACAACGATGCATAAGGGAAAGGTAACAGTACAAAAAGGAAGCCCTAGGCTCTCAGGTTGGGCCCAACCCTAAGAGCTATGGCTCCTATAGAAGACTCAGAGTTGATATAAAATCAGACAGGTTCTCATTATCAAAAAATAGTCATACGTCAAGAGTTATGCCAAAATGGCTACAAGAGAACAAAGTAAAGCTAATAGCATTGTAGTGAAAAATATGCAATGGTTTCAAAAGTACCTTACAAAGGCTGAGGCCTTAACATTTATACACCATGAGGGCCCTAGCTGGCCTCCTAGATCTATGGGACTTGGCTGTCCAAACTGTGAGTAGACAGCCCCTTCCAAAATCTGCTTGGCTGCCTTCTAGATTCGGTTTTGGTGGCCTTTGGAGCTTGAATTTGAGGGTGAAGATCCCGAGGAAGGGCTATTTAATGCCATAGACAACCCCCCTATGAATCCTCACCTCAAGCTTGGCTGTCTTCTAGCCCATGATTGCTCGGTTTTGCTCCAACATGTGTCAAAAAACCTGAAATGAGCACGTGTTAGCCACCTAGGAAGAGTGACTACCCTTATTCGTACAAATGACATAAACATTCTGAAGAATAATGCATAAGCTATGAAAAATGAAGGATTGAACAAGGACTGAACAAGGATAATTAGGCCAAATAAGCCCAACAAGTTACCAAATTTGGGGCTCTCATCACCCCCCTGCTAAAAGGGTTGCTCATCCTCTGAGCAACTAGTCCAGCTCCTCGTCTTTCATTGCTTTAATCGCCACCCTCACATCCCAGGCTTCTGAAGTAGTATCCTCCTCACTGTCATGGAATCCAACCTTCCTTTCCACCTCTTCCCACTGCTTATGCTCTTCTTCTTCTGTGCCTCCTTCTAACAATCCCAAAAGCAAAGGTGGACTTAGCTTGAGGCCTATCCAGCTGGCCTGGAGGTTCTGCATAGACTTCTTGTAGAGAGGCACTCATGCCAAGGCCTCCCTCATTCTAGTTGGAGTGTGATATTCCCTGATTTTGAGGCTGTGGGACAATGTGTTCCACCTACGGGTGCAAGCATGAACACAATTGTCCCCTAATAATCGCTCCATATCCTCGAAGTGTGCTATGGCCTGAGCCTGCCGATCCATGTACTCTAATAAAGCCTAAGAGTTGGTTGCTAGGTGCTGGTGAGCGGATATCAATGCTATGGGGTCCCCTGGCTCTGCTCTAATCAACAGTGGTTCATGTAGTTCTCGGTTCATGACATTTCTGACCTCTACCGCTCTCTTTTCTTCGTGGTTTAACCATGAGGTCATTGCCATCAGCTGCATGTCCCCTACTGCTGTGTTGGGGTCCCACGAGGTTATGTTTGGAAGGGCCAAATTATGAAGGTAAAACTCTGAAAGCTTAGCCTTATCTTCCGATGAACTGCTGTTACATAAATCCATGAACTGCTGGGGGTTTTGGATTTGGGAGATACCCCTTTGTGCCAATGTGTTGATTTGGAATTGCAGCCACTGATCCCTTAGGTATAGGCCATAGGATTTGGCCGGCTGCCTACATCGCAGAGCTTCCATTGCCCAACTGGCCATGCAAGCCAGTTGTGCCTCCTTTTCTTGCATCTGTTGTTTTAGAGATTGTATCTCTATGCTTGCCCGCAATTCCCTTTCCTGTAGTTGCCGGTTTAGTTCCCCAAGATCAGCTTGCATTCCTTCTTTTTCTTGAGGTTCTGCTGTGGTGTCCTTGGCTGTTGTGTCCTCTTCTTTCCTCTGCCCCTGTAGGTGTAGCTGTTGCCTAAGCAGCTCATTCTCTTCTCTTAACTTGGCCTGTTGGGAGCTTTCCACATGCCGTACTCTTGCCAACTCCCTTTATGTTTCCTTGAGCCTTTCCTCTAGAGGCCCTATATCTGCTACCCCCTTGGATTTAGCGATCCTCATCCAAGTGTGGGTTCGCACTCTTTCTTCCTCTAGTGCTAGAAACAGTGGCACTGTGAATTTTTGAGGAATAATTTTGCTGGCCTCCAAAAAGTTATAATAAGAGCCTAGGCTGGGCTGGGAGCTTGGTTCCATGATGACATCGATCTTCTCCTCCTCCTGTGGTGACTTGGCTGCTCTTTCCTCCATCTTCTCAGTTTCCTTCAACCTAGCCAAAGTTTCCTGTAGAACCGCCTCGGCATCCTGTAGAGAGGCTTCCGAGTTCAATTTCTCCATCCTTTCCCTCCATGAGGATGTTTTTGGGCTCCCCGCTCATAAGTAATGGATGCCTTGGAGGGGGACCTATCCCTTGGTGTGGTAGGGGTATCCACAATTGTGATTGGCTCTTTTGATGGAGGCTGGGGTCTGCCAGTCTTAATTCTCACACTCCTTCTTGCTTTAAAATATAGAGGAGTCTCCCTCTTTCGTTTTTCCTTTGGCTTGGGAGAGGTACCTAGGGTGGCCAGCACAGCTGCTGCCTCCCTAGCTAGAATTTCGGCTGATTTCTCCTTCTACTAAGGGTGCTTTTTCCTTTAGCTTGGCTGAGGCTTCCTTAGGGGTGCCCTCACTGGCTTGGACTTTCTCAGTCCTTTATACCATGCTCTATAGTCTTTTCTCCCTGGGTGTTGGTGTAATTTTACCACCCCCTGTTTTGGCAGCTTGGCCTTTTTCTTGTGTTCCTTTCTGTTCTTTCTTTGGTGTTTTTCCTAGGGTTTCTTGTCCTTTAGCTTTCTTCTCTTCCTGAGTGTACTCCTTCTCTTCGCTGCTGGAAGAAGTGAGCTCCTCAGCCAAAATTCGGATGTCATCATCCTTAGACATATTCCGAAAAATTTCCCAGGAGTGTTATAGACATTTTTGTGCCTTACAGCTATAAGCATGAAATGTCCATAATCCAAGGGATCCAAAGCCCCTAAAAGTGTTTTTCCTTCCCCTAAAGGAACAAGGTCAACCAATGATAGCTTCTCCCAGAAGTTCTCCACCAGAAACTGCTCAAAACTAGTCAAATCAGGATCAATTCAGAAGCTCCACTAGCTGCCTGCGTTGCAAAGCACCCAAATACACTGTCTAGGTGCATTGCAACGCACTTGAATGCACTACCCAGGTGCGTTGAGCGGGAAATGACAAGTGGCAGAGTCATTCAACGAGGTGGAGAGACAATGGAAGCTTCCAGAATCTTCTCCAATGACACTTGCCTCACTGAATTTGACCAGTGATGAGTAAGAGGCTCTCAGTCTCCAAGTGGAAGCAAGAATTGACAGAGAGAAGCGACAAGTCAAAACATAAGCTGACTCATCCTCTCTGCTTACATCTATATATGGATCCCTCATCCCAGAGATCCAGAGGCTGGAATTTTGTACTTTGCAGAGAATTGTTGTTGGTTTGAGATTGAGATTAGTACATTGGGTGATTTATGCTTTGTTGGAGGTGAGGAAGGGATTCCTTTGCTGGGAGGTAGATGCTGGATCGGGACTCACTTGGTTGTATCTCCTCTTGGACTTTCTTATCATATCAATAAAACTATTTGAGTTTCTCCTACATGCTGTGTATCAATGATGTTTTGTTATATTTGCATGTTTAGCTTAATCTGATCCTAAGATTTTTATGAATGTAAATCTATATCTTCGTGTAGTTTCTCTCTTCTGTAATCTTGCAGGAATTTGGTGAAGCTGGGCCGGTAAGGGAGCAGAGAGCTGGGAGCTATTGAAGAGAGGAGCGATTGGATCAACAAACTAGCGCAAGACACATGTTAGTTTATCCTTCCTCTTCGTTTACATTTCATAAAGAAGAATACTCAAGTAGTTTTCCTTGTTTGTTGTTAAGGCACTATCACACCTTAGAGTGGGATAGGGGCGTTCTGAATAGATACTTTTCCAAACAACAAATTGGTGACTCCGCTGGGGAGCGTATCTGGTTAGTTTATCCTTCCTCTTCGTTTACATTTCATAAAGAAGAATACTCAAATAGTTTTCCTTGTTTGTTGCTAAGGCACTGTTACACCTTAGAGTGGGATAGGGGCGTTCTGAATAGATACTTTTCCCAACAACAAATTGGCGACTCCACTGGGGATCATATCTAGTTAGTTTATTTGTGTTTCTATTGTTGTTCTTCTCATAAACTTAGGAGTGGCGAATCGAACTACATTTTCCATTTACAAATGCAAAGTAGAGATCTGCTACTCTAGTCCATTCACTGGGCCTGTTTATGATATGAACAGCTGATCCACAAATGCTCTAACTGCCCTTTGTGATAGCTCTTAGTCCTCCTTTAAATCATCCCTCTAATTGTACCTTACTGATAGCTTTTATCTGGCCAAAAACCATAGATTAAACTGCAAATCGTGACCCAGAACCCAGAGAAAATTCTCGTTTCTACTTCAGCGCAGGCTCTGTGGAGAGGTTCTGTATTTCAACACAGGTCCCGAGAGGGCTACCTGCGCTCCAATTCAGTTTCTCTGTGCAACAGGTGCGCTGATCAGCCCTTGCCCTGTGCAGCTGAGGTTCTTTGCTTCTTTTTGTTCAGTTTTATCTCTGATTTTTGCAGCTTGTTATCAGTGTGTGTACCTATCTGAAAACCCCTTTTCTTTGCCTTAATTCCGCCTCAGTTGTATAAAAGAAAATGTATTTGTTTTTGTGTATTTGTTACATCATTTGCAGTTTCCCATTACAAAAGTAAACTAGTCATACTGTCGCCCTTAGATCTAGACCTGTCGTAAGTGTCGTTTTGATCTTAGGAGTAAGTGTGTTTGCTGTTGACAGTTGATTGCGCTTTTAATTTTGTCTTTTGGATTGAATTTGTGAATTTCTAGTGTCGAAACAAGTGTTTACTTCAAAATCATAAAGTGTCGTAATCGTCTTTTTGATTTCGAAAAGAAGCTTGTTTGTGTTTTTCACTTGAAATCGAATTCAAATTTGTACAACAACTTTCTTTTTAGGCATCAATATTAAGAAAGTGAAAACAAATACATGCACAAGTGCATTTGCATTTTGACAGTTTGTATGGTTTGATTTAGGGAAAGTGCATTTACAGTGTGCTCTTTGCTCTTTGAGAAAAGATTGTGTCTTTCTTTTCCCCTTGTAGCCAGGATTTTCATTGTTGAAAAGAGATAAAAGCTTGCTTATCATATTTAGACTGCATTTAGGAATTATATCTACATCTCGTGGTGATCCAAAAAGGAAAACCTCTAAGAAAGATCAACCTAAAATAAATTGAATGAATTTAACAACGCTTTGTAACTTAACGCACAACATAGAGGTCTAGGCTAGAGACGTGTTCCGGCGTCGTAAAACCTGGTGACTGTCGGCCTCACTGATGGTTGGGTGATTCCTCCTGAGAGACGATAAGTGCCAGTACGGATTGTGCTCCCACGTACCGTCGAGTATATATTGGGAGACCCCTATAGGCATAAAACCTTTATCCATAGGAAGCTGTGTCGGCCGCCCTACTGATCGCAATGCACTGAACACAACATTCGGGAAGATTGACCGCCCGTACCTTAAAAAGTATTCTGCGGTTTTGTGATTGGTTTCGCACACCCTCTACCTAGAACTCCAGAGCAGTCCCTTTTGTTCCTTTCCAGACTCCTTAACGGAAAAGGTCCATCTGAGAACTTGTCACTTCAGGCTCATTAAAAATCGAAGGAGACTAGAGTCATCTTTTGCTTTTTCTCGACTCTTTAAAATTGAAAAAGCAAGTTGTGTCCAAGCGTCGTTAAAATTTATTTTAAACGGAATATTCATACCCTTTTTCCTGCGTTGATCTTTAGGTTGAGAAAATGGAGCCTAACAACCAAGGAATTCCCCTTGGTGGAAATCCTAGTCCCTTCTCCTCTTGGGGAGATGTTGGTGCACCCCATATGGCCACATTGTCGCTTCCAGGACTGACAATTGGCTTGCCGGTATGGCTCTTCTCAACCAATGTCGTTCAAAACACCACTATTCCTGAACAATCGAATCAGCAGTTAGACCAGTCCAGAGTTACCCACCAACCTTCTACTTCCTCTAATTCTTCCTCTTCTCCTTCCTCTTCGCTTGATGGGGCTGGAAAAGCCAAAATTCAAGTTCCTAAGGAGAAGAAGGAAAAGAAGAAGAAAGAGAAGAAGAAGAAGGAGCCAAAAGCGACTGGGGGCAAACGAGTGTCGTCTAACGAAAATCCACACACTGCACTGACCAGGCCTAAATTGCCATGTGTCATTTGCAAGGGAGACCACTTTCACAGAGATTGTCCCTGCATCCCTCGGATACTAAGGGACTGGTCTCCCTGTTTGCACAATTCGGTGGTGTCAACCTCTGATAGCCATGTTGAAAGCACACCGTCAACTAGCGAAAGTGAAGCCCCAGGACAAAAAAGGGAGAGCTAGATCTCCTTGTAAACTGTGCGAAGGAAATCACGCCATCCACCGTTGTCCCTTCTTAGACAAAGCTAAAAGATTTTTGGATGATCGTCCGGTTTCACCGTTACAACTTCCTCCTGGATATAAAAAACTCTTGCCGAGTCCTTCATTAGTTGAAAATCCAGCTGGCCCGCTCAAGTGGTCAGCTGAGGCGCTAGTCATTGAAGATGAACCAGCTGAATCCATACCCGACGAAAGTCAAAAGGTCGAGGCGGCAGTTGACCCGGTCTTGCCTTCAGAGGTTTTATCTTCGAATGATACAGTCACTGAGGAGAATAAGGATGACACCGTCCAAATTCTCTTCATCAACACAGACTCCGACGAACACAGGGGCAACCTACCCATTCCTTTATCACAGGAAGGAAGTTCGTCAGAGCCGTACCTGGCCGTCTACTCGGTCCCACCTCCAAGCAACCTAGTTGTCTCCTTCGACTGGAATCAACTAGGCAGACCCCGTTTACCAGCAAGCATACCATTCAGAATTATCGTCCAAATATATAGAATGGTCATGGCTGGTACCATCATAGATGAGGGGGCTTCTGTGAGTATCCTTTCCTCTACTGCTTGGAAAGCGCTTGGTTCGCCATCGCTTTTGCCTGAGATGAGAAATTTGACAGGCTTTGATAAAGGAACGAGTCGACCTTTAGGGATCCTCCCCAATGTGCCCATAACATTGAAAGGGAAGACTGTTCAAATGAACGTGATGGTCGTTCAAGGACCCTTGGATTATAACCTACTCCTTGGATGAGACTATATTTATTGCATGGGAGCCATCGTCTCCTCACTCTTTAGAGTAATGTGTTTTCCGCACGAAGGAAGAGTGGTCAAGCTCGTGGACCAGCTTTCATTTCCCGGATCACGCATCGCAAATAGTCATATACCATCCCTAAATGGTCTTTTCACGCAAGAAATGTCTCAACCCACAGTCCGTCCTCCCGATGAGCGCGAGTAATTCGGAGGGATATGACTGGAACCCAGGGGGCATGCGTCCTGGTCTGCTTCGGCAGGAAAACTTCGAGTATAGGGTAGGTTTCCGCGGGAGAATATGACTAGTCTGTACCCCGTCCGTGATTGAGATAGGGGTTATTCTAGAATAAGATTCTCTTGTCAAAGTTATGTGTGTGGCGCTCGTTGTCACTCACCTTTGTCTATGTCGGTAGACATCGCCAAAGAAATTTTTTGTTTGCTGCACAAATGAAACAATCTTTGGTAACCTGAAAGAGGTAGGCCTTTCCTGATAGAACAAATGTTTTGTCTACAAATTGAGGGGTAACCTTGAAATCGTATTTTATACCTGGGGGCATGCAAACCTTTTGGAATGCAAGCAAGGGGCGGCTATTTATTTTTTAAATTTTTAGGTCCCCCCTTTAAACCTGTAGGCTAACCCTTTAAACTCATAGGATTAGTCGTTTCCGAACTTGCATAACGAAAGGATGCGAGGCATAGCTTTGTAAGGCGCAAGCTCCATAAAAAATGGCATCTTATATGAGACATTCTTATCATATGACTGGATTATCGAGCAGTTTTAGTGAATAGTTCATGCTCGTTAAAAAAAAAACATAAGATCGAGCAAGTGTTTCAACCCGCGTTTAAGCTCGTTAAAAAATGAACTATCCTCCGGTAAATAACCACCGTGAATGTAACATTATCAGCCATTAAAGCCTTGGTCGTGTTTGCACCGTCACCTCCACTTTTCCATTGGCCGATCATTCACCTCCTTTTGATTGTTTACCCATTTTGAGGAACAGCTGCGAAGAGTGATTTCACTAGCCATCCTTGTGACACTGCCGTGCTTGGAAAATTCCAACCCTTACTTGGAATCAGCTGCTACCCATTTTATCACTCGTTCCTCAAAATACGAGTCTTCTTTAAGCTCTTTTCATCTGACTCATAAAATATGAAAAGATTGCCGAGTTTTGGCCTTCCAGCTCGTAAAAGCGACCGGAAGTGCTATCCCTCCTCTAGATTTTAATCTTTTTGGACCTGAGGGATTATTGCACAAAAAGATCGAGCGCTTGTTTTCTTCGGCTCGTTAAAACTATCGAAAATTCATCCCTTCTGTATTGTTTTATACTTTTTCGGACTTAAGGGATTAGATGACGAAAAAGGAATTCCGGAGTTAACTTTACGTACCTTTTCAGACTCTCTAAAAATGAAAAGGACCGAGTTATCTTTGTCGTTAGACTCGTTAAAAAGATTAATAGCGACAAACTTGTCTTTAGACGAGAACGAGTTTCACTATCGCTAGGCTCGTTAAAACATAGCGATGGGTTTGCCCGAAGGGAAAATTATAGAACAAGCATATGTTATCCTCCTCAAGCTTGACAAAAATAAAGAGGTACTGGTCAGCAATGACTGGGGAAAAATTGGGAAGAAACTCAAAGAACCTTTATTGGTAGCAAGTCGCTCTTGAACATGACACTTCCACTCCGTGCCTGAGTCGGGTTGGGTTGTTTCATTCACCAGTCACATCACCATGGTCTCGCCATACCATCCACCTTTGGGGTAAATGCTACTAATCCATCATATAAGTGTCGCCGATATGTTCAAGAGAAGTCATCCAGAGAAGTCACCCGTGTCCCATCCACTACCATACATTATACTTCATTCTTTCATGACCGCCACCCTGAACCATATATCATCAGATCGTTTTCACCTCCATCAAAATCATTTGCTCCATTCCGTGTCATTGATGTGGGATTCATTAAGGCCCTCCTTTGACGGATCGCTTCTTGTCGACATCAGCTCATTATCCAAGAAGTTGATCTAGGAACACCCCCTTCAATACTTTGAAGCTTGCATGCCTCAATGGCAAGTTTCTCACTTCCGGCGACAGGTATACATCAATGACCTTCGACCGAAAGATTTTGCGTGGTGTTCGACGCCAAGTCCTTTATTCACACCACGTGAATTGTACTGCAGTACCTTGAGGGTCATTATCATTATCGGTGATTCCTCTCACGCTTGTTAACAGTTTACATCATTGACTGGTAATCAAGCGATGTCTTTCCATGTTCGACTTCAAAACATTTCTCACATGGATCGACTTGTAATCAGAGTGAAGATCGGACGAGATTGAAGACCCCAGATCTAGTTTCATCCATCCGGGCTGCGATATATATTCAGGAAAAATAAAGACATTGACATGTACAGCATTGCAAAACAGATAATCATCCTACCAAAAGGATGATGATTTCATCAGAATCATCAGTCTACCATCAGACGATTGTTGTACTATGTACATAAAAATGAATTTATAAAGCTGAGCATGGGAATGCCCGCCTCAGCTAGATCATGAAAACAGTATGAAAAATAATGTATTGTATTGTATCTTATTACAGGTCTCTTGCCAGCATTGAAAGAACTTCGGATCCTCCTAATAAAGCATTTCACCCGATAAACGGCCTCATACTTTAGGGGGCAACTGTTATAGACATTTTTGTGCCTTACAGCTATAAGCATGAAATTTCCATAATCCAAGGGATCCAAAGTCCCTAAAAGTGTTGTTCCTGCCCCTAAAGGAACAAGGTCAACCAATGACAGCTTCTCCCAGAAGTTCTCCACCAGAAACTGCTCAAAACTAGTCAAATCAGGATCAATTCAGAAGCTCCACTAGCTGCCTGCGTTGCAAAGCACGCAAATACACTGTCTAGGTGCGTTGCAATGCACTTGAATGCACTACCCAGGTGCGTTGAGCGGGAAATGACAAGTGCCAGAGTCATTCAACAAGGTGGAGAGACAATGGAAGCTTCCAGAATCTTCTCCAATGACACTTGCCTCACTGAATTCGACCATTGATGAGTAAGAGGCTCTCAGTCTCCAAGTGGAAGCAAGAACTGACAGAGAGAAGCCACAAGTCAAAACATAAGCAGACTCATCCTCTCTGCTTACATCTATATATGGATCCCTCATCCCAGAGATCCAGAGGCTGGAATTTTGTACTTTGCAGAGAATTGTTGTTGGTTTGAGATTGAGATTAGTACATTGGGTGATTTATGCTTTGTTGGAGGTGAGGAAGGGATTCCTTTGCTGGGAGGTAGATGCTGGATCGGGACTCACTTGGTTGTATCTCCTCTTGGACTTTATTATCATATCAATAAAACTATTTGAGTTTCTCCTACATGCTGTGTATCAATGATGTTTTGTTATATTTGCATGTTTAGCTTAATCTGATCCTAAGCTTTTTATGAATGTAAATCTATATCTTCGTGTAGTTTCTCTCTTCTGTGATCTTGCAGGAATTTGGTGAAGCTGGGCCGGTAAGGGAGCAGAGAGCTGGGAGCTATTGAAGAGAGGAGTGATTGGATCAACAAACTAGCGCAAGACACAGGTTAGTTTATCCTTCCTCTTCGTTTACATTTCATAAAGAAGAATACTCAAGTAGTTTTCCTTGTTTGTTGCTAAGGCACTGTCACACCTTAGAGTGGGATAGGGGCATTCTGAATACATACTTTTCCCAACAACAAGGAGAGAGGGACAGTGTAAGTGTGGAGTGCATCTTCCACGAGGAGCTTGATAAGCCCATGATGGGCTAGCTGTTCTGGTGTCCCCTCTCTCAGTTTTGTGGCACGCTCAATCATGGATTGCAGGAGGAAGTAAGGAATGCTCAATTTTTGTTCTGAGGGTAGGTCGATTTGGTGTCGGAGTTCTGTGAGAAACCAGAAATGATAGCCATACACGATGCTAAATCGCCCCTCACACGTAATATACTTCATAATTTGGAGGCTGACTTCACTCCAGAACGGTTGTAGGCTAGTTCTTCGAACTCAATTCTTGTCCTCTGAAAATTTTTCCTCTAGAAAGAAGAGCTCTTTTTTAGCTTTCTGACCCAATTTTCTCTCCTCCTTATCCCAGGGTACCCCCATCGGTAGATCAGTTACTCTGCTAATGAGCTGCGAGGTGAGTCTGAGGGTCAATGCTCTGAAGTTGACAATGGCCAATGTCTTTGACTTCAGCTTCAAGGACCTTAGGAATTCTTCTGTAATTTCATCATAGTGACCTTGAAGCTTGTCACAGAATGACATCCAATGTGCACGGGAAAACAAGTCCACCACCTCAGGGGTTTCCCATAATTTCTTGGAGTCCGAAGGTTCTTTTCTAATGAACCCTCCCGGCATGGTAAAAAACTCTATTTTTGTTGTTCTGAACTTGCCTGCTCGTGTACAGAAGGAGGACTTTGGGATTTCTCTACATAGAGCACAGAGCTACATCTTCGTTATGCACACAATCCTATAAAGTTCACAATCTTTCACCGGTGAGCCTTGACAGTGTCTCAATTTTTCTATAGGAGGGAATTTAATTCAAGACCCTGGAGAAAATCGCGCGCACAGACTACGAAGAAAATTTCATGCAGTGATAAGAAAACGGCTTTTGAATTCACAGACAGACTTGCATTCACATTTTCCCTAACCCCTCAACACGTCGAATTCACCACCTTTTGAATTATTTGCATGGGAAAGTTATGTTCAGGCCTACCTCACTGAGAATTGCCACCCTCGATGTGAACAGTCCAAGCTTCTTCGTAATGCCGGGCTCCCTATAGCACAACTTCCTGTAGAAATCGTGCACAGCTTCTGGAGGACGTTACGGTGGTTCTAGACGAGTCTAAGCAGCAGCAGGACGTTGGAACAAACCGAAAATTCGGGCTAACAACTTGCAGAGGAGGAGGACACGTACTCAGCTGCAAAACGGTTGTGAGTGTAAATGACTGCAGTGTATCATAAGTTATTCAACCGACCGATTTTGAATTGCTACGGAATTCATGGCATGGGGGTGAGCTGTCCCAGTCAATCCGTTGGCCGACGTCACAACCATCATTCCTCAGCGTGTCCTTGACCGCTGAATTCTTCCCTCTGCATTCACCGCCGCCATTCCTGTCATACTACCACTTCTCCCCGACTAGACACTTCCCACGTGTCAATTGCCCGTCTTTTCAGCATAACCAAGCCCATTCGGATCCTATGAGGCCGTCTGGCTGGTTGTGGTGGCCAGTTGAATGGCTACTAGACTTGTTCAATCTGTCCATTCTCACAGTCATGCACATTTAGAGTATAGCTTATCTAATTTGACGAAATAAGGTTAGGCACTTACCTGTGCAGTCGTGGATGTGGTCTTTTCAGGTTTCGGGACGAGGAATGTTGGATCTGCTTGTTGCTGCTTCGTGCACAGGTGCTGGAGCTCCTTTTCATTGGCTGCTACTAGCTACGAGACCTTGAGAACTGATTTCTTGGTGGTGAATGCTGCATGCAGCGGCTTCATGAGCTGCTGGTGTCTCCATGGTATGTGCTCTAGCCGGATCAGCTGCTACAGGATTCCTGTAGGACATCTTGTAGTCGTTTCTCCTCCTGGGGTGCATGCTGAAATAAATGAGTTGCGTTCACAGGTGCAGGGTCCTAAGGTCGCCTTGATAGGTAAAGTGTGCGAGCCTCTGCATGCTTTATTTCCCACTTAATTTTTATTTTTTTTTATCTGAGAAAACACGGTTCTGGTATGACTATGCAGATATATTTGACCAGATGGCAGCAATGGTGGTGAAAGGAGGTGAAACAAGTGGAGGATGGAAGAAAAGAGTGGTTGCATGCCTCCTCAACAGACTTCAAGCTTCAAATCCTTCTCCAAAATCGATCCTAGCCCGCCCAAAGGCTCTACAGGATGTTTCCTGCAGAAATACAGAACTTCCTATAGAAAGTCGTGTAGCTTCCTGTAGAAGGCTAAACCATGACCAAATTGTGTCCAAACCTTGGAAAAAATGAGTGTTCATGGAGGGAGTGTATGTGAGTTTTCCTGGTAGCTTGGTAGGGACCCTTGTCCTTGAGTTGAGAGGCCTCCCTTTTGCATTGTGTTCTTGCAACCTGCAACAATTTCCAGAGATTAAACTTGTTTTTTCTGTTTCTTCCTTCTTCTTTTTTCTTTTTCTTTCTTTTTGTTTTTTTTTTATAATTAATTTTTTTTTAAAGAGACAGCAGGGGTACCTCAATGAGGTTTTCACCCCTACTATCTGTCTTGGGCACCTCAGAGAGGTTTTCACCCAAGGATCTTTTTATTCTAATTCTTTTTCAGAGAGACAGCAGGGGCGCCTCAATGAGGTTTTCACCCCTACCATCTGCCTTGGGCGCCTTAGAAAGGTTTTCACCCAAGGATCTTTTTTTTTTAATATATTATATAATGATGCTCAGGGTGTGCCCAAAACAGAGGCAGAACCCTTCTCTATGACCAGCACTGATTTTTCCACAGTTTTGATGAACTCTTGCCTCGAAAGAGGTTTCCTGTAGATCTTTAGTCGATGCCCATTGACGAGCATGGGGATGGCTTCTTCATCAATGGTCCAGATAAGGACAGAACCATTGTCATTACACTTCTCCACTGCATATGGTCCTAGCCATCTTGTCCTCAGCTTCCCCTTGAAATCCTTATGTCTGGAATCATATAGCAGTGCTCAATCTCCAGGCTGGAATTGTTTGTCATTGAGGTGTCGGTCATGCCATATATTCCTCTGAAGTTGAACCACTTCTGAGTGGAGGAGGGCCTGCATTCGGTAATCATCTAACCCATTCAGCTGCAATAATCTTTCTTGTTGAGCATGGCTGAGATCTAGGTCCAACTGAGCTGCCATCCTCAATGTGTTGTACTCAAACTCGATTAACAGCAAAGCTCTCTTCCCATATACCAGCTCATAAGGTGTGAAACTGGTTGTGGTCTTCCAAGTGGTGTTGTAGGCCCAAGTGGCCTCAACCAGGCGATCTTCCCAATCCTTTCTGCTGCTGCTCACCACCTTATTCAAAATCCCTTCTAATGCTCTATTGGTGACTTCCACCTGCCCATTTGCTTGAGGATGATATGGGGTGGAAGTCCTATGCTTGATATTGTGATGAGCGAGCAAGTCTTCAATTAAGTGGAGGTGAACTGGCTTCCTTGATCAGTGACTAACTCTCTTGGGTAGCCAAATTTGTAGAAGATGTTTTCTCTTAAAAACTCAGCTACCTTTTCTTCTGTTGCTGCTTTGATTACCTTGGTTTCTGCCCACTTTGTCAGATAGTCTGTGCACACAATGATGTAAGACCTTTGCCTTGAAGGAGGGTTGATAGGACCCACAAAATCCATACCCCACTTCTCAAATGGCTCAAGAGTCACTTGAGGTTGGAGAGGCATTTTGTCCCTTGGAGTCGGTTTCCCCATCCTTTGGCATCGGTCACATTGGCTGATATATCTTCTAACATCTTGATGAAGAGTGGGCCAATAGTAGCCTGCTGTAGAATTTTGAAGGTAGTCCTCTTGGCTGCAAAATGTCCTCCACAAGACCCATCGTGACAGGTTAGGAGGATGTCAAAGAGTTCCTCCTCCCTTACACAACGCCCTAAGATCTGATCGGGGCCAAGTTTGAACAGGTTGCCCCCAATCCAAGTGAATGAGGCACTCTTCCTCACGATTCTGCTCTTCTCCTTTGAGGATAGATGTGGAGGGAACTGCGCTGAGACCAGATAGATTGCTATATCAGCAAACCACGGATAGAGTACTGAGATAGCAAACAGATGTTCATCTGGCATCTGGTCATCCACTGTTCCTTCTTCACCTGCAGGCAAATCCAATCCAGACAAGAAGTCAACAACAACATTTTCTTTACCTGGTTTGTCAACGACAGTCAAATCAAACTGCTGCAACAAAAGTAACCATCTAATAATACGAGCATTCACATCAGCCTTATTCATTAAATATCTAATTGTAGCATGGTCAGTATGTACAAATGTTTGATAGCCAGTGATGTAGTGTCGGAACTTGTTCAGGGAATGGACCACGGCCAGGAATTCTTTCTCAGTTACAGTATAATTCATTTCTTCCTTGGATAAGTTTTTGTTGACAAAGTATATGGCATATGGAAGCTTTTCTTCAACTTGTCCTAAGGCTTCCCCTATGGCTTTTTTTGAGGCATCAGTGTGGATGTGGAAAGGTAGGGCCCAGTTTGGGCCTCTCAAAATTGGGGTGGACACGAACTTATCCTTTAATTCATTCAGAGCCCTCTGACAGGCGTCCGTCCATTTAAACTCAACATCTTTTGCTAAGAGGCCAAACAATGGCGAGGCTAGCTTACTGAAGTCTTTAATGAATCTTCTATAATATCCCGCTAAGCCTAAGAAACTCTGAACATCTCTTACCTTCTGAGGAGGTGGAACCTTTTTGATGATAGCAATTTTATTAGGATCCACCTGTAATCCTTGGCGAGAAATGGTATGACCTAACAGAGTCCCTTCAGTCATCAGGAATTCACATTTTTCAGGGCTGAGGGACAGGTTCATCTCAATGCACTTGCTTAAAACTTTTCCCAGGTTGGACAAGGCTTCTTGGAAGCTAGACCCGTAAGGAATAAAGTCATCCATATAGATTTCCACCGAATCATGAACCAACTCGGCAAAGATGCTCAATACAACTCTCTGGAAAGTGGCAGGGGCATTTCATAGCCCAAAGGGAAGGACTCGGTAGGCAAAGGTACCCCATGGACAAGTGAAGTTGGTCTTATCTTGGTCCTCCGGGCTGATTTGGATCTGATTATACCCGCTGAACCCATCTAGGAAAGAGAAAAACTTCTTTCCTGCCAATCCATCCAACACTTGATCTATGAAAGGCAGAGGGAAGTGGTCTTTCTTGGTGGATTTTTTCAGTTCTCTGTAGTCCACACAGATTCTCCACTTCCCATTTTTCTTGGGTACCAACACCAGAGGGGAAACCCATTCGCTGTCCGATATGGGGTAGATGAATCCTGCATCCAACAATTTTTGCACTTCTTTAACAATGTCCTTAAGGGCTGGATTCATTCTCCTCTGAGGTTTCCTGACTGGCTTGCATTCCTCCTTAATGTAAATATGATGGGTACAGACCGAGGGATGGATTCCTTTCATTTCCTTGTAGCTCCAGGCAAAAGCCTCCAAATGGTGGGTCAAGAGGCTACATAGCTCCTTTTCCTGAGAGAGAGAGAGAGAGAGGAGCTGATATTTAAAGTTATTTCAGGGCCAAACTCCACATTCTTAACTCTGGGAGTGGTCGGATCAGTCGCACATAGGTCCACTAAAGCATTGGCTTGGGTATCTTCCACCAACTCTTCCAAGGATAGTGCACCAGGGGGAGGATTTTGGATTAAGTTCTCAATCAAATCATCCTCGGTTTGAGGACCTCCCCTGGTGGCCTCTACTGTGCATAATGTTGCAGAGTAGACCTCATCTTCTTCTCCTTCTTCCAACCAGAGGGGTAAGTCATGTTCTAGCAGAGGTTGGGCAAGAGGTTATAGGACCAACTGTTTGGACATAGGCCCATTTTTGATGGTCATGCTTCCTGCTCAACAGCTGATGTAAGCATCCGCAGTAGCCAGCCAAGGCCTTCCTAAAATGAGGGGATATCCCATGAGTTTTGCCTTTGGCTGAAGAACCAAAAAGTCCGCAGGGTACTCCCAGGAGTCAACAGAGACCAAGACATCTTCCACAATCCCTTCGGGAGTCACGGTGGAGCAGTCTGCCAATTGCAGCACTGTCGAGGTCTTCCTTAAGGAACTCTGAAGGTTGAGCTTAAGCATGGTGTCCCTCGTCATCACATTAATGGTGGCCCCTAGATCAATCAAGGTGTGGGGTATGACGGTGCCATTGATGTGGACATCAACTACAGGACTCCTAGGGTCCAAATACTTTGGACAGATTACTTGCCCCAACATGAGATCGGAAAGTTGTCCTATGAAATTGATGGTTGAGGCATCTCTCTTTCGCCTGCCTGGGTGCCTGAAACACTTCTCCTTAATCAATTTGTTGTATATCGGTACATCTTTTATGGTCTGGAGAAGTGGTATTTTCACACACAACTACTTGAGTTCTCCCAGAAGCTCATTCTCTTCTGGGTTGGGTTGTGTGGTTACTGTGAGTCGCTCAGGAAAGGGTGGAATAGCTTGGGGTTCACTTTCCTGTTTCTCTTCCTCCTCCTCTAGGGGAGGAGGTTGGTGCTCTGGAAGGACCTTTCCAGATCACAGGTTGATCTCTTGGATCTCCACAGCATAGGTAGGGAATGTTGTCTCCCCAGTATATACCTGTTGGGCCTATCTGTTGTTGGGGTTCGGGTTTGGTTGAGCAGGCATCTGTGGTTGTCTTGGAGGAGCAGGAGGTAATGCTTGTGGTTGAGCCGGTGGTGGAGGCAAAATGGTGGGAGAAGTGTTGTACTGGGGCCTCCACCCCGGTTGAGGTGCATTCCACTGAGGTTGTGGCTGGGCATGTGAGTGAAACGATTGAGAAGGAGGTTGAGTATGGTATGGAGATGGATAAGACCACGGAGGAGGTGTGGACCTGGAAGGATGAGCAGGGGGGCCCCAAGAAGGTATATGAGCGGATTGGTTGGGGTTATAATAAGCTTGGGATGTCCCTTGCATCCCCTGCTGGTAAGGTCTGGGTCCATGTGGCCTCCTCTGGTTGAGGAAGTAGAGAGGTTCAGTAGCCACCTCAGCCCCTAGATACATGGCTTTAAATCCAGGCAAGGTAGGGCATTGGTTGGTGGGGTGGTCTTCCTCACAAACGAAACATACCTCTACTGAGTGCAATGGGCACTCATTTTTGGGATGCTTCCTCGTGCATCTAGGACAAAAAATGGCCAAAGCCCTCTCAACTTCTTCTTTCTCTTGCTGAATTCGGAAGGTATCAAGTTGCATGGCAATAGTCTATCTCATCTCACTCTTGAGGTCTTCCATCTGGTTAGCAAACTCATGCTTGGAGACGGTGGTACTAGCTGAAAGATGATTCCCCCTACCTCTCTTCTGGGCTACCCTAGAATGGTTTCTAAACACGGTATTTATGTCCTCATAAGGTAGTTGGTAGATGTCTCCTCCAGCCAGCATGTTAAGGGTGTCTAGAAGGTCTTAAGGGACTCCTCGGAGCAGAACCAGCTTCAGAGATTCCGGGTCAAGTGTGCACCTGGCCCGTTTATAACTGAGTTGGAGCCTTTCCTCGTAGTCTTCTAAAGATTCATCACTTCCCATGGTCATCCGAAAGATTTCTCCCTTAGTTTCCTTGGATCTACAGTAGTCCCGGTATTTGGCATTGAAAGCTTGCTGCATCTGAGCCCAAGTGGTGATACTGTTTCCAGGTAACCCCATGAACCAGCGTAATGCTGCGTCCTTGAGGGTAGAGGGAAAGAGTTTCAACTTTTGCTCATCCTCAACATAGTCATAAGTTCGACAAAGGACAGTAAACTCAAACAGGAAGGTATCAGGGTCTTCAGTAGTCAATCCATGGAAGTGAGGTAAAGCGGAGGGGCTTATGTTTTTCATTTTCATGTCTCCATTAGTCTCTCGGATGGGAAAGGCACCTTCTATTCTCTCATCTTCTCTTCTACTGTTTCGGTTTTCAGCCATGGCTTCAGATGGAGTGTTCTCTAACTCTTATTCTGCTATAGGATCTTCATATATCTTAGGAAGTTCACCTATAGGTTCTTTTGGCTCACTGTCACCAGAGAAGGGAGAAGGTTGACTCAATGATGTGGTGGGGGTGTTGGGTAAGAATTTGCCGGTTTTATCTCTTTTCCTACGAGGCATGAAATGGAAAGACTTTTGATTGCTTTTGTTTTTTTTTCTTCTAGTACCTGCAAAACTAAAATAGATTGAACTGCAACTAACTATCTTGCTGAAATGAAAATGCGGAATTGAAATGAAAGCACGAAAGGACTAATCTATTTTGCTCAAATGAAACTGCAGGAATTAAATGCTAGTCTACGCTTGCTGAATTGAAATGCTAATCTACACTTGCAGAATTGAAATTGCGGAATTTAAATGCTAATCTATGAAAGCAGGAAATATATACTCTACTTTTGTGGAAATGAAAAGAAATAAACTACTTAGCAGAAGGTTGTAGGAGAAAATAGAAGAAAAGAAACAATCACCAATACTCTGACGCTTCCCCGGCAATGGAGCCAAAAAGATGGTGGGCTCCAGTATTGTGGCAATAATGTTACAACTCCTGGGACTCCCTTCTTTACTTTTATCAACCCGGTAGTTCGTAACAAACTTGGAAGCGACGGTGATGTATGCACAAGTACTAGCTCTTGCCGCAGCTATCACTTGGTCAGCTGGCACAAGTCCTCTAGGAGCTTAAGCCAACTTCTATGAGCTCTTAGAAGAAGCTTTTTAACTAATGGATGAAAGCTAACTCAAAGGAAGCTAATCTACTTGCGGAAAGAAACTGAAAGCCAAAAAGTAACGCAAACCCTAATTCTACTAGCTAGTCCTACCGATGCAAAGGAGAGAATGAAAACTACTGGAAGGGATGCCATTACTTCTATGATGGTAAACTACATGTGTCTCGACTACCTCTACCTGAAGAAAACATCTTTTTGTATTTTTGAATAAGTTATTAGAATTATCATGCATGTGCTTTTAACTGGTTTTTTACTGTGCAGGGGTGGATCAAGGAGGAGAAATTCTTGGAAAAGGTTGGGAAGGTTTAGAAAGGGTATAAGGAGTCCCTAACACCCTTTCGGAGAGTTTCAGAAAGTTTGGCTATCAAGAAACCTCATTTGTGAGCTTCTACAGGAAGTCTGCAGGGGTTCTACAGGATGTTCAGATATTTCTACAGGATGTTCAGAAATTTCTACAGGATGTTTAAAAAGTGGATTTTAGAGGATGGGTGAGTGAGGGAAGATGCATGAATGGATAGGAAGGTAGGATAGGGGCCTGGAGTGACCCAGGGACTGGTGGATGGAGTGGTGAGAGGGTGTAGAAGGCTGACTTGGCTTACAGAAGGCTAAGACAATGATGGAGCAAGAAGGTAGGGTTACGTGGGCAAAAGGATAGGTGTGAGATGAGGAACCTAGCTAGGAGATGGAACAGCTGGCTCTGATGAAGCTTAGGTGGATGAGAGAGTGGTAGAGATGCCCTGCACGGTGTACATTTAAGCGAATCAACAAAGTCTTACAAATAATCAAAGTCCTAGCTAATCTAATCTAACTGTCAATAAAACGAATGAACAACAGCTTTATTTGGAAAGAAGACCATGTACATCAATCATGCAAAGAAACATTTCAGAGATCTGAACCCATAACTAACTTCTGCAAATGAAAACAGTACACTAAGGATTGCATGGTCAAGCAAACTAGTGTTTTTTTGTTGGGGCAGCACTGTTTCTTCAATTCCAGCCCCTGATCCAATATGGATGAGGTGAAACTGAGAGTGTTGTTGATCCTTTTCTTGGAGATTTTTTCCTATTACTATCCTACCAATCTATTTTAAACATCTGAAGCAATTCTATTCATAAACAATGACCTATTTAACCAACACAACTAAATCTGCCCAACAGAAATACGTTTCAAATGCATAAAAGGAAAACAACGATGCATAAGGGAAAGGTAACAATACAAAAAGGAAGCCCTAGGCTCTTAGGTTGGGCCGAACCCTCAGAGCTATGGCTCCTATAGAAAACTTAGAGTTGATATAAAATCGGACTGCTTCTCATTATCAAAAAATAGTCATACGTCAAGAGTCATGCCAAAATGGTTACAAGAGAACAAAGTAAAGCTAACATCACTGTAGTGCAAAATATGCAATGGTTTCAAAATTCCCTTACGAAGGCTGAGGCCTTAACATTTATACACCACGAGGGCCCTAGCTGGCCTCCTAGATCTATGGGACTTGGCTGTCCAAACTGTGAGTAGACAGCCCCTTCCAAAATCTGCTTGCCTACCTTCTAGATCCGGTTTTGGTGGCCTTTGGAGCTAGGAGTTGGGGGTGAAGATCCTGGGGAAGGGCTATTTAATGCCATAGACAACCCCCCTACGAATCCTCACCTCAAGCTTGGTTGTCTTCTAGCCCATGATTGCTCGGTTTTGCTCCAAAATGTGTCAAAAAACCTTAAATGAGCACGTGTTAGCCACCTAGGAAGAGTGACTACCCTTATTCGTACAAGTGACATAAACATACTGAAGAATAATGCATAAGCTATGAAAAATGAAGGATTTAACAAGGACTGAACAAGGATAATTAGGCCAAATGAGCCCAACAAGTTACCAAATTTGGGGCTCATCAGTCCCTTGCATAATGTGGGTTAACCACTTTATTTATTAACTATGGCCCATTACATCACATTATTCCCTTGGGTACCTCCCTCTGTACACCATATGATCCCCCATAGGTATACCCCATATTTCCCCTTAGGTATACTACGTTCCACCCCAGTTAAGCATTTTTCATCCCTAGAACATGAGAAGAACAAAAATAATAAGATCCACTCAAAAGAGTAGTCCATTGGTACAATGCACGTGCATCTAGCCATCCGAGAGAAAGACTCGCTCACTTGAGATGGAAGTTGGTTCTTGTGGTTCCTCTGTGTTGATATGTTGTCAGTGGACCATCACACCTCTCTGTGTGTCTTCCAGGTGTTGTCATCCTTGCTGCTAATTCTTTGCCACCTTGTTGCTTGTTGCCTCGTTGGGTGGTGCGGGTTGTGATATGTTGAAGCGTTAATTGATGATGTAGCTTTCTCCAATTCCCCACCTAGTTGAGCCTGAGTCATATTGAGTTCTTTTTATGGTACTTGTTTTTGTTTTCTTTCATTATTACTTCCACCACAGACTCCTGATGTGATGTGTCAGTACCTATAGATTTTTCTGCTTGGGGTTCCTTGGATTCTACTTGTTTACTGATGGAAATATCCTGCAATATATTTTTCTTATTTTTATAACAGAGTGATCTGAAATGATCATAAGTTAAAACTGATGTAGAATTGATTATCCATTATTGAATTGATTATTAACTGAAAGTGCGTAAATCGAGAGAACTGCTTGAGAAGAAAGACTTTATGATAGTTGATTAAACATAAGAAAGATGCATAACATAAGTGAAAATAGTAAAAACACAATGATACCAGATAACAAAGTTGATTACGGAGTTCGTCCCTGATGGACAATGTCTCTGGGTCTGCTTTCAAGATGGCTGACTGCTTTATTAGGATTGAAATGGAAGAGGTCGATTACATAGCGATTTGACCAAACTAAATGTGCACGCAGGCACTTCTGGTCACTGTCAATGGATAGCTCTCTGAACTAGATTTCCAACACCTATCATGGTTCCCAATTCCGACTCTAGATGCTTCTGTTACACTGAAAACAGAACTGCCTATAACCTCCAGAATCTGCATACAAAAACCAAAAGCACTCCCTCCCACTTCAGTGGGAAAAACTGCCTCTTATAGGCCTATATTTACATTCAAACTCCTTCTTCCTAGTTTTAGGAATGAATGGGCTGATTGTTTGGGTTCAAGTACTCGGTCTATTCAAGAAGGGACACCTAGGGTCATTAGCCATGGTCCTCGAATTAGTATACACCCAAAAAAACACAAAAAAACCCATATAAAACTTTATATTAATCCATTAGTTGTTCATGGCTTACTGACCAAGCAGAGGATGTTGACAGTTATGTGTGACTAGCTGTGGTCTAACCACAGGCTGCAACCTAGTGGTTAACCTCTAGCGGTTCCGCGATCAAAGCCTCGGTGGTTCCAGTTTGTAGTTACTATGTTCACATGCCGACGACTGTCTGACGGTTTTCCTCCATGCGGTTAGATTGTTTATAACCTCCGTTATAAATGATAACTCCGTGTTAACATATCCACTTGTCTGTTCACATGGACATGGTCCCCACACGGTTTGATGTTGTAGTCATCTCTAAACTTTGTGGTGAACTCTGAGCCATGGTTACATAACCTGACAATCACATCTGATCACATGTATATTCTACGGTTAAAACCTTGCACTGTCAGACTCGCGGTTAAGACTGATATGTATTGTTTTATTTGTTTTACATTGTTTTGTAATGTATTTACATGGCCAAGAGTGGGTTTAGAGTTAGGTTTAGGGTTACAATAGTTTTTTAAAAATGTTTTCAATACATTTTTTGTTTTATATGTCCCGATATGTTAGAACATAGGGTTTAGGTAATAGGTTTAGCATTAGGTTTTTAATGGTTTGATATATGGCTTTTTAGCATAGGTTTGTATTAGGTTTAGGTTTATTCATTAGGATTTTTACATCAAATAAGAAAACTCATTTACAACTAAATGTCACAACGTGAAATTTGTCTCATGACGACAACCAAACCTTGTACATGGACAACGAGAACCTACATCGATGATCAACCTTGGCAGAACTGTCGATGAACACTTGTCGACAACTAGATACAAACCCATTACCATGAAAACCATTAACATTGCTTGAATCAACCTGAACACCATGAAAACCCATTATCAATGTTATCAAAACTGAATGACACCAGACTGAATTTGCTGACGATGACATTGAACTGATCTGACGAGATCCTCCTGGATCACAGAGCTTCAAGAATTCCTTTTGCACATTAATATTGATAGTAGCATTGGATTCCATCAAAGTGTATCCAAGAAAAACATCAACATTATCCATATCTAAAGTATAAAAATCAGAATGCAATACATAATTATCCATGGAAATCTTCAAATCTTTATAAATTTCAACATCATCATTATTAAGCTATGTGTTTTCAATACTTTTTTCTAGAACTTGTAATTTGTTTTCCAAATTAATATTATTAAAACTATGTTCGCAACTAGGATTGATAGACACAATGATCTTCTCTTTTTCAATACATCCCTAAACCTGTAAAATAGAAATATTGGTAGAGAATAAGCCATTATGGCTCTTAGTGTCATTCTTTCCAGTGTGACACCACTTATCCAAGATGACATTTTTGTAGTCTTCATCAGAAAGAATTGCCATCCCAAAGGAAAGTGAACTCCACCATATTAGAGCCTCATCTTTGAATTTTAGATATGTTTCTAACCTCCACATATGGTAGTGTGAATTCACCCATTCTAAGAATTCTTTGATGGTAGGACCATCATCTTTTCCTGTAAAAATTGCCTCAGTATAAGCCATGAAATAGAATGAGGAATTTGAAAAAATATACCTACTTTATGTGGGAAATTTAAAATGGCCACAACTCGGTCAATATGGATCAGACTCCTTATTATAGATTGTTTTTGGAAATTGAATGACAATTATGCATCTTCATATGTAAATGGAATCACTATCTGGGCACTCTGTGAACTCAAATCAATGCTACAACTTTTTGGTCGTCACAAAAAATTCTAAAAAAAGAGCTTATTTTAAATCAGTGATATATCCCTCATCTGGACTTGGAATCTATCGATTTTGTTTTTTGTGATTGGGTGATTTTTCGTAAGGATCTCAAATATGTAACTATTATTCTAAAATTTTGCACAAAAACTACAAAAAATTACTGGAGAGTCTTCGTCTATGAATTTTCGTCAGAAAAAAATTCTACAAAACAATTGATTTTAAATCAACGATATCTCCTTCATCTAGACTTCGATTTGACTGATTATTTTTTTGAAAATGGACATTCTTTCGCAAGGAATTCATATCTTCAATTTGTTTTAAAAATTGTGCTCCAAAAATTTTCCTATCTGATCTGAGAACTCGATGCTTAAAAAAAAATCCCTACAAAAAATGAAAAAAAAAAAAATCTCCCCGCTTTGTCCAAGAAAGAGCTTTGATACCACTTGCAATAGAACTGACTTGCGAATATATTGCAATGCAAAATATTCCAAAGGAATAACACAATATATTTCTATAGAAGAAATATATTTTATTAAGATCTTCATAAAACCCTTGAGGTAGGGAAATACCATAGAACTACTCCTTAAGGAAGGAGATCACTTCACAAACCCTATGCTTGTCAATACAAACAATACTTCACATCTCTCAATGGGGAGTCTTTAGCCTCCATATTGGCTTCATACATACAATACCATGGGTAATTATCATGGGCCTCTCAATATCATACATCCAATACAATGGGCTTATAACATTATTCTCTAACTACTTGTGATCCCTTGAATAATGTGGGTTAACCACTTTATTTATTAACTATGGCTCATTACATCACACTATTCCCTTGGGTACCTCCCTTTGTACCCCATATGATCTCTGCTAGGTATACTACATTAACAAGCATATGACTTGTGGAGTGATCTCCTTCCTTAAGGAGTATTTGTATGGTGTTTCCCTTGACATATGGCAACACCATATAACTACTCCTTAAGGAAGGAGACCACTCCATAAACCATATGTTTGTCAATACAAAATTTTTATAGAAAAAAATTACATTGCAGGATATTTCCATCAGTAAACAAGTAGAGTCCAAGGAGACCGAAGAAAAAAACTCTACAGGTATTGACACATCCAATGAGGAGTCTGTGGTGGACGTGATAATGGAAGAGAAGAAACAAAAGAAGGTACTACAAAAGGAAGTAAATACCACTCAGGCTCCATCAGGTGGGGAATTGAAGAACTCTACACCATCAATTAACACTTCAACATATCACCACCTACACCACCTGATCTAGGCGGATCTCTAAAAGGTACCAGTGGCTGGTAAAAAACCTGTCAAACATGGATAAACTTAGCATCAGATCAAAGTGCTCGTTATCCTAATTCCAACGATGTTAACGACACTCGAATCCGATATCATATGAAGAAGTTATAGCAAGTCAAAGTTTGGTTTTGACTTAGACAAGTATCAGGGGAAAATGAAATGGAAAAACTCTTCAGCGAATGGGGAAGTGCCAAGTAGCAGGCCACTATTTTCCCCGCATTTCGCTGATTGCAAGAGGCAGAGTCAGGTTGCGATTCCGATATCACAATCATAGATCAGAGGTAGGTCAAAATTTTACAGGATCGGCCCTAACAGAGTTAGGTTGCGATTGCAATATCACACATTGCACAACACAACATCTCGATAACAATACCACCCTCTGGTTCCACCAATTGTGATTTCCCGATATTCTTCGGATGCGATATAGTATAGAGTATGGTTTTGAAACTCGTTGGGTTCACCAGTTTGCACATCGTATATCGCACCTTGCAGCGACTGTTATGGAGAACCTTGGTTCTGACCGATTTCAATTTACGATGGGTTATCGACGCCGATAGACTACGGATTCCAATGATAAAGTTGTCGTGTTGGGAATATGTCGATTCATCTGTTGTTTGAGGTTCATTGTGAAAAAGGTTTGTGAATTGTGTCGATGGTGGTTTTTCCATGTTTGACAGGTTTTTTACCAGTGTACTATTCACGGTCCAAGAATCTCTATGTGAAAACTGCTCGCTTGCTAAACTTGTCATCTGTTAGAACTGCCTGAGATTGAGGAATTTGCCAACTAGGGGTATATATGGTATGGTCCGCATAGGAAAAGGGGGGAGACTAGCACAGTAGTTCAAAAAACAATGCGTATAGTAGTAACCCAACCTGGCAGTAGGCTAGGACCTCACCTTGAGCAACAAGGAGGTTTCAAGAAGGTGCAAAAGCTTCATTCCTTTAAATTGGGTGTTTGGATAGGTGATTCTACATGATTATTCTCTAGGATTTTAGGGGTACTACCTGTTTCTAAAGTTGGGCTCTCAATCTTTCATCTATCTTCCAACTTGGAGGTATAAGGATTGTAATTGAATGTTGCTTGCACTTTATCTCTTGAGAAGGGCCTAGAGACGTAGTCCAAATTGGATGAACTCTGTAATCAAATATTTGTGTCATGATTTCATGCTTATCTTGTTATTTCTACATTTTGTTATGTGATTTTAAGTTCCATGGTTAATAAGCTTTGTTTTCATGTAATTTTGATGCATCTATAAGCACTCTTCATCTTGATTCCAACGATGGGAACGACATTCAAATTCGAGCTCATATGAAGAATTTATAGCAAGTTAAAGTTCAAGTTTGGCTTGGACAGATGGCAGAGAAAATGATGTGGCATAACTCTTCAATGAATGGGGAAGCACAAAGTGGCAAGCCTCCATTCGCGGTTAAGGAATCGGCCTCGATAGAGTCAGGTTTCGATTGCGATATCACAATCACAAATCGGAGGTGGGTCGGTGGTTACAAATCGGCCCTAAGAAGGAAAGGGTATGATTTTTTTACACTCCCAGACGCAATACAGTATAGGGTATGGTTTTGAAAACCCGTCAAGTCCACCTGTTCACACATCACATATCACACCATGTAATGGCCATTATTGTGAATCACCCTAGTTCCGACCGATTGCGATTTGCGACAGGTTATCGGCACCAATAGATTAAGTTGTCGGGTTCAGGAGAATCTGCCAATTCATCTGCCATTTGAGGCTTAATGTGAAAATAGTCCATGAACTATTGTCGGTGTGGTTTTTCTATGTTTGATAGGTTTGTTACCTGTGTACCATTCACGACCTCAGAATCTCTGTTCGAAACAAAAATTTCCTGCTAAAATTGTCATCTGTTGGAATTGCTTGGGATTGAGGAATTGTAGAACCAAGGGTATATATTGGATGGTTTGCACAGGAAAAGGGGAGAGACTGGCACTGTAGTTTAGAATCCATTATGCACAGTAGTAACTCGACCTGGCAGTAGGCCAAAACCTTGCCTTGAGCAGCAGGGAGGTTCCAAGAAGGTGCAAAAGCTTTATTCCTCTGAATTGGGTGTTTGGATTGGCGATTTTGCATAATTTTTCCCCAGGAGTTCAGTGGTATTGTCCGTTTCTGAAGTTGGGCTCTCCATTCTTCATCCATCTTCCATATTAGAGGTATAGGCATTATAAATGAATGTTTCTTATACCTTATCTCTTTTTATGCCACTTAATGAATGAAGGCCTCCCCACTATTGAGAAAGGTCTGGAGACGTAGTCAAAATTGGATGAAATCCGTAATCAAATATCTGTATCATGGTTTCATGCTTATATTATTATTTTCTATTTTTTTACGTGCTTTTAATTTCCATGGTTAATAATCTATGTTTCATGTAATTATGATGCATCTATAAGTAAAAGATCTTGGATCAAGTTTGGTATCAGAGAATGTCTTTGTCGATGCAAATTGCATGAGTATATGTTAACCTGGAACAAGCTTCGAAAAGGCGAAGGAAAGCTTAAGTCCTTTAATCCCGATGTAGGACATGCACAACGAAGAATAAACATGGTAGATGAAGAAGCTTGTTGGGAAGAAGAATGGAATTATCGCAAAGTATTCTAGAATATGGCAGAGAAAGTGGACAAGTTGTTTTCAAAGTATGAGAAGGCAATTAAGCACGAAAAGAAAGATGTCGATGACAATATATCGGTAAATCATGAAGGTGGTGGAGAAGAGCCTCCTCCCTCTCATTCTTCAAGTGATATTTTTCATAACTCTAATCGAGATTCCAAACATACATCTTAGAAACCATTCTTCAAGCTAGATGTAAAGTTTGACCTACGCATGTATAATGGAGAGTGTAGTGAAGAAAAAAATAACAATTGGATAAGGCAGATAGAGGTTTACTGGTGGATTCAGCCGATCGAAGAAGATGAGGCAAGGATCCAATTAGCATCTCTTCGACTAAGTGGCACTGTTCTCATTTGGTGGGAGAGCAAGTTGCAGAAGGTCAGTAAAAAGTTGGGTAACCTTCTTTCCTCTTGGTCCAATTTTATTTCTACATTGAAAGACCAATTTTACCCTTTGGGTTATAAACAAAAGGAACTAATGGAATGGAAATATCTAAGGCAAGGTAAAGGCAAAAATGTGCAAAGATCCACTCAATAATTTTGGAAACAATCATTGAATTTGGGCATCTCATTAGATTCACCCGAGACTGTAACTAAGTATGTTATTGTGTTACATTGTTACATAAGGCACTCACTATTATTGTTCAAGCCTTTTATGATTGATAATGCGGCTAGCATAAAGGCCATTCATATTGAAATCTGAGATAAGAATGACAAAGATGATCAAGACAAGAAAACATTGTTCAAACCTCAACATGGAAAATTCCATAGGAAAGGCAAGGGGAAGGATAAGAAGACCATCGCAGCCAAGAAACAAGATGTATTCATGCCATCTTGCATGCATTGAAAGAGAGAATTTCACCACGAGGACCACTGTTGGAAGCTATGTTCAGAGTTGAGACCAAAGAGATTCAACGAAAAGGGAAAGCAGAAGACAATGGCAACAACACAACAGGACCTTGGATTTGATTCCGGCAATGAGACATTGATCATAGTTGTGGACGCAAGAGGTACTTTTCTATTAATAATAATTCTGATTTGATTGCAAGTTCTAGTTCTTTGGATGAGGCTGTAAGTAATGAATGAAAGAGAATTGAATTATTCCACATTAGGGTCATTATAAAACACATAAAGGTGGAAACTTTGTTAGATTCAGGTTCCCAAGAAAATTTAATCTCAGAGTCCCTAGTTAAAAAGCTAGGCCTCAAAGCAAAGCCTCATCTGAGTCCATACCCGCCTGGTTGGGTAAGCGATAAAGAAAAATTACAAGTAACCAAGAAGTGTAGGGCCATATTTTTTATTTCTTCCAAATTAATTAATGAGGTAGAGTTAGATGTTGTACCTTTGGATATATGTGGAATCATCTTGGGAAGTTCGTATCTATATAACAGAAAAGAAGTTTTCTTTCGGCATGAAAATAAATACCACCTCATGAAGGATGGGATAGAATATATAGTCAAAGCTCATCATACGAAATTTAGTGCTAGCCTTGTAAGTGCAAGAAAGATTAAATGACTGGTTAATTCTAGCAAAGGGCGCATGCTCATTGTGGTGAGAGTGAAAGAGGCTGAGACAGTTGACACTTTCAAAGGTTGTGATCCTGATCATAAGAAAGAATCTTTAGAAATTATTTCTGACTATGATGGATTATTTTAGGACCGAAAGGATTGCCCCCAAAATGGGAAATCCAACATGAGATCCATTTACAACAAGATGCTCCTTTACCAAATGTTTGCATGTACAGGATGGTTTCTATTGAGATGGAGGAGATCAAGAAAAAAGTGCAGGAATTGCTAAATCAAGGGGTCAGCAGACTGATTTCTTCTCCATGCAGCTCACTGATCATGTTGGTGCCAAAGAAATACGACACATGGAGAATGTGCGTAGACTACAGGGTGCTAAACAAAATTATGGTGAAGAATCGATACCCTCTCCCTCGTATTGATGAATTATTAGATCAGTTGAAAAATGTTGTCTACTTTACAAAACTGGATTTGCGTAGTGGATACCACCAGGTTAGAGTTGCAGAACAAGACATTTGGAAGACTACATTTAAAAACCAAACAAGGTTTTTTCGAATGGATGGTGATGCCATTCAGACCGTGCAATGCTCTAACCACATTTAAGAGGGTAATGAATGATCTGTTTAGGCCTTTTCTTGATAATTTTGTGCTTGTATATCTGGATGATATTCTTGTTTATATTAGGACATGGGATGAACATGTATGTCATGTGAAGAAAGTTCTTGATGTTGTGAAAAATGAAAAACTGTATGTAAAACTATCAAAGTGTGAGTTTGTGAATACCTATCTAGTTTATTTAGGTCACATAGTCGGTAACGGGAAATTGAAGATAGATCCCTTTAAAGTAGATGTGATTATGAAGTGGCCTAAGCCCACAAATGTTACAGAGGTATGAAGCTTTTTGTGTGTAGTGCAATATTGGAGAAGGCTCATTGTGAACTTATCTATTATGGCAACCCCATTACACGCATTGAAAAGTGTGAAGCAGGCTTTTCACTGGGGAGGAAAGTAGGAGAAATCCTTCAACACACTGAAAGAGAAGATCAACACAACACCAGTGCTAGCCTTTCCATAACTTCAATGTCCTTTTGAGATTGAGACATATGTCAATGGATATGCCATGGGAATTGTATTGGTGCAACAAAAGAAGCCTGTATGTTAGCATTCAGAGACTTTCTCCCAGGATGTTCTGAATTATCCCACGTACAATAGGGAGTTGTACGCCTTGGTTCAGAGTGTAAAGAAGTGGAAACACTACGTTAATGGAAAGGAGACCAGCATCCATATGGATCATCAACCCTTACTGTACCTTCAGTCACAGAACAAGATTAACCAAGGTCATCATTTCAAATGGATGTGATTCCTCCAGCAGTTTCAACTAGTAATAAAATACAAGAAGGGCACAAGCAAAAAAGTAGAAGATATGATTTCTCTCCCTCCTATATCTACATTTGTAGTTTTGCAAAATGCTTCTTTATCATTAGAAAGTTATTTTGAACAATATGTTAACGATGATAATTTTAAAGAGATTTATGCAAAACTAACTCGTTGATCGCAAGTGGACAATTATTATTTGCAAGGAAAATTGTTGTATCAGCTTGGAAAACTATGCATACCTGTTGATGGAAGGGTACATGTAATCCGAGAGGCTCATACCTCTCTTGTGTCTGGTCATTTTTGGGTTGAAAAAACTTTATGTCATTTACACAGGTTTTGTTTTTGGCCTCACCTAAAAAACATTGTGACTCATTTTGTAAAGGGTTGTGTGTTGTGTTATGTTTCAAAGCCCTCTAATAGAAAACTTGGGCTCTACACACCACTGCCTATTCCCAGTCGACAATGGGAAAGTGATTCCATGGACTTTGTAGGTGGTTTTCCTATGTCTAGGAAAGGTCACTACTATTTGCATGTCATCGTGGATTGTTTTAGAAAAATTCCTTGTGAAAAGAAGGCCACTGCTGAGCAAACTGCTTATCTTTTCTTTCAACATATCTGGGTCCATATTGGGTTGCCCAAATCTATTTTGTTAGATAAAGACTCTCACTTTCTTGGAGAGTTCTAGACCAGCTTGCAGAGAATGATGGAAACTAAGCTGAAAAGAAGTACAACATTTCATCCATAGACCGATGGGCATACAAAGGTCATCAACCACACCATGGTACACTTGTTATGGGGCTATTGTGGAAAACATGCTAGGTTGTGGGATGAACAACTTTGTTACGTGCAACATGCATACAATCGAGCAATACATTCATCCAAAAAGAGCTCACCATTCGAGACATGATTTGGTTATCTACCAAGGGATCCCTTAGAAATGGTCTTTGGGAACGATGAGGATAACAATGGGCGAGATGATAGGGGCAAAGCATAGAAGTTTATTCAGCAGATATAGGTGATTCATCAGGCAGTACAAGAGTAGTTAGAGAAGAGTAAGGCTCAGTATAAAGCTCGACATGATAAGCACTGAGTTGACCATCAGTTTCAAGTTGGGGACAAGGTATGGCTCCACATAAACAAGGATAGAATGAAGGGAGAAGGGAAGAAATTGAGACTCATTTGATATGGTCCCTTCACCATATTGGCAAATATTGGAGACAATGTCTTTCATCTTGAATTGCCCACTTATATGAAAATGTACTTAGTAGTGAATGTTGGAAACCTAAAGCTTTATGAACCTCCATTGATTATGGATACTGAAGTGGTTGCACAGATTCCTACAGTGGAAAACTTTTCACCAAATTATCTAGACAAGTTTCCCGAAGATATCATACTCGATAGGAAAACTAGAACTTCATGATGAGGAAATGTGGAGTACATTCGTGTTGGCTTCAAAGGAATGCATCCAAGTAAAGATTGATGGATGGAGAAAGAAAAAGTGAGGGAGAAATTTCCTCACTTGCCAATTGACTAAAAAGGCTTTTGGTAGTCCAAAAGATCTTAGTGGGGAGGATTGATCTAGGTGGATCCCTAAAAAGTACCAGTGGCATGGTAAAAAGGCTCAAAACTCAAAGTGGAAGAATCTTGATAGACTTAGCATCAGATCGAAATGCTCGTAAACTTGATTCCAATGATGTGAATGACACTCGAATCCGAGCTCATATGAAGAAGTTAGAGCAAGTCAAAGTTTAGGTTTGACTTAGATAGGTGGCAGGTGAAAATGTCGTGGCATAACTCTTTAGCGAATGGGGAAGCACCAAGTGGCAGGCCATCATTAGCCCCACATTTCACTAATCATAAAAGGCAGAGGTCTGTAGTTAAGGAATCAACCCGGGAAGAGTTAGGTTTCGATTGCAATATCACAATCACAAATCAGAGGTGGGTTGGTAGTTACAAATCGGCCCTAAGCAAGGAATGGTGCAATCCAATATCACACATCGCACATCGGAAAGCCTAGTGCCCCGATAATAGTACCACCATTTGATTCTGCCAATTCCAATTTTCTGATATTATCGAATGCGATACAATATAGGGTATGGTTTTAAAAATCCATCGAGTCCATCGATTCACACATTGCATATCGCACCATGCAGTGGTCATTATGAAGAATCACCCTGGTTCCAAATGATCCAGGTGGATATTGGTGGCCACCTGCCAAGTCCACCTGGACCCCCACCATTGTCTTTCTCAGCATTTTCAGTTTCCTTAATTGTAGCACAACTTACTATTTTTAGCAGTTTTTCGGGTCCTGAACTTCCGGAGCCGTTTTGAGGCCCTAAACGACGTTTTTTTGGGGAATCCGGGGGCAACATGGGTCCATGGACCCATGTTGCCCGTTCCAACAATGATAGTGCTCGGATAGATCTTTCTAATGAGATATTGTATGCGTGAAACGAAGATCATATGCCAAAGTTACGACCCCGGGAAGTTGATGTACCAACTTACCCCAAACGGGGCCCACAGTTTTGGCGTTTCATCTCCTAGGGTTAGGTTTTGGAATGTTAAGGGTTTTCCATTGTTTCTCAACAATAAATAGGCCTTCGAGCCTCATTGTAACACAGTTAAGAGGCATGTAGCCATCACATCTCTTCTCAGAGATAAGCTACCATCGCCCTAGCTGGTTTATTTCCATTTCTGGTTGTAAGCATATTTCAGTATTTTCCATTAATGAAATGAAGTATTATTTCCGCTGCATCTTTGTGTATATGGTTATCTCTGTAATTTGTTGCGTTCCTGTTTAAATCCGGATCAGTGGTATCAGAGCAGTCTGCTTTTTCTCTGTTTTTCTTTGCATGTCCCCAACAAGGTCGGGATATAAGGAGTTAGGGCTTGAACTGGTTGAACCTTTGCAAGACCAGCCTCGCAAATCCCGACGGCCTCCCATGGCGGACGAGAAGAAAGACGAGGGGGCAGTAGATCCCATCAAAATCTTGCTCGAAGAAGCCCTCGAGCGACAACGGAACGCGATGATGGACAGCTTTGCCCAGATCCTTCAGCGGCTACCTAGAAGCGGCGCATCGGCTTCCAGCAGCTACTCTGGAAACGCCACACCCTTTAAGGTACAAGTTAATTTTGAAATCCCCATATTCGAGGGTCAAATAGACGCAGATGCCGTAGATAAATGGTTAAATCTGCTAGAGGGTTATTTTTTTGTTCATGAATTTTCGAGTCGGGAAAAGATTGTTTTTGCTCTTCTCAAAGCAGCCCCCCACGTCAAGGACTGGTGGGAAACCTACTGCGAGCAGAAGGATGAAAGTACTGGCTCACTATTTTCAGCCGCACCCACCTGGGATTCGTTCCGGGATGCCATCAAGGAGCAGTACTACCCTGTTGGAAGCTATGAGGATGAATACATAAAGTGGACCACGCTGCGGCAGGGAAGGGACCAAGATGTGCCGGAGTTCACCAATCTTTTCCATACCCTTCGCACAAAGTTGGGTATCAAGGATTCGGAGCAACATTTGATACTCAAATACCGTGGCTACCTGCACATGTACATCCAGGAAGAAATACAATTCCTAAACATCCCCTCGCTCGGCGCAGCATACCGATATGCTGTCAAGGTCGAGCAGAAGTTTAAACAAAAGAAGCGAGACTTTGGATCTGCGAATCCAAAGCAGGGGAAAGGTGCCCCTAAGCCACAGAACAAAGGACAAAGCCAAGGCAGGACAGCCCAAGACAACCAGCCGAAGCTGCAAGCAAAGAACAGCGCCGCGAAGCCGAGAAAGGACACTGGAAAATGGTGCGAGTTCCATAAGAGCTCCACTCACAACACAAGTGAGTGTCGGGCCAAGTAGTCACTGGTGGCTGAGCTAAATTTCAGAATCAGATGCATGTTCCGACTCTGAGTCAGAACCTGAAAAGGGGTATGAAAAAGGGAAGCAGATCATTGATGCGGATCCCAGCGCCACCGTTGCTACCGCAAAGATCCAGAAAAATGAACCCGAAGATCCAGAGGAGGAGGAGCGTCTCTTCCACTCCCAGATGTGGGTAAAGGGCTCCCCGATACAGTTCATTGTTGATAGAGGGAGTCAAAAGAACCTCATTTCGGCAGAGGTCATGAAGCGGTTGGGCTTGCTGACCACAGCACATTCACAACCATACACCATTGGGTGGCTTCACCAAGGACGAGATCTTCGCGTGAGCCAGCAGTGTCGCCTTCCATACAACATCAAGCCCTTCACGGATGAGGTATTGTGTGACATTGCTCCCCTTGAAGTTTGTGATGTATTACTAGGACAACCATACTTGTGGAAGCGACATGCTATGTATGAATCAAGGCCCCGTGCTGTTATTATTACATTGGGAAATAAGTTGTTCAGGATACCAGAGGTAGCACCACCTGCCGCCATCTCTTTGATTACTGCAAAACAATGCAGTAAGATCATTTCCAAAACCAGGAAATTTGTTTTCCTGATGATACGCCCTCAAGGGAAGAAGAAGACAGTGGCCACGGCCTCCAGACGGGGTCTCTCTGCACGACAACTACAGATGGAAAAGATTGTGGAGGAGTACGAGGACATCTTCACCTCCCCGGCAGGGGTTCCTCTGCACTGTCAAGTCAATCACTCCATTGATCTGACCCCAGGTGCGACGCTACCCAATGGACCAATTTATCGGCGCTCCGTTCTGGAGAACAATGAAATCAAGAGGTAGATTCAGGAGCTCCTGCAGAAAGGTCACATCCGTCCGAGTTCATCGCCTGTGGGAGCCCGATCGTGTTGGTACAGAAGAAGGATGGGACGCGGAGACTCTGTATTGACTATCGGGCGCTGAACAAGATCACTGTCCGTAATAGGTACCCGATCCTGCGGATTGATGACCTCCTAGACCAACTAAAGGGGGCGAAATATTTCAGCAAGATCGATCTGAAGTCAGGATATCACCAGGTACCAATCAAACCCTCTGATGTGTGGAAGACTGCCTTCAAATCCAAGGAGGGCCTCTTCGAATGGTTGGTCATGCCTTTCGGATTGAGGAATGCTCCTGCAACCTTTATGAGGCTAATGGATGACATATTGCGGCCATTCACCAACTCCTTTGTAGTAGTATACTTGGATGACATTCTGATCTTCAGCCAGAGTTGGGAAGAGCACCTCCACCACATCCGACAAGTTCTCCAAACACTGCGGCAACACAAGCTATGTGCCAATTTGGAGAAATGCACTTTTGGCATGTCCCAGGTTCAGTATCTGGGATACATCATTGATGAACAGGGGGTGCATGTCGATCCAGCCAAGATCCAAGTCATTCGGGATTGGCCCTCTCCAACCACTCTAACAGAGCTCCGCAGCTTTCTAGGTCTTGCCAACTTCTACCGCAGGTTTGTGTTGGGGTTTTCTCATATTTCTTGGCCCTTGAGTCAAGTCACCAAGGGAGGGGCTAAAGCAAAGTTCTTTTGGTCTGAATCTCAACAGAAGGCATTCATGGAGTTGAAGGATCGCCTCTGCATGGCACCAGTGCTCGTGTTACCAGATTTACAACAACCATTTGAGGTCAAGACAGATGCCTCTAACTATGCTATTGGGGCAGTCCTTACTCAACATGGACATCCAGTGGCATATCACAGTGAAACACTTTCAGACATAGTCCGGAAGTACCCCACTTATGATAAAGAGATGTATTCCATTGTACAGGCCTACCGGCAATGGAAGCATTACATTTTGGGGAAGGAAACGGTCATCCACACAGACCACCGACCCCTGCAGTTCATACAGACCCAAGGGAAATTGCAGAATGATCACCATCAGAAGTGGTCTACATACCTGCAACAGTTCCATTTGAATATCAAGTATAAGAAGGGCAGCACCAATAATGTTGCAGATTACCTCAGTCGACCACCGATCATGGCGTTAACCACCGTGCTCAACTCTTGTGGGCACGAGACTTCTGATTGGCCACTTCTCTACAAAAGCGACCCAGAATTCGGCCACACATACCAGACACTCTTGGAGGGTCGGCATGTTGCAGATTTTCACCTCCAGGATGCTCTATTATGCCACCTCGGTCACCTTTGTGTTCCTTCAAGCGAGCGTGCCAAGATGATTTGGGAAGCACACTACAGTCGGGCTGTTGGGCATTTCGGGGTCGAGAAAACCGTGGCAGTACTGCAAAATTATTTCTATTGGCCGAATCTTCGACAGGATGTTGGGAAGTACATCAGATCATGTACTGCCTGTGCCATTGCCAAACCGACCATTAAGAAGCACGGCCTCTATATCCCGTTTCCTACCCCTAGTCGACCTTGGGAATCCATCTCCATGGATTACATGTCAGGCCTTCCTTCCACTAAGCATGGAAATGACTGTGTTTTTGTGGTCGTCGACAGGTTCTCGAAGATGGCCATTATGATGGCCTGCAAGAAGAATATCACAGCAGAAGCCACTGCTAAACTCTTCTTTGAATGAGTGTGGGTGCACTTTGGGATCCCACAGTCTATCATCTCAGATCGGGATAGTCGGTTTCTCAACACATTTTGGTCCAGTCTCTGGTCAATGTTGGACACCAAACTCACGAAGTCCACAGCCTTCCATCCTCAAACCGATTGCCAGACAGAGGTTGTCAATAGGATGATTGTGCACATTCTGCACATGTATAACTCAAAGCATCCACGCACATGGGACGAGAGCCTCCCCTATGTTCAGCACAGCTACAACCGAGCTCTTCATAGCTCCACTGGCCATAGCCCTTTTCAGGTCAGTTTGCGATTCCAGCCACTGTGCCCCATTGATGTGGCCATGCCACTTGCAGCTACTCACATGAATTCAGCTCATGTCCAGTCCGAAACAGATAAGGCCACCAGCTTCATTGAGCGCATCCAACATATTCGCCAGCAGGTCCATGACATTCTTGAGAAATCAAATGCCAAGTACAAGCAGCGACATGATCAACATCGGGTGCCACACAAGTTTCAGGTAGGCGACAAAGTCTGGTTGCATTTGCAAAAGGAACGCCTTACTGGAGCCTATCGGAAATTGAGACCACTCCGATATGGTCCTTACACCATTACTAAGGCTATGGGAGACAATGCATTTGAGCTCAGCATTCCCCCATTCCTTGGCCTGCACCCAGTGTTCAATGTGGACCGCCTTCGGCCATACTTTCCACCATTGCTAGACACATCCGACATTGCAGAACAGCTCAAACCCACATAATTAAAACCAGATTGCATGGAACAAGCTGCAACTGATCGGATCATGGACACACAGATCAAGAACACTCGCCAACAGAATATCCAACTGTATCGAGTTGTCAAAGCAGGCCAACTCCTTCAGCAGGGCAAGTGGCTCACCAGGGAACAAGTTCAGCAGAAGTTTCCTCATCTCATGGAGGAGCTCAAAGCAATGGGGACCATTGCTTCCTAAGGGGGGAGGAATGATCCAGGTGGATATTGGTGGCCACCTGCCAAGTCCACCTGGACCCCCACCATTGTCTTTCTCAGCATTTTCAGTTTCCTTAATTGTAGCACAACTTACTATTTTTAGCAGTTTTTCGGGTCCTGAACTTCCGGAGCCGTTTTGAGGCCCTAAACGACGTTTTTTTGGGGAATCCGGGGGCAACATGGGTCCATGGACCCATGTTGCCCCTTCCAACAATGATAGTTCTCGGACAGATCTTTCTAATGAGCTATTGTACGCGTCAAACGAAGATCATATGCCAAAGTTACAACCCCGGGAAGTTGATGTACCAACTTACCCCAAACGGGGCCCACAGTTTTGGCGTTTCATCTCCTAGGGTTAGGTTTTGGAATGTTAAGGGTTTTCCATTGTTTCTCAACAATAAATAGACCTTCGAGCCTCATTGTAACACAGTTCAGAGGCATGTAGCCATCACATCTCTTCTCAGAGATAAGCTACCATCGCCCTAGCTGGTTTATTTCCATTTCTGGTTGTAAGCATATTTCAGTATTTTCCATTAATGAAATGAAGTATTATTTCCGCTGCATCTTTGTGTATATGGTTATCTCTGTAATTTGTTGTGTTCCTGTTTAAATCCAGATCACCAAACGATTTTGATTTGCGATGGGTTATCGATGCTGATAGATTAAGTCGTCAGGTTTAGGAGTATACGTCGATTCATCTGCCATTTGAGGCTTAATGTGAAAACATTCTGTGAACTGTTGTTGGTGGCAGTTTTTCTATTTCTAGTAGGTTTTTTACCTACGTACCATTCACAGCCCGAGAATCTCTGTTTGAAACAAAACCGGCCTACTAAACTTGTCATCTATTGGAACTACCTGGGATTGAGGAATCAGCAATACAAGGATATATATTGGACGGTCCACACAAGAAATGGGCAGATACTAGCATAGTAGTTTAGAAGCCATTCAACACATTAGTAACTCGACCTGGCAGCAGGCCAGAGCCTCTCCTTGAGCAGTAGGGAGGTTCCAAGAAGGTGCAGAAGCTACATTCCTCTAAATTGGGTGTTCAGATAAGCAATTCCGCATGATTTTTTGCTAGGAGTTCAGTGGTATTGTCTGTTTCTGAAGTTGGACTCTCCATTCTTCATCCATATTCCATATTGGAGGTATGAGGATTGTAATTGAATATTTCTTGTACTTTATCTCGTTTTATGCCACTTAATGAATGAAGGCCTCCCCACTATTGACCAGGGCCTGGAGATGTATTCCAAATAGGATGAACTCTGTAATCAAATATTTGTGTCATGGTTTCATGCTTATCTTGTTATTTCCGCATTGTGTTATGTGATTTTAAGTTCCATGGTTAATAAGCTCTGTTTTCATGTAATTTTGATGCATTTATAAGTAAAAGATCTTGGATCACCACCCAACAAGAAAACACACAAAAAGGTTGCAAAGAATTAGTAGCAAGGATGAAAAAACCTGGAACGCACACATAGAGGTGCGATTATCCACACACAACATATCAACATAGAGGTGCCCCAGGAACCAACTTCCTTCTCAAGCGAGCGACGCACTAGCCAGATCGAGTGTTCACCTTTCTCTAGGATGTCTAGATGCATGTGGATGGTACCAATGGAATAATATTTTGAGTAGATCTTATTATTTGTATTCTTCTCATGTTTTGGACATGAAAAATACTTAAAGGGTTTGGAATGTAGTTGTTAGGCACAATATCCCCCAAGGAAAATTTTGGGGCTTAAAGCCTAGATTTTGGTTAAAAGTTGTAAATCTGATGTAAAGACTCCACATTTTGTGAGCACGGAGCGCGAAGTTGTAAATGAGTCATAGGGTTTTCCACCCTCAAGTTTGTAATGTAATGTCAGCTTTAGAGATCTCCCCATGGTCCGTGAACCATGGGATTGTATAAATAGAGTGAGGCTCTAAGTAGTTGAGACATAATAGGAAATAATAGAATTAGAAGGAATGATGATGGAATCGAAGGATAGCGGAAGATGTAAGCATAGAGTCAAGTCTTTGAGTCATAGAGTAGGAGAAGGCTCTACAGCTGAGTGTGCAAAGGCTTAGTAGTTCGAGTGTGCAGACCCCTGCAGTTAAGTGCGTAGGGTGAGTTGAGTCTGTAACTGTTGAAGCATTAATAAAGAGAAGTTTTACAACAATTATGTGTATTTATTTCATGTTTTCTATATTGAGTATATTGGGTATAAATTGCATTTCTGTTTTCTATATGGTTCGCAGACATATATAACTATGTTGATTAAGGAAAGGTGAGATAAGGTATCTGTTTACGTGAAGTTAACTAACAATTGTAAGAAGATAAGTAAGATAAGCGGTGTAACTTGGGGAAATAGTGTAGATCGCTACCCTAGCAGCGCAAAAGCATCTCAACCCCTAGTTAGGGCTGCGCGAAGGACAATTATAATAGATCGCAAAGGTATCGCAGGTCAGAACAGTGTGCGAGGCAACCTGCGTGAAGGTAGGCCCAGTTGGACTAAATCGACCCCTCAAACATCTCCAAGGTGCAGAAACTTGGTTCCAACATCCCCCCATACTACTTCGAGAGAGACTTCAGTTCGCACTCCACAGGTTGATGCCGAAAGGTCCAATAGTGTAGGGATTTGTTTGGCTAATTAACTTTGAACCTGGGTCAAGCCCCTCAAGCCAACAAATGGTTCCGTTGCCGGGAATGGAATCTACATAGAGATGTCTAATGTTGTATCATTAGAATCCAACTAAGAAGGAAATTGAGGGTTGCTTGGACAAGAGAATTTACGAGTTTGCGGCATAGGAGAACAGGAACCCATGACTGACAAAATAAGAGTGGTTAGACTGCTACCTATACATAGAGATCCATGAAATCTTCTTTGTATCATTTCCTACTGAGTTGTACGAGTGCATTATGAAGCTAGCAGATAGCCAAGGAAGGTGGAAACCTGACAATCCTATTGTGTGGACCCCAGAGTTAGTGTGAATGTTGGAAGCATCAGAGGATAAGATCATGTGCACCTTCGATCATTGGCTCGATCAGATTAAAGAAGGATTCATTACTAAGTTCGCTGTTGACACCTCAGTTAGATATAACGAGGCAGAGCGATGCTTTCCCAAGGGACCGCGAGGTAAGTACGTAAAGTCTCTGAATACTTGGATTAAAATGTTATTATGTGAAAAGATGGTTTGTAATTACCTTGATGTTCAGGGCTACATGAAGTGGAAAAACTTACAGGAACGAAGGAAATAAGGGACCAGAAACTAGCCCCTTAATTTCACCTTTGTGAGGGGACGAAGAAGAACTCACAAAGGTATCACCGCAAAGTGTGATCCATCTGATAAGGCAAAGAATTCCGTGAATACCACCCCCACCCGCACTACCACCAGTTTCACCACCTTCACCTCCATCTTCACCTGTGCCGCCTCCGCCACCACTGCGAGTCAATATGGCAAGAACGATAAAGTTGCCTATGTTCAAGGGATTGGGAAATGAGGATCCAGACCAATTTTGGTTCATGGTAAGAGCCGTATAGGAAGTGCAGTGAGTTACAGATGACAATATAAAGAAATTGACGCTGGTTAGTGCCCTTCAGGACCACGCGCTGACCTGGTATATTAAGCACTCTAATGATAATCCAAATGTGGGAATCACGGATATCCAAGTAGTGCTAAACAGAGAATTTAGCAGGCTGAAGTCTGAAGCACAGTTGATCATTGGATTCAAGGAAATCACAATGCTACTAGGTGAGACTCCTTGGGAATTGGATTAGAGGTTGAAGTGTATGATTCACGAAGCTAATATGAATCCGACAGATGGACAACATTGCAAATGGTTTATAGAATCACTAATGCTACATTTAAGGAGCACGCTATCGCAACAGAAGTTAATGACTCAGCTAGAGGTCTTAGAGATCACAATGAGGCTTCATGAGACCCCAATTCGAGATCCTAACTTGGGAGTTCAGCAGATCCACACACAGTTGAAAAATTTATGCTTGGATATGCAAAGTCTGAAACAAGATAGAACAGCTCGACCAAAAGGCGCAAAGAGGTGTGGTGCGTAAAATGCAAGGTTCAGGGTCATGATAAGGACCACTGCTCGGTGTTCGTAGATCACCTCGCAAGAGGAGGACCGATGTTGTTAAGGCCAGAAGCACAAGCAGGACCCAGTGCGGCACCTACCTTATGGTGCGTGATTTGCCAAATAGGTGGAAAACACGCTACGGACAACTATCATTTGTTACAAAAGTATACATAAAATTTGCAACAATTGGTCTGTAACTTTTGTAGATCGGTGGGACATGATGGGCGCACATGTAGGAGTTATGAGTTGATGATGGATAGAACTCCCACCTATAGAGTTCAGGTTGAATCGCGGTGCCTAGACCAGAATGCAGGAGTGGTGTGAACCAAATTTCAGCGGAGCAGATGAGGCTGAGACGAAGGAGGACCTGGAAGAGGTCGTGGTTAGTTGATATGCTACAATTGTGGAGGGCCAAGACATTATGCTTGCAATTGTATGAATTTGACGCGATCGTCATGTTTATATTACACCTTGTTTGATAATGAGATGGAAGATTGTCCTACACTGATAGCTAGGATACATGAAAAAGGAGCGCTACCACCTCCCCTGACTCAGAACCTGTAGATGATGGGGTCTGAGCCGCGCGAGGAAGATCCAAATGTGAACATTGTGCTCTGAAGTGGAATCACAAAGGGAGATGACAAAGGGAAACAACCTAGAGATAGTACTTGGGTTCGCGAAGCTCCGGTGAAAGAAGCAGAGTTTGAATTGGAGCGCGGTCAGGAAACCTTCATGGAAGCTAAGAAGAGCTTCGCTGATGCCTTCACTTCAGGAAGCAAAGATAGACTGGAGCCGGATATGGACGTGGACCCATCTATTCTTACGACGTTCTTGGAAACATGCATGAAGTTACTACGCGACAGTAAGGCTGTAAAAGGATTACAGGAACTCATTAACAGATGCGCTGGGACCGCGCCAGGAGAACTGTGCATAGTCCGTAAGATTGGAAAGCATAAGACAAGGATGAGAAGAGAAATGAGGTTAACCATGCAAATTAGATAATATGAGATGGACCAAGTAATTCTTGATTAAGGATCAGATGCTAATGCTCTGCCGAAGAAGACATGGGAGTGCATGGGGAGGCCTACGCTGCAGTAGTCTCCTATACAGCTGCGAATGGAAAACGAGCAAAAAATAATACCCATGGTACGATTGCAGGGAATCACTGTGGATATTGAGGGAGAAAGCGCGCTAGAAGACTTTGAAGTAATAGAGATTGTTGATGACAACAATCCCTACCCTGCGCTCTTAGGAATTGATTGGGCACTGACATGAATGGGGTGATTAATCTGAATAAGCACGAGATGATTTTTGAGAAGTCACTACGTATAGTTATACCACTAGACCCTGCTGAAGGATCACGCTATAGAGAGCCGGTGCGTGACTATGAAAGCGATGATGATTTGGACTGCATCTATAAGATAACAGTGTGAAACCAGGACTAGGTGAATCCCACTGTGGATGGATGGCTTGCATGGGAATGCGAGAGCTCCTATACTTCGGATTCGGATGGGGAAACAAAGTGATGGCAGAATCGGCTGCATGAGGTGACTACACTGAATTGTAATATGATGACAAGGTCTCTGCGCTGCGTATCAACAAAATTAAGAGACCTTCCTACTTATGATGGGATAAGTGAGGTAGATACCTTCTTGGATAGATTTGAAAGAGAAGTGTCAGAAAAGCAACGCTTCCAGGCTTTGAATTAGGTACTGCACGCTACGCTCGTGAGGTGGTTGGGTACGCACAAAGGGAGCTTTGATAACTAGCAAGAATGAAGGAGAATGATGCACACACATTTCGGGAAGCCTAAGATGCGACTAATAGACAAGTATGATGGACAGGATGATCCACGCACACACTTGGCCAAGTGGACGAAGGTATATGGAGAAAAGCCACAACCTGAGTGGGTGCACTTGTTCTATCAAACCCTAGATGTTATACCCATGAATTGGTATATAGAGGTGGAGCTCTGCCATGGGACAGGTGAATGGGATATCCTACGCGAAGGGTTCATGATGACCTTCAGTTTTGAGGATGGATGCGCAGACAATATTGATGAAGTGTTACAAGAGATAAAAGCAGCCATCTTTAGGATACCACAGGAGCCTTTAGACTTGAGTCAGCTTGAATGGGCTACTCAACTAAGTTGTGTACTAGAATGTTATAATGTTACTATTGAAGGGGAGGATGAGGATCCGAGGAATATTAACATTTCAGAAACAGAAGGCCATCGTGAGGTTCAAGGACCATAGATTGAGAACCATGACATAATCGTGCCGTTAAAAATGAAGCAGGTGAACATTGTTACAGAGGCCGAACCTAAGTTTGAAAAGCTCAGTGGCTACTGGGACGACGTGGTGGTGGATAAGGTCGTTGAGTTACTCCATGAGTAGTAGGACTTATTCTCGACCAAGTTTACGGATTTAAAGGGAATCATCGAAGATTTAGGAATGATGAGGATCACGTTAAAACTTGATGCGAAGCTAGTTAAGTAGAGGCCTTATCGCTTAAATCTAAAATACAAGGAGAAGGTCCGCGTAGAACTAGACAAAATGCTCGCAACAGGAATCATTGAGCTAGTGGAAGAATCCAATTAGGTAAGTCCAATGGTGGTGCAGGAAAATAAGAAAAAGGATGAGATAAGAATATGTGTGGATCTCAGAAAATTGAATGATTCTTGTGTGCATGATCCATTCCTAACTTCGTTCACATATGAGGTGTTGGACAATGTTGGTGGGTAGGAAGCATATTCTTTCACTGACAGGTTATCAGGGTTCCACCAGATCAAAACCACACTGGAGGATAGGAGCAAGACAACCTTCACGACTGAGTGGGGTTGCTTTCAATACACTGTCATGCTATTTGGGTTAAAGAACATGCCGACCATCTTTACGTGTGTGGTTGTTGTAGCATTCAAGGAATATATTTATAAGTTCTTGGAGGTTTATTTTGATGATTGGATTGTATTTGGGCTGGTTAAGCACCATGTAGTGAGCTTACGCTTGATGTTGGATACCTGCCAAAGATACCAAATCACACTTAACCTCAAGAAGTGGCTGTTTCTTATTCCTTTTAGGAACCTATTGGGACATGTGGTTTACAGATAGGGACTGATGGTAGATCCTGTGAAGTTTGTGGTGATTCTGAATTTGGAAGCGCCACGAAGTGTGAAACAGCTGTGCTCTACTCTGGGACATACAGGGTACTACAGAAACTTTATCAAAAGTTATGCCCAAATCACCATGCTCATGGAGAAACTGTTGAAGAAGGATGTTACATTCTGCTGGAATGATGATTGCAAGAAAAGCCTGGATATATTGAAGGAAAAGATGGTCACTGCACCTATTCTTGTTCTCCCAATTGGAACAAAGAGTTTCATGTCCATGTTGACGCATCATGTATAGCGTTTGGAGAAATACTAACACAGGATGGTGGAGTGGGCTTGGATCACCCTATCACGTTCGCGAGTCACAGATTGTCTAAAGCAGAAAAGAACTATTCCACCACTAAACGCGAGCAACTAGCTATGGTGTATGTACTCCAGAAGTATCAACACTACTTGCTAGGAGGTCACTTTAAGATGTATACTGATCATTCTGCATTGAAGTACTTGGTCAATAAGCCTGTGTTGGGGGGGTGCATATGCAGATGGATTATATTGTTCCAATAATATGACTTTGAAGTTGTTGTGAAACCTGGACAATTGAACGCGCGACCAGATCACCTATTGCGCATTAAGAAAGGATAGGAACCTACTAGTCTGGAGGAAGGATTACCGAACGTGCATATCTTTGTTGTGTGCATAGCAGATGGACATTTTGAAGATATAATTCAGTTTCTTACAACTGGAACTGCGCCGAAAGGATACTCTGTCCAGCAAAAGAAGGAACTAGTGGTGTGTGCGACAGATTTCTCTGTCATTGCGGAGCACCTATATAAGATGGGGAATGATGAGATACTGCGAAGGTATGTAATTGAATTTGAACTAAGAAATATCCTCACGAAATCTCATGGGGACATTGCGGGAGGACATTATGCAAGGAGAGCGACCGCACAGAATATTCTTCGTGTAGGGTTGTGGTGGCCGACCCTTCATCAGGATTCAAAAGCATATTGCAAGGCCTATGATGTATGTCAAAGAACAAGTAAACCATCATAGAGTGATGAGATGCCTTTGAATCCACAAATGATGTTGCAGCCCTCTAAAAAGTGGGCGATAGCCTTCGTAGGACCTATCAAACCTCAAGGAAAACTGGGCACAAGATATATTATCACTGCGACAAAGTACCTGACTCGTTAGGCAGAAGCACAACCTATAAAAGATTGCATGGCCACGATGGCCATAAAGTTTCTGTTTGAACACATATTGACATGATTTGGATATCCGAATATTTTGATGAGTGATCACGGTACACATTTCCTGAACAAGACAATTAGCGCGCTGATAGAAGAATTTCAGGTGTATCATTAGAAAAGCACACCATTTCACCCACAAGCTAAAGGGACAGTAGAAGCGTGTAACAAAGTACTAGAGACTGCACTGACCAAGGTATGCAATGCGCAACGAAGTGTTTGGGACCTGCACGTACCCGCAATATTATGGGCTTATAGGACGACATGCAAGAAACTGATGGGATAGACACCTTTCCGGTTGGTCTATGGATTGGAAGCCGTAATGTCGATGGAATACATTCTGCCTGGTCTATGCATAGCAGTGCTCACAGGTATGACAGAACATGGAGGGCTGGAAGAGAGGCTCGCGTAGTTGGAGGAACTCGATGAAGAACAATTTTTTGTTGGCTTTCACTAATAGGTACAAAAGCAATGCGAAAAGGCCTAGCACGATCGACATATTAAGTTTTGCACCTTCAAGGTGAATGACTTGGTGTTACTGTATGATAGTAAGTTTGATAAATTCCTGGGAAAGCTCAGAATGCATTGGGACGGTATGTTATTAAGGAGATCACATATGGAGGCTCGATGCAGTTGGTAAAGATAAATGGAGAACCTTTCCGAGGAAAAGTGAATGGCAGTCAGTTGAAGCCATACATGGGTGGCCCAACTATCTGGCTAGCCGATAGAAGAATAGTTTTATCGCCCCAGGCAGCTGAAAGGAGGCGCGGGACTATAAACAAGTTTAGGGAAGCAGTTCAACTATAACAGTTTATGAAAAACACGTCCAGGAAGTGCGCTGCCGATATTACAATAGTCCAAGAAGAGTTGGGAGGTCTTCGTGTGAAGATATTCGCACTGATAGAGTGACTTGAGGGCAAGTGACGATGTTTGTGTTGGGGGCCTATTGGGTGCGGGATCCCCCAAGGAAATTTTTGGGGCTTAAAGCTCAAGTTTTGGTTAAAAGTTGTAAATCCAATGTAAAGACTCCGCATTTTGTGGGAATGGAGCATGAAGTTGTAAATGAGTCATAAGGTTGTCCGCCCTCAATTTTGTAATGTAATGTAGGTGTTAGAGTCGGTCCTTACAGCCCTCCATCAGAGATCTTTTCACTTTTGCATATCATTTTTAGGTGTCTTGCTCATTCCACTTCGTTGCATTTCGCTAGGGGTATGCCATTGACTGACGAGGGGGTCTGGTTGTCTTGTGTTTCCTCATGCTTGTCCCTGTAGGGTTAGTCAAAAATTTCTCAAAAATCACCGAAGTACATGATCATTGCATTCATCTATTAAATGATTAGTTTCGTTAAAAAAGTCTTTAGTCCTAGAGTCTAGGGTTTTCAGTCCTTTGCATACATGTAATAAAAGCCCGCAGGCCATGAGGTTGGTTTCAAAAGATTCTCATTTAATATTTTTTCTCAGAAAGCATTTGAAAACATTTTTAGTCCAAAACTCTGTTTTGGAACTAGAAATTGTCATTGTAATAATTGTATTTATTTCATCACAAAAAAAAAATTCAGAGCAAGCCTCTGATCTTTTCCAAAGCCAAATGTCGGATCCCTGCAAAAGTCAACAAAGTATTATCAGTCCAAGACTCAGAAAAAGCAAGAGAAATTCAAAGAGCAGCATTGTATTAAAAGATCAAATGTCAAAGTGCTGAAACATTATAAAGTGGGTTATCAAACAAATTTAAATCAAATCTGATTTGATGAGATATTTTCTTCACATATAAAAGGGGCAAACAATTTCATTTGTTCAAAAATCTCAAGGCAGAAATCATGTTTGCATTCTTGAAGGCCGAAGCCGTGTTTTCATTGCCGTGGACAGTGTTTGGAGGTGTGTGCTACCCATACAGAGTGTGCGCTACGCATATAGTGTGCGCTATGCACTGGGCCTCACCAGCCAGTGTTAAAAACCACAGGCGCTATGCACTTGCTGTGCACTACGCATTGGGTTCGTGCGCTACGCACACAGTTACAGCACCAACAATTTTTTGCTAGTGCGTCCAGATCTTGCCAAATCGACTCCAAAGCTTGCAAGTAGGTTTTCGATGGCTGCTCAGTAATTTTTGAAATGTTTGTAGTGTGTTTTAAGTGCGGGAACTTAATGTGTTGGGTGTAGAGAAGTGAAACCCTATGCTCATAGCAGATTCATTCCTTAGGGTTTTAAATACATGTTGGTGGCTTTGTGAATATTTTCCCAACTTGTATGGTTGATAGAGGTACCTACGCATCTATTGTCAAAGTGTCACTTCCCTCACGCTGCAACTTATCATTTTACCACTGTTGTCATTGCCATTGTATTACCACTATCACTTTCATTGTTTCATTATGGTCATTATCATGTTGTTTTCCCATTCTCCATTGATGAAATACAGTCCCATACTCATTTGACAAATTTTAGCCAGCATTGCAAAGGCTGCACATTACACTTTTTTCTCATTTGTCAAAATTTCCTTGTGATCAAAACAGTGACTTTTTTATGCCATTCCAATGAAACAGAGTTATTACCATTGTGGCTTGTCTCCTATGATGATTTGGTACATATGTAACATATTTTGGTTTTGAGTATGCATTGAAATTTTGATTTCACCACACCTATATCAACATACATATTGCAGACATCTTGTTTTTAAAGCCATGTCAAACACAGATTCAGTTTATGAGCAGGAGTATGACAGTGATTCCACAACAGAGGGTAATGTGCCATAGAGGCTCGCAGAGGTGGCAAAGGTGGTAAGCATCTCAGGGAAGAGCCTACTTATTTGGTTCAATTGCAGGCTTGCCCGCTTGCAATGGATTGTTTTCGCTATCAGTCATGCTACCACTATTGTGAGTTAATTTCACAAATCCAACATCATCGTGAACTAGCTCATTTGTTTGTTCTACATTTACATGATGGCCATGTAAACCTCACCGGAGTTGACTTCATTCTGTCACCAGAGACTATTGCACAGGCCACTGGGATACCAAATATTGGAGAAAAATGGAATAAACGTTAGCAGTTAGAGAAATCCTACTATGAGCCATACATCAAACCTGGGTATATGAGGCACCAGAGCAGGGTTTTTACTTTCCAATACCTGAGTGATGAGTTTTCACCTTTGATGAAACTCATCATTCGGTATTTCAGTTGTGAGGGCAGATTCTCACGTCTTTATGCAAACCATGTCCATTTGTTGATGCATTTCACAAGGGTACGTATGATGAACATTCCATACTTCATGTATCGCAACATAGAGAGGATGGTGTTTTTTTTAAAAAAGAAGACCCCAGCACAACAGCATATAAGTATTTATCATTACGCACTGATCAAGATCGTAGTGGTTCATCAGTTGGCACAGCAGGGCATTACTTGGGAGGATTTTATTTCTCGTGACTTTTTCACAGTGCCACAACCACCTCCAGAGATAGTTCATGATGAGGGAGAGCCTTCACATTAGTTTGACATTCCTGAGATCGAGCATATCAATGCTCCAGTGTATGTGACATATCAGCAAGGCCACAAGGCCTTATTTGCAGCTACACGACGAGTACTATCTCCACATGGCGTGGAAGGGGTCTCGCCTTCTTCTTCAGTATAGGTACAGGTTCAGGACAGGGGCAAGAGGTCAATACATGAGGAGGGTCATTCAGGAGTGTTACACTAAAATATCGTCACCATGATTATTTGCAGTCAGTATGGGTCTATCATCACTTGTACTGTCCTCCTAAGCAAGTCTAAGACCTCAGCTCTTCAAATCAAGCTTTAGAAGTGGGAGAAAGACATTAAATATCAATGTAACTCTGGTTCCGCACTTTCTCTCATGGTCACATGCGGTCCCGCACCTTCTGTGTACAAAAGCTACGTACCTACTCGCTCTGTTCCTAACGGTGTAGGTGCGGACCCCTGCGAAAGTCAAAAGGCGCAAGTTTTATCTTAAAAAACTTGCGCCAACTCCAAAGTTTGCAAGGGAAAGCAAAATTTTTACGACAATTCATTCCTAACTACGCTGAGGTTACAAAGGGTTTTACACGGTTGTTGAAATAGAACACTCAATTCTCTTGGGATGAGATAGCTCAGAAATCTTTTGATGCACTCAAACACGCGTTGACCCATGCACCGTTGTTGCATCCTCCCAACTACAACCAGGATTACTTTTTGTATCTCGCCGCCTCCCATTCCACTATTGGAATGGTCTTCGTTCAGGAAGATGAATTCGGAACAGAACATGTGATATATTACCTTAGTCGAACGTTAAATCCAATTGAGCTAAAATACTCACATGTGGAGAAATTGGCATTGGCAGCCGTTCAAGTTGTCCAACGTTTTCGTCACTACATTTTACTACGTAAAACTACGGTAATTTCGGATTGCAACCCTATGATCTACATTTTGACCAAACAATTGCTAGGGGGCAAGTAGTCTAAATGGATCGTTATCCTGCAGGAGTTCGACTTGGAGTTTGAGAAATCTAAGCCTAAGAAATCTTTAGTTTTTGCAGAATTAATGTGTGACTTCCTGCGTGCTGACACAGAAACTATGGCAGAGGAGCCCATTGCGGACGAATCTTTATTTCTAATTAGCACTTTAGATCCTTGGTATGGGGATATCATCGTCTATCTCCAGACCCAATCCTTTCGGCCAGAAATTTCAAAGTCGGAACGTCAGAAAATTCGCTTCCAGTCCCAACAATTCAAAATTATTGGAGATACTCTTTATCGCCGTGGGGCGGACTCTATTTTTTGACGTTGCTTAACTCACGAAGAGGCTGAAAGGGTTCTAAATGACTGTCACTCTGGAGCATGTGGCGGTCATATGTCTGGGTATGCCACAGCCCAAAAGATATTGCGCGTTGGCTATTTTTGGCCGTCCTTGTTTAAAGATTGTATTACGGCGGTCCAAAGATGCCACAACTGCCAGATTTTTTATCGTAAGATGCGCGCTCCACCTGCTCCTCTCCACCCTATAATTTTCGTTGGTCCTTTTGCCAAATGGGGTATCGATTTTATTACATGTAACCCTCACTCGGCCGGGTGGCATGTGTATATCATCCTTGCGGTAGATTATTTTACTAAGTGGGCCGAGGCGATGCCTACATTCGAGGCAGACGACAAAACAACTGCAATTTTCGTGTTCAATCATATAATTGCTAGGTTTAGTGTCCCACAAGCGATAATCACTGATCATGGGCGTCATTTTCGAAACGTTATGATGACCGAACTTACAGGCCAGCTTGGTTTACGTCACGATAGTTCAACCCCTTATTATCCACAAGCGAATGGTCTGGTTGAGTCCATCAACAAAGTTTTAGTTATCATGATCCGATGAATCATTGGGATTCATCGGTCGAATTGGCACAACATGCTATTTTCATCGCTTTGGTCGTACCGAACTTCAATAAAAACATCAATGGGGTTCACTCCTTTCCAACTAGTCTATGGTTTGGAAGCTGTGTTACCCATTGAGTGCGAAATCCCGTCACTGCAAATGGCCATCGAGTTACTTCCAGCCACTTCCGAAGAGGAAAAGCGCTTGTTATACTTAGCTCAATTAGATGAGAATCGACGTGATGCTGCATTGGCAATCGAGACTCACGTAAAACGTATGAAAGCTCAGTATGATCGGAATGTGACCCCTCGAAATTTTTCGGAAGGAGACCTAGTGTTATTGTATGATCAAGATAATGATAAATTAGGCGCTGGGAAATTCATTCCTATGTGGCACGGTCCCTATATTGTTAAGCGAAAGCTAGCAAAAGGGACCTATGAATTGGTAGACTTGGATGGGGACTCTTTGGGTAAACCCAGAAATGGCCTTTACTTGAAGAGGTACTATGCTTAAAAGAATGGGGTATGGAGATTTTTAGTTAGGATAGTTTTTTCTTTCTAGCTGATGTGTTTTAGTTTAAAAAAGAGTGTGCTTAGTTTAGAGAGTGTTTTTCTGTCATTATTCCTGCTTATCTTGGTTTTACTCTTGATATTGCAGATGCCGATGCCTCTCCAAACATACACTGGATTTGCTGATGGTGCCTGTCGTAATACACGGAACATCTCTTCCGCAGCTTGGGTTATCTATTCGCCCTCTGACGAGTTAGTTTCTATGCATGGGGTAAGCCTCGGTCAAACAACAAACAACATTGCAGAGTACAGTGCAGTGATTGAGTTATTGTCTGAATCTATTTCATTTTGGATTCGGAGTTTGATAGTGAGGTTGGATTCTGAACTCGTTGTATTACAGCTTAATAGAGTGTATGCCATTAGAAATCCAGTGTTATTAAGATTATTTTTGAGAGTGCGTCTCTTGGAACGTGAGTTTGATTACATTGAATATCAGCATATTCCAAGGTCTTTAAATACATTAGCAGATGCAATTGCTTCTCGAATGTTAAATAGACATTTGCAATAATCATACATGTAAATTTAAAACCATTCCATAACATGATTTACAAGATGAGCCGGTAATAGTGATATATATATATAGGAGTGTGTCAAAAAATACATCGTCTTCGATCATAGGTTGAAAAACACCTTATGATCGGCAAAAATGATAAGTACAAAAAACAAAAATGTCACATGTGCCCACAAAAGGCGATCATCCTATCACTGGTGATGATCTCTATAAGAAACCACTGCCCGGGCCACCTTGCAAAGGAACCTCCTAAAAGGTCCCGGGACTCCAATCACATAGCGCTGAAGTCGACGAGGAATGTCGTCTATAGTGGTCTCAGGAATATCCCCTGTCAAGCGCTCAAGATGACCCTCCAACTCGGCCAAAACCTCTGCTGATTCATCCTGTGGGGCTGGCACGGGTGCAACTGGTTACATCCTCTCGAAAGGCCGGAGAGCGGCTGGTCGTTGTGGACCCACATCTGCATTTGAAATTTTTACTATCAGTTTTGAGACGATGTAAAAAAAAAATAAAAAAAAAATTCAAATAGGAAAAGTTGAAAAGGATTTTACCTGACTCGTCCCACTGCTCTCCTGGTGGAAGAGCCATGTCTGGGTCACCACAGAAATCTATCCCAGCATAAGGGAAATCCTGAATGGCAAAGACCTGGTTTTCCAACCATTGGAAATACTCAGTTTGAACCGAGCAACCTCTATCCTCTCGTCCAGGTGACGGGCCATGACTGCGACCCATCGCATCAGTTTGGGCTCTCGAGGAAGCCTAGCTCCAATAGTAAGGTGTTGCGGGATCAGCATAGGAACCCTCTCCAGGCCAAAACTCACGACCAAAGCCCCATAACGAAAGGTCTTTAGTCGTCCACTCTTGGCCCTGGTCAGTTGGCCTTTCACATTGGCTAGCACAACATTGCACCAGTTGAAGATGGTGCCTTGAAAGCAATCAACTGCCATACGCATCTGGGATCCGGTGGCAACATGTAATGCGGCAGCTCCGCAAAGTCTGGTGACAGTAAACGCAATCACCATGAGCTCAGGAAGGGATATGGTTTTTATGTCTATCCCTTTGTCTTTAGCCTAGCTGTTGCAGTACTCTAGCCGGAGGCTATCGACAGACTGGCCACCTGGCCTAGTCCCGTATAGAGTCAAGTCTTCGCCTCTCTTAGGCAAACCAGTCAAGAAATAAATGTCCTCCGACTTGATTTCGAGCCGGTGCCCGCCAATGAAAAAACACTGGTCCTGTATGCTCCATCTGTCAACCAGCCACTGTAAGAAGTCCACCTGAGCCCTCATGCCAGGAATGGTCCAGAACTTGTACAATCCGCATGCCCTCAAAGCATCAAGTGAAGGCTGATGATTCCATGCGGCGGTATCCACGTCCTCATGCTCTCGTTCATGCCAATCTAGCATGATATACTCTCTGCATCAAGTATAAAGATTCATTAAATTGCTAGAAAACATTTTGATTGGTCCATTTTTGAGAAATTTTGGGTTCAAAACCCTTGCGGCGGGGTATGTGTTGAGCCTCGAACCTGCACCTTCCTATACACCCTCTCAGCCTTCTTTTCCCACTCATTTCATCCACCAAGTTGATTAAATCATTGTATTCTAGTTTAAAAAAGAGCTTTTGACATGGTTTTCTAACTACGCTGATGACTGTTGTTTGGTTTAGAATTTTTTTCAGACAGCTGCGGAAGCTTCTCAGTTTCGGCAACCGACACAGGTTTCCACAGCCGACCCAGGTTTCTACAGCTAGCACAGGATTCCGTAGCCATTTTGTCAAACACCATGCTACAAATGTCCTCTAAAGAAGCGAGCCACATGGGCAAGTTACAGGAGTCAAGGACATGGAACATGTCCCTCCAGATCATCCAGCACGCCCATAAAAGCCCGCGGTCAAACAAGGGGCAAAGGATAGTCAACAGAAGTGTTCAGCGGTGGCATGGCTCTGCGTAGCTCTGTTTTTGAGCATGTGAAGCTACGTGGCACAGTCCTTAGCCACGAAGACATCCTGATAGCGTGAATCGAACAGCCATACCTCTCAGATTTAATAAACATGATGACAGTTACCTAGATCCGGGCTGAAGAGGATTTACGTGTCTCTGGCAGCGTGGTTAATAGCGTAGATTTAGTTAATTTGTTTAACTTTCTTTCCTTATAAATAACGCGTCCATGAACGCTGTAAAAGTTAATCTCTGGTAATGTAATTCGAAGTTGTTGTATTTCCCCACTGCACTTTTACGTTGCTGTTTAATATATGAGAAGACTGGTTTAAGCTTAAGCTTGTAGCTGTTCGTTGAATCGGTTGAAGTGGCAGAGGGCCCCTGCTCACTGAAGCCTTGTATAGTTGTCCTTTAACTCTTGCATTACTTTTTTTCTGTTCATGTATATTAGTTGTACAATTGTCATTTAAATGCTGCGTTTTATTTCATCATGTATATTAGCTGTACATAACAAAGCTCTTTGATTTCTGTTGATTTACATTTTCATTGCTGCTCTTTTATGGTTACAACTGATCAGTGTTTTTTGCAGGTTTTCTTAGGAAGCCGGGGCAATTTTTCACCTTTTCTTTTTATAACTATTGGCATACGAGATCATCTTGTCTTTGTCGCTGACTCTTGTTTTCTGAAGTTTGATTTCCAGTACTGTCATTTCCTTAAGTTGTACATTTATTTTCTGCTCTTAGATATCATGCTATTCATCTGTTAACGGTTTCTTTCTATAATCAAATAACTTTATTAGGAACCAGAATATCGGTCATTATAGCTTGATTTAGTTTTCTTTAGATCTCACATTGCTTGACTTGTTCATGACTGTTTCTCACAGGGTAAATTAAGCTGAAAGGCAAAAGGTCAAGAAAGTTAAAGTAGTGTGATTAGTTTCTTTTATGCAGTTTAACTTCTTTTAGATTTCACATTGCTTAACATTTCATGATATCTTTTCACAAGGAAGATTGAGTTGAAGAGTTGAAATAGTGTGGATTAGTTGTTCTTACTTTTAATTGAATTTAGTATAGATTTCACTTTCATTTTCATTCAGCAACAAAGATACTGGGCCGATGTCATTAGTTCATTGTTTGATGTCTTTATTTATTTTTAAAGAATTGATTTCATTGCAGTTATTTTAAAAGCTTTCTTTTTTTTTAAGTTTTGAAAAACCACTTAGAGATCACCATAATCATCCATATTTCACTTGCTTTATCACCTTTTCATCATCTCACATTAGGGAAAGATAAATCCAAAAACAAATTTAAAAAAACTAAAAACGAAAAAAGACTAAGGAAATGGTTATCTAGTACATATAGTACACTTCACTTCGTCAGTTTACGAACCCCGGGTTGACATTATAAATAGCAATTTAGATCACACTAAATTGACCAAACATTTTGGCACCGTTGCTGGGGAAGTGAAATTAGGTAGCCAATTTCTAAAAAAAAACAACAAGAAATTTCAAGGAAGGAAAATTGATAACCTCTCAAAGTATGCTCTCCTCTTGCACTTAGTGTGATCTGGAGGATCAGAAAAGAGAAAGTTATTGGTTTAATAGTTTCTTGAGTATGCTCTCTTCTTGCACCTAGAGTGACCTGGAAGATCAGAAAGAGAATTATTAGCCCGACTTGAAGAAAAATAAAAAAAAATGACATGCATAGAGCAAGAGATTCTAGGGGAAGGTTTTTAGCTAGAGCCAAGAGTTCGATTTTTACAAGTCCATCTACTTCAAGGAATAGACAAGAGACACCTCCATCATCTCCAACTTACACTCCTAGCCCTAGGATTCCTGGAATTCAAGAGGCAGGAGTTGACTCTCCCACACCTTCCATCGAATTTGAATTAGAAAGAGATCCTTTCCTTCCTTCTACGGAGAGACAAATTGTAATTGAAGAAGTAGAATCATCTGAAGAAGAAGAAGGAGAAATTACTTCACTTTCACCCTTAGTAGAAGAACCAGAAGACTCTGAAGTCTCCAGGGAAACTACCATGACAGAGGAAGGAGCAACTGGATTTGGTAGAGGTAGAGGTAGAGGAGGAGGAGGAAACAATGGAGGAGGTAGAGGTAACATTGGAGGAAATAGGGATGGAGATAACTCATTCAGATTTCCTATAGTCGATGAGGACTCCCGAGCCACAATGAAAAACATCTCACCATCTATCCTCCCAAACTTCCATGGGTTAAGGAATGAGGACCCTGAAACATTTCTATTTGAGTTTGAAGTCGTGTGTCGAACTTATGATTATCTGGAAGACTCTCAAAAACTCAAACTGTTTCCTTCAACATTGAAAGGAGCAGCCTTGAAATGGTTCATGGGATTACTCACTCAATCCATTAGGACTTGGAATGATATGAAACAAACATTTTTGGATAGGTATCTGGACTATTGTATGCCCACCAATCACAAGGATGAGGTATTCAAAATGGTGCAAAGAGAAGATGAAAACTTCGAGGATTTACTTGAAAGATTTCAATACAACCTTAAAAGAGCAAAAATGAGTAACTTAGATGAGGAGACCTTGAAAGTCCTTCTATTAAAAGCCATTAGAGTTGAATGGATAGATATTTTGAACATGATGGGAAAAGGAGACATATCTCAACTTCCACTTCATGATATAGCAGAGCTATGTGTCCATCTCTCAAGGGGGAAATCTAAAACTCAAAAAGTGCCTAGAGATCCTTCCTCATCAGAGCAAACAAATCTGCAACTGGATCATTAAGTAGGGCTGAGATTGGCAACATGCTTGATGAATTCAAAACTGACATCTTAGGGAGTCTTAGTGAGCAACTCGACACCCTTAAGATTCACAATAAGCAGAAAGCAGAAGCTGAGGCTTTGGCCATCTTTTGCCCAAAGTGTAGGAAGAAACATGCTCTAATGGAATGTCCCTTGGATGCAAAAGTTGTAGAAACATGTGTAATTTGTTCAGATAATCATGAGACCAAGGATTGTCCTTCAATTCCTGGGCTCAAAGCTGTCTTTTCGGAAGATCCAAATACAATCGAATCTCTCTGTTTTGTTGCAAGGAGACCTTGGCAGGGGCAACAAAATCAAGGGTTTAGCAACTCTATGAACTTTCAACCCCCACCAAATTGGAATCCTTGGCAACAACCTTGGTCTCAACCTCAAAATCCTTTTCAATCATGGGTACAAGGTATGCAAAATCCTTATGGGAGATTTTCTCAATTTTATCAATATCCCCCATCTTTTCAAAACCAACAAGCTCCACAACTTCCAAATCAAAATCCACAACTATCATTTCCATTTCCACAACAGCAACAACCTTCTCAACAGAATCCAAATTCTCAACTCTTGCTTCCATTCCAACAAAAGTCAAATCAACTTCCTTCTCAGCCATTGCCAAACCCCAATAACAAAAACCCTCAAAATGCTTATATGGTAGAAGGACAACAATTTCCTACCTATATGATTGTTCCTCTCAATGAAGTACAACTCAGATCTGGTAGAATTTTAGATAATCCTTCTATAGATGCCCAAAAACAAGACATTTTTGAGGAAGAGTCTCTCGAAGCCAATAAAGGTTCTGAAGCATCTCTTCAAAACCCAAACACTCAAAAAGAAAAAGAAAAAGAGTTAACCCCCACAACTCCCATAGTTGAGCAACCTGCATCTTTATCCACACCTCCTTTTCCTGAAAGATTACAAATTGAAAAAGGAGTGGAAAAACAAATTTGGTTGCCTGACTATAATTTTCTAGATGAATTGAAGAATGTCTGTATCAAGATTCCCTTGTTACAAGCCATTAAAGAGATTCCTATTCTAGCAAAAACAATAAAGGAGTTGAGTCTTAAAAGACCAGGAAGGAAACCAAGAGACACAAGAAGAATCCACCTGGTAGGGAAAATTGCAGATATCATGATGGGAAAAATTACTATGCAGAAATATGTAGATCCCGGTAGTCCAATTGTCAAAACACATATCAATGGGGTGGAAATACCAAATACTTTGATTGATTTAGGGGCTGCTATCAACATCGTGAGTAGACAGACTATGGAACAGCTAAAACTTCCTAATCTTCTCTTTACACCTACTTTACTGCAACTTACAGATCGATCAATTATCAAACCAGATGGTGTATTAGAAGACATTCCAGTCCCCTTAGACTCTTTGGAATATCGAGTCGATTTCATGATTTTAACTCCCAAGAGTAATCTAGGAGGACATCCTCTTATTTTAGGAAGACCTTGGCTAGCGACAGCTGATGCTTTTATCAGTTGTAGGTCTGGGGATATGTATATTTCTGATGGTAATTCGACAAAGAAGTTCAATCTGTATCCTCCAGCAAAAGCAATTACAGAAATAGTAGATAATGAGTGGGTTGATGATGAAGATACTATACAACCTGTCTTTACCATTTCTGAGATCAGTGAAGATAGTCAAATTCTGAACACATTAGAAAACTTTGAACCATCTTCAAAATATGACCACACACAATTTCAGTTGGATTCTGACATTGAGTGTCTATCATCTAGACAAATGTCTCTTTTCTCTATGGAAGAGCTTGGTAGTTCTGCCATTGAGATTTTTCCTGGAAAAACATTGAATATCAACAAAAACTTGGAAAAATCACAACAGGAGGAGCTAACCAAAATCTTGCAAAAACATTCTACTGCATTTGCATGGGAGTATACCGATATGAAAGGTATTGACCCTAAGACTTGCATTCATCACATCTACATTGAGGAAAATAGTAAACCAATTAGACAACCTCAAACAAGGATGAATCCAAACCTTAGGGAGATAGTGAAAGAAGAGCTCCAAAAGTTACTTAATGTAAACTTCATTTACCCCATTTCAGATAGCCGATGGGTTTCTCCTTTGGTTATAGTACCTAAAAAGAATGGTAAATGGAGGGTTTGCATTGATTACAGGGAATTGAACAAAGAAACTTTGAAGGATCACTTTCCTTTACCCTTTATTGATCAGGTATTAGATACTTTAGCAGGCAAAAAGTATTTCTCATTTTTGGATGGTTTTAGTGGTTACAATCAGATTCAGGTAGTACATGAAGATCAGGAAAAAACCACATTTACTTGTCCATGGGGAACTTTTGCTTACCGAGTACTTCCTTTTGGGTTATGTAATGCACCCGCAACATTTCAAAGGGTAGTACTAGGAATCGTTTCTGATCTAATTCATGATTGTGTAGAGGTTTATATGGATGATTTTACAGTTTATGGTAATTCATTTGAAGAGGCATTAGAGAATTTGGAAAAAGTCCTTATAAGATGTAAAGAAACAAACCTTTCATTAAGTCATGAGAAATGCTTTATGATGTTTACTGAAGGGATTGTTTTAGGACATCATATTTCAGGAGATGGGATTAAAGTTGATAGATCAAAAGTTGAAGTCATCTCCAAGTTACCTATTCCAAATTGTCAAAAAGATGTTAGAAGTTTTCTTGGATTTACTGGATATTATAGAAGATTTATTGAAAACTTCACCAAAATAGCATCTCCACTCTTCAAATTACTTACAAAGGACTGTGAATTCTAGTGGGATCCTGATTGTCAATCTGCATTTGAAACTTTGAAAACAAGAATATCTGAAGCACCCATTTTGAGAGGACCAAATTGGAAACTTCCTTTCCATATTTCTACAGATGCTTCAGATACAGCTCTAGGAGTTGTGTTGGGTCAAAAGGATTTAGTTCCTTATGCCATTTACTACACCAGTAAAAATTTGACTCCTACTGAGTTAAATTATACTGTGACTGAAAAAGAGTTCTTAGCTGTTGTTCATGCAATCAACAAATTTAGACATTATATAACAGGCTATGAAACTTTTGTCCATACTGATCATTTTGCAATTAGATATCTCATGAACAAACCTGTTACTAATGGCAGAGTTACAAGATGGCTTTTACTTTTACAAGAATTCAATATTACTGTGTTAGATAGACCAGGGAAGCAAAATACAGTAGCTGATTTCTTGTCTAGAATCCAAAATACTAACGAAGATTCTCTTGTAGAGGATAAGTTTCCAGATGAATATTTGTTTGCAGTAACTACTAAAACTCCTTGGTATGCAGATATTGCTAACTATTTGGTTACAGGGAAGCTACTTCCACACTTATTTCCTAATGAGAAAAGGAAAATTATTCAGGAGAGTTCAAGTTATTCATGGATTTCTAATGAATTGTTTAAAACAGGGCTAGATTGTGTGATCAAAAGATGTGTTTGGGAAGATGAAATGCCTGACATCCTCAAGGCATGTCATGATGAACCATGCGGTGGACACTTTGCTGACAAAAGGATGGCCTATAAAATCCTTTCTTTAGGATATTATTGGCCTTCTCTCTTCAAAGATGCAAAACAATATGTCAAGAGGTGTGACAGCTGCCAAAGAGTTGGGAGACCAACTCTTTCAAATGAAATGCCACTACAGCCATAGGTACTCATCGAAACCTTTGAGAAATGGGCTTTAGATTTCATTGGACCCATTAATCCACCGTCTAGACAAAAGAAATATATATTGGTTTGCACTGATTATGTCACTAAATGGGTAGAAGCCAAGGCATTGCCTTCTGCCACTGAAAATTCAGTTGTTCAATTTCTTTTTGAGGATATTTTCACTCGTTTTGGTGTCCCAAGAGAAATTGTGACAGATCAGGGAAGTCAATTTACATCTAACTTGATGGAGAAGCTGATGGAAGAATACAAAATCAAGCATAGAAAATCTACTCCGTACCATCCGCAAGCAAATGGCCAAGTGGAGTCTACAAACAAAGTCCTTGAGAACATCATCACCAAAACTGTTCATCTACATAGAAGAGATTGGGCAGAAAGGCTTCCTGAAGCCTTATGGGCCTATAGAACTACATGGAGGAATACAACAGGACATTCTCCCTATGAACTTGTTTATGGGAAAGAAGTCCTGCTCCCCATTGAGTTTCAAGTCAAGACTTTCAAGATGGCAGTTCAGTTGGGGATGAATCTATCAGAAGCCCAAAAGCACAGAATGGAGCATCTGAATGAGCTAGATGAAATAAGACAAGATGCAATTTTAAGGACTGATCTAGTTCAACACCAAAGAACTAAGTGGCATGACAGATATATCAAAGAGAAAAAGTTTCAAAAGGGAGATTGGGCGTTACTGTTTGATTCCAAGTTTAAAGACTTCAAAGGAAAATTTCAGACTCATTGGCTTGGACCATATGAGATTGACGAAGTCTTTAGCAATGGAGCAGTTCGAGTCAAGACCATCGATGAGTTTCAAACTCCTCTCATTGTGAATGGCCACCGATTGAAAATTTATCATAAGCCACTCTCAAAAGAGGAATTTGTCAAAATGTTTCAAGAAAATTCTGCAATGAGGCTGGTGGAGAGGAATCCTTCTCCTCCATCAGCCTAGTCTTTGTTTCTTTCAGTTGAAAAAAAAAGAAAAAAAAAAAATCTTTTGTATAAGCCTGAAAACCAATCATAGATTGGCAGTCTTATATAGAAAATGTAGAGTGAAAATCAGGGGCACCTGACGCTCTATATTTTCCAAAAAAAAAAAAATCTCCTCTCTTTCTCTTTCCATCTTCACTCCACCTCATTTGCCATTTCAGTTCATCCATCTCATTTTCATCTCCACCTTCACTCCACTTCATTTCCATCTCATTCCACTCATTTCATTTCATTCCATCAATAAAAGTCCCTCTCAGGACTATTTTATTTAGTTAGTTCTTCTCTAAATATCTTTATGCAGACAAGGGGGTGTTGTCTCAGTTTCCACAGCTGGGAACTGTTTCCGCAGCCAGAATCAGTTTCCGCAGCCAGAAACGATTTCCGCAGCCAGCATCACTCTGTCTTTACAGCCGGCATCACTCTGTTTTAAAAAAAAAATCACAGTCAAAGGTTAGTGTCATCATCACCAAGTGCAGCAAAGACATGGGGCATCTTCAAGATCAAAGAACAACAATGGGTCAGAAACCTTAAGCAAGAAACGATAAACTTCCAAAGGTATGATCAAAAATCTCTACCAAATAACAATTCAATGTCATTATTATGCATAGTTATTAAACAATGGCAAGTTCCACTAAATGCAATGATTTGATACGGCAAGCCCCATACCACTCCTCTTCCCACTGACGTCATTCCACACACACCTATTCATTTCTAACGGTCCCATGATCATTCTCAATTTAAACTCGAGATGGACTGCTCTCCC